>CALNHX010000275.1:0-389821 GCA_940337035.1 Agriotes lineatus
ACAGTTTTGAACACCTGCTACTTCACTGTTTAAGGAGTCTTGGATATAAATCTTAAATAGGGTAAGAGAGAAGCAGCATCCTTCCTTTACGCCTTTCAAGATCTTAATTATCTTTGATACCCCGTTCCTTGTGTCACCGCACTAGATGAATTTTGTAAGACAGTGTAAGACTTAAGGGGGTCATGGCAGACGTTGAAACATTAAAATTTGGTTTAAATATAGGGACATGAAGGTCAATAAAACAGCCAAATATATTTTTCTTCAGCTGATTATAATCAGCATTAGTAACGTTTCGTTATATAAATAACTTCTTCAGACAAATTAATTGAAATAATATATGTAGTAATAAAACATTATCTGGAAATGAGAGACAGGTTAGAATTTTACAAGCAGAGATACCCATTAAAAAACCTTACCTTTGAAATCAAATAATTCATATTTCAAATATATCAAATATAAAATATTGTAATAGGTGGTACATTATGAAAAATTAACAATCTGGAAATGAGAGAATAAGGTTAGAATTTCAAAAAGACAATATGCAATAATATATTCTTACCAATAAGTAAAAATTAATATGTGGGGAGGAATTAACACTCCCCCGCATTGTTGTTAAATAGTTAGGCATAGGATGGAAAGCGAAAACTAAATTTCAAACAATCTTAAATTATTTACGCAAAATGGACGTCATATCAATTATTAGATCTGAGAGCATGCCAGATGGGCAAATTCCCAATGGTTAAAAGTTAAATAGCTAGAAGATATCCCAAAATCTAAAAAGCAATATAAGTAAAAATTATTAATTAAATATGAGAGAATTAATATACTAGTATAACTTGAATTAAAGAGATATAAATTAAAGAAGATTATAGTAAATAGAATGCAAATTATCAATGTCAGTTTTGTAATTAATCGAATTTGGGTTTTTTTTAATTTCGATCATTTCATAAAGTAAACGTTTATGCAAGTTATTTTCCGTTTGCAACACTTTAGGAGAGTTGAAATTAAAATTGTGATAAAAATCGTATGAATGGTCGGATAGTGCTGTGCTAGATTTGTTAGGAGTTAAGACTTTTGTTTTTACAGAAGTCCTGTGCTGAGCAATTCTTTTTTTTAATAATTGTTTAGTTTGACCAATATAATTGGCATTACAATCATTACAATCTATTTGGTATACTATATTAGATTCAGAAAGAAGAGGAGTTTTATCTTTTAATTTATTAAAAAAATTTTGACCTATTGTATTATGATTTTTAAAAGCAACATTGTAGTTATAGGATTGTAAAATTTGTTTTATGCTTTGTGATATTTTAGGTATGAAAGGAATGGAAATATAATTTGTATTTTGAGTATATTGATAATTATTAAATTCTTGACCTAAGCAGTTAGGGTATAAATCATATGTTAAATTATTATTTAATGTGTGTTTAAATTTAATTTTATTTAATCTTTTTTTAATGTTAGAGTTAATGAATTTAGTAGGGTAGTTATTTTTTATTAATATTTTTTTAATTATAGAGATATTTTCTTTGTGAAATTTATTAGATGAAAGTAATATTGCTCGATCTGTTAAATTATTAATTACACTAATTTTATATTTTAAGGATGTTTGTGAATTGTAATTTAAATATCTGTCTGATTTGATTTCTTTTCTGAACCAATTAGTTTCAATTTTACCATTATTTGTTCTAATTAAAGTTAAATCAAGGAAATTTATGGTGTTATTATTATTTTCTTTTTCAATTGTAAATTGTAATCTAGGATGGTAATCATTAAAAATTTTGTGGATGTAGTCTATGTTTTTTTTATCTGTACAGATAATAATGTCATCGACATAACGTCTGTAAAAACAAATGTCCTTTATGTTTTTTAAAATGTCAGATTCTATTTTTTGTAACACTAAGTCTGCAATAGTACTTGATAGAGGTTGTCCCATGGCAACTCCAAATTTTTGTTTATAAGTTTGATTATTGAATGAAAAATATGTAGATTGTAAAATATATTGTACAGCTTCAATAAAATCCTGTTTAGGAATATTAGTGAAATTATTAATTTGATTCCAATATTGATCTATGGATTCAATGGCTAAATTAATTGGTATATTAGTATAAAGGGATATAACATCCAATGAGAATAAAATATGATCTTTAGGAACTGATATAGTATCAATAAAATTTTTAAATGTCCAAGAATCTTTTACACTGTATATGTTTTTTTGAGTAATGTTAATTAAAATATTAGATAAAAATTTTTGATAATTTATATAAAGGGCTCATATATGAAGCAACTATAGGACGTAAAGGGTAATTATTTTTATGTAATTTGGGTAGACCATAAATTTTAGGCAGAAGTCCATTATGGGTTATAAGTTTTTTGTAAGTTATATTATCTATGTAATTGTTATCTTCCCATTTTTTCAAAATTTTATTATTGAATTTTTGAATTTTGTCAGTAGGATCCTTATCAATTTTACTATAAGTTTCTGTGTCATTTAAAAGATCAAACATTTTATTATTGTAGTCAGTTTTGTTGATAATTACTGTAGTTTGTGTTTTATCAGCTTTGGTAATTAATATTTCTTTATTTTTTTTAAGAAAGGATTTGGTATTGTTAATTTTCTTTAGCAATTTATTATTTGTAATATTATCTCTAAAATTTAAAATCTTTTTTTTTTATTATTATTTTGGTAGTTAGTTAAAGTATTGCAAACAGAAGCCCTTATTTTAATTTGACATTCAGAGTTTAATTTACTTATAGCATTTTCAACATTAACTATAATATTCTCATTAGGAATTTTATCATTAGGGTTATATATATTAAAATTTGGTCCTAGTTTTAAGATATCTTCAACATCATGTGGAAGTTTTACATTTGTTAAATTTTTAATCCAATTTTTAGTATCATATGCAATATTACATTCTATAGACGTATTAGTACTAGAATCCTGAATTTGTTTTAATTTCAGATTGTTAATTTTTCTCATGTGTTTAATTTTGATTTTATTTCTATATTTATTAATTTGTGAAGTTTTTTGGTAAATAAATGACATTATTAAGTTTTTAGAAACATTACTATTATTAAGAAATTTATGACAATTTATCACTTTTTGTTTTAGGTAATTTAAATAACAGTAAGAATCATTTAATATTAGAGATAAAGTTTTCCTTATGAAATTATTTTTGAAATTTTGAAAAGTATTGTAATTAATGAAATTTTTAAATTGAATATTTTTAAAATTTTTTTGGAGAAATTTAGGTATCAATTGTAAATGTTTACATTGCTTTACAAATTCTATCCTCTCACTCACCTTTACAATGGCAAATCCTAATTTATTTAATGTGCGGAAACATTTTTCATATTTGTGTCCATAGTTGGAGGCAACGTCTTCGTAAAAGGTATTGTTGATTGATAGTAGGTGTTGATCCATTAGAATAGTAAGCAGAAATTAGTAGAAACAAGTAGAATCCACCCTCATCAGGATTCGAGTAAGTATTAATATAGTTTATACGATAACGGCTGACTGCAGATTGTTTAAATATAGGGACATGAAGGTCAATAAAACAGCCAAATATATTTTTCTTCAGCTGATTATAATCAGCATTAGTAACGTTTCGTTATATAAATAACTTCTTCAGACAAATTAATTGAAATAATATATGTAGTAATAAAACATTATCTGGAAATGAGAGACAGGTTAGAATTTTACAAGCAGAGATACCCATTAAAAAACCTTACCTTTGAAATCAAATAATTCATATTTCAAATATATCAAATATCCCTATATTTAAACAATCTGCAGTCAGCCGTTATCGTATAAACTATATTAATACTTACTCGAATCCTGATGAGGGTGGATTCTACTTGTTTCTACTAATTTCTGCTTACTATTCTAATGGATCAACACCTACTATCAATCAACAATACCTTTTACGAAGACGTTGCCTCCAACTATGGACACAAATATGAAAAATGTTTCCGCACATTAAATAAATTAGGATTTGCCATTGTAAAGGTGAGTGAGAGGATAGAATTTGTAAAGCAATGTAAACATTTACAATTGATACCTAAATTTCTCCAAAAAAATTTTAAAAATATTCAATTTAAAAATTTCATTAATTACAATACTTTTCAAAATTTCAAAAATAATTTCATAAGGAAAACTTTATCTCTAATATTAAATGATTCTTACTGTTATTTAAATTACCTAAAACAAAAAGTGATAAATTGTCATAAATTTCTTAATAATAGTAATGTTTCTAAAAACTTAATAATGTCATTTATTTACCAAAAAACTTCACAAATTAATAAATATAGAAATAAAATCAAAATTAAACACATGAGAAAAATTAACAATCTGAAATTAAAACAAATTCAGGATTCTAGTACTAATACGTCTATAGAATGTAATATTGCATATGATACTAAAAATTGGATTAAAAATTTAACAAATGTAAAACTTCCACATGATGTTGAAGATATCTTAAAACTAGGACCAAATTTTAATATATATAACCCTAATGATAAAATTCCTAATGAGAATATTATAGTTAATGTTGAAAATGCTATAAGTAAATTAAACTCTGAATGTCAAATTAAAATAAGGGCTTCTGTTTGCAATACTTTAACTAACTACCAAAATAATAATAAAAAAAAAAAGATTTTAAATTTTAGAGATAATATTACAAATAATAAATTGCTAAAGAAAATTAACAATACCAAATCCTTTCTTAAAAAAAATAAAGAAATATTAATTACCAAAGCTGATAAAACACAAACTACAGTAATTATCAACAAAACTGACTACAATAATAAAATGTTTGATCTTTTAAATGACACAGAAACTTATAGTAAAATTGATAAGGATCCTACTGACAAAATTCAAAAATTCAATAATAAAATTTTGAAAAAATGGGAAGATAACAATTACATAGATAATATAACTTACAAAAAACTTATAACCCATAATGGACTTCTGCCTAAAATTTATGGTCTACCCAAATTACATAAAAATAATTACCCTTTACGTCCTATAGTTGCTTCATATATGAGCCCTTTATATAAATTATCAAAATTTTTATCTAATATTTTAATTAACATTACTCAAAAAAACATATACAGTGTAAAAGATTCTTGGACATTTAAAAATTTTATTGATACTATATCAGTTCCTAAAGATCATATTTTATTCTCATTGGATGTTATATCCCTTTATACTAATATACCAATTAATTTAGCCATTGAATCCATAGATCAATATTGGAATCAAATTAATAATTTCACTAATATTCCTAAACAGGATTTTATTGAAGCTGTACAATATATTTTACAATCTACATATTTTTCATTCAATAATCAAACTTATAAACAAAAATTTGGAGTTGCCATGGGACAACCTCTATCAAGTACTATTGCAGACTTAGTGTTACAAAAAATAGAATCTGACATTTTAAAAAACATAAAGGACATTTGTTTTTACAGACGTTATGTCGATGACATTATTATCTGTACAGATAAAAAAAACATAGACTACATCCACAAAATTTTTAATGATTACCATCCTAGATTACAATTTACAATTGAAAAAGAAAATAATAATAACACCATAAATTTCCTTGATTTAACTTTAATTAGAACAAATAATGGTAAAATTGAAACTAATTGGTTCAGAAAAGAAATCAAATCAGACAGATATTTAAATTACAATTCACAAACATCCTTAAAATATAAAATTAGTGTAATTAATAATTTAACAGATCGAGCAATATTACTTTCATCTAATAAATTTCACAAAGAAAATATCTCTATAATTAAAAAAATATTAATAAAAAATAACTACCCTACTAAATTCATTAACTCTAACATTAAAAAAAGATTAAATAAAATTAAATTTAAACACACATTAAATAATAATTTAACATATGATTTATACCCTAACTGCTTAGGTCAAGAATTTAATAATTATCAATATACTCAAAATACAAATTATATTTCCATTCCTTTCATACCTAAAATATCACAAAGCATAAAACAAATTTTACAATCCTATAACTACAATGTTGCTTTTAAAAATCATAATACAATAGGTCAAAATTTTTTTAATAAATTAAAAGATAAAACTCCTCTTCTTTCTGAATCTAATATAGTATACCAAATAGATTGTAATGATTGTAATGCCAATTATATTGGTCAAACTAAACAATTATTAAAAAAAAGAATTGCTCAGCACAGGACTTCTGTAAAAACAAAAGTCTTAACTCCTAACAAATCTAGCACAGCACTATCCGACTACAGTCACTTTATAGAAACAGTCTGGCCATATGAAATGTCACTGATGACAGAAGACACAAAATGGCCGCCTCCATTGGCGGGTCAAAACCAGTGGCGGTGTTGGGAAATACTAATATTTCAACGTTCGTTTTCTTGGTTTGCAACCTGACGTCATTATTTTTTATCTTTTTCTCTCTTAACTGAAACGAGTGAAACAAAAAAAGGTTAAGAAAGATCGTGTCTGTTTATAATCAGATAGCGCTTTATTGTCAAATATTAAGATATTTGCATGTCACTTTTCTTAAGTCAGTGTCAAACTGTTTAATTGTGGGTTTGTAATAAAATAACTTTACAATACATATTATATCCGCAGTATGGGCAAAACACCCAGACTCAGCGAACAAGCGCAACAACTTGTAGAAAACGTAATTGCTTTCTTTCAAATGGAGAAAGATTTGGGTGCACCGTATGAATTTGGGAACGTGTGCGTTAGAGCCAGTAAAGCTTTAGGAGTAAGTGAAAGTACGGTTAAAAAATTAAAAGTAAAGGCGTGACTACTGACAGTGCTTATAAGAAACACGTGGCAGAATCAACATCTAAGCACAAAAAGAAAATCCATGAAGATACAGCTACTAGTTCGATCAGAGAGGTTGTATATAAAATGTATGCCGAAAAGAAACATGTAACTCTAAATACAATTCAAAATAGAATGAATGAGGAATATTGTGGGGAGCATGTCCTTTCACGATCGTTTATACATAAATATATAACAAAAATTGGTTTCAAATGGCAAAGAGGTGATAACAGAAGATTTTTGACGGAACAATCTCATATACTTCTTAAAAGAAATACATTTTTAAGAGAATATATTAATAATTTGAATTCTGAACATCCCTTTACGCCGGTATTTGTAGATGAAACATGGATTTTCAGCAAAGGTTCATTTCGTATGCAGTGGCAGGATGGTACATTGGCAACTGCATGCCAAAAAACTTCGCAGGGGTCTCGTTATAGCATAGTACATGCTGGAAACAAAAATGGTTTTGTTAGAAATGCTAGTTTAGTGTTTAAGAGTGGGTCAAAAAAGGAGATTATCACGACAGCATGAATCGAAAAAATTTTGAAAAGTGGTTTAAAGAAAAACTTGTTCCAAATTTAGAAGCAAGATCTCTTATAATAATTGATAACGCTAGTTATCATTCTGGTTTAGAAGTCGAAATCCCCAATAAGTCATGGACAAAGGCAAAATTAATACAATGGTTGCAAAAGAAGAACATAGACTTTTCAGAATGCGCCATGAAAGATACTATATGGAACACAGTAAAGCAGCACAGGAACACAAATAAAATCTATCATCTTGACGAGTGGGTAAAACAGTTTGGTCATAAAATCCTGCGCCTTCCACCATATCATTGCCATTTTAATGCAATAGAGATGGTGTGGTCGGAGTGTAAACGACTGTATGATAGCAGGATATCCTCTACATCTGCGTCAACGGATGAAATTGTGTTAAAAACTTGGAATGCTGCCTTAGAGTCTGTGTCCGTGGAACATTGGAAGAATTATACCGACCACTGCCAGAAGGAAATAACCACAGTTTGCGAGAATCAGAGAGTAATAGACGTTGGAGATATTGTCCCGGTCGTTATCAACACAACAGAAGATTCCAGTACTTCAGATTTAGAGGTTTCTGAAGACGATTTCTAATGATGTTTTTTTGTTATATTTTAATACATTTTCTAAATAAACTGCTCATTTCCTGTTCATTTTCGTGGGTAACTTTATTATGTTATCTTGGACTTTGACTGCAATAGGACAGAAAATTGTTTATTAACGCTTTTTTTGACCTGAAATTTTACATTTATGTTTGCCAACGACATGTGTCAGATGCTCATTTTGAGGTTATGAGTAATGGCTATGCATGAAAATATAAAAGACATACGTGCACTCAGTAAATGTGAGTTCATTAGTGACGTCAGGTTGCAAACCAAGAACACGAACTATAAATATCTAAATCCTAAGTAGAAGTTAGTAAATACAACATAAGAAAAAATAAAATAAGCAATGTTGTATCAATAACAAAATCTAATTTTATTTACAGCTGAATAATAATAATCTACAAAACTTAAACCTATTACCAAACTAATAAACTATGTATGCTTAAAATTACTTTTTTCGACGACTGACATCGAAAGTAGATTTTTCTCACTGTCATTTGACAACAGAAAGTTGACATTTGCCGCTGAGCGTGCGTTTTCATCTTTTTGCTGCTCGCTGAGCGTTTTGGGTTTCCGCGTGAACAAAATAGGTAGCCACGTCCGAATGTTTCCTTGACAACGCCCGTCATTTGTGGAAATAATCGCGTCACATGTCATATAGACTGCTCGGGTAATGTTAACTTGATTGTCAATTAATTTTTGCGATAAACGAAATTTGATATTTTCCTTTAATAATATGCTCAGTCGTCGAAAAAATAGTATGTATGTTTCGAGCTAAAAGTGCGCTTGCCGCTTTTGCATGATTGCTGGTTTCGACTTCGTCTCAACCAGCAATATTCATGCGCAAGCGGCAAGAATGCACTTTCAGCTCTTAACATACAATATACTATTTCGACGACTGACATCGAAAGTAGATTTTTCTCACTGTCATTTGACAACAGAAAGTTGACATTTGCCGCTGAGCGTGCGTTTTCATCTTTTTTCCGCTCGCCGAGCGTTTTGGGTTTCCCGCGTGAACAAAATAGGTAGCCACGTCCCAATGTTTCCTTGACAACGCCCGTCATTTGTGGAAATAATCGCGTCACATGTCATATAGACTGCGCGAGTAATGTTAACTTGTTTGTCAATTAATTTTTGCGATAAAACGAAATTTGATATTTTCCTTTAATAATATGCTCAGTCGTCGAAAAAATAGTATGTATGTTTCGAGCTAAAAGTGCGCTTGCCGCTTTTGCATGATTGCTGGTTTCGACTTCGTCTCAACCAGCAATATTCATGAGCAAGCGGCAAGAATGCACTTTCAGCTCTTAACATACAATATACTATTTCATATCTTCCTACTGAATTTATTTATGCAGTGTGCATTGCCACGGATTTGCTGCTGTATTTATTTAACTTCATATTTTGCTTTTTAGTTTTCTTTGCAGCTATTTTCAAACGAAAAACTATAAATTTAGATATAATAAACCTTTTTAATTGGTGGCAAGTCGCAATATGTTTGACATCAACAGTATGCATTTTCTTTATATAAAATGATTTTATATTTATATTTTGATCTTTTATGCCATTCCAATAGTGTACAAATAGTCTTTCCAATTTTATAAAATATTCGAATGTTCCGTTATTACAGAAAAACAGCGTATTACTTCTAAAGCACTTGATATGTGTTAATTTAGCATACTTTAAATATTTATCATATTTTTTTGATCCTATACTACCTAAACATTGTTTGCACACAGTATAATTCTTCTTAATGCTGCTAACAATGTACCCGCAAATGTTATACAATGAATTTAGTTCTGTGTAATTTAGATCTCTAGGTTGATCACAGTTTTCTAAATTATCTGGTAAGTAAACATCTTGTTGGTCGTTGGAAACTTTCTTGGGAATATAGTCCAAAAAATCTGCTAGAAAACTTCTGTCATCGTCTTCATAATTGCTTTTTGATACGTTTTTAAGAAATTGGGAAACACAAACTAATTTTAAATTACATCTAAATTGACAAGCATTAGGAATAACTTGTTTCGATCGGATAATGCTAAATAAATTTTCAAGACAGTCTTGAGTAAACCTCGATGTCAGTAAAAATATGTATCCCCTTTTGCTAAGTAATTCCTCTTGAATGTCTAGTATGGACATAGTCGAAATTATTGCACCCGCTTGCGACGGTTTCCAAATTCCTTTTTCACCAACCTTATTATCGGAAAAAATATTATAGTCTTTCAATTTTCTAATAGTATTGTCGTAAACATCTGGTCGTAATTTGCTTATAGCCATAACGGGGTGTCTCGATGTCATTAGGTGAAACCACTCTTCAATTATGTTAATAAACCATGCAGTGGTTTCATATTCTGGTTTAGCTAATTCGTGTGACAGAAATTTTAAGCCACTGCTTACATCGTGAGGCATAAGGTGAGCAGAAGTAGACACTCTCATCGTTTGGAAATGTGAAGAATATAAGTCTTCCTGTGTTAGTTTCGGCGCCAACATAAATCTCAATGTTTCTTGATGATCGACCAACTCTTTAATATGTTCAGACTTCACCAAATTACTGGGTAAATTGTACTGTTCCTGAATACATCGATGAATTTCGCTAATATTGTTATTGATTAACATAGATTTATATTTTTAAATAGATGCGGGACATCGGCTAATATATATATTTTACGAGAAGGGTCACAAGAATGCATAACAAAATTTTTGCTTCTTGAAAATCGGCCCGCTTTAATATCCCAAATTCTCCATAAAGCTTGGTTGGATCCTCTCATATCCGATGTAATACTAATAATATTTAATCCAATTGCCTCTGCTTTACGAATAATTTCAATTAATATATTTTATCCGCAAACGTCACAAAAGTGACAACTTATTTGTCTTTATTGACAAGGTAAGTGTCACTTTATCTGCCTAAGCAGATAAAATAGCGACTTTTGCATACTTTATCTGCCTAAGCACACAAAATCGTTGCTCTCTTTCTTTCTATGTTTGTTCGTTACCTCCTCCGAAGATACTGGACCGATTAAATTGTATGATGGCTTAAAAGTTTGCCAATTTTTAGACTTAGATCCGTAGGCCGGTTTTATTTTCAAAAAGAGTACGAAAAAGTTTTAATTTAAATAAACCTTTAAGCAGCGGATCGGAGCATCTGTCGCCGTGGTTTATGGTGTGACAGCTGCTGTGGCCGTGTGCTATTAGCTCGGGTGATTCAGTATTTTCATATATCATTACAGTAGCGCGTTATTTGAACAAGATCAATGGCGCAGGGATACAGTGTTCGTCAGTCACGCGGGTGGCCTGGGTTCGATTCCCGGCCGATGCATCTTTTTTTATTTAAATTTATGTTAATGAAATTTACCTGAATACGTTTGCGGATAAAATAGTATATGTTATTCGGAGTAAAAGTGACTTTATGTGGCTTAGCTGAATTATTTGCCTCACTAACGTTCGGCTAAATAAACTTCAGCTTCGCCACATAAAGTATCACTTTTACTCCTAATAACATAATCTACTATTTGTAAATCGAACCATCCACAGAATTGCCAGTAAAACAATAAGCCACAGTTTGCTTCCATCAGGAACTAATACCAGCTAACATTATAAATTATAACAAGAGCGTGAGTTGCTTCTCCGGTGTGCTGGGGTAAAGTTATTTGACCTAAATATTTATTTAATGAAACATCGTAGGTTCTTCCCGGCGTTATAGTCATTTCATCTAAACTGATTCCACAGTCTCTTTGCTGAGGTGTCGTAAAGCAATTCACTTTTAGTTGTAAGAACGTAAAGACTTCGTCTCATATGCCTGATTCAAATTTCAGATTTTCTAAACGCCTTCTCAGTGTTTTTGCTGATGGTAGCGGAATTCGTTGACGTTGAAGTTCTTCGTATCCATTCGTACCACACAGAAATTTTACTTTTAAGGCATTTTTCACTGTTATGTTACTCCACTTCATAAATTTGGTAGATTTTCTGTTAGCAGCCCGAATTTGGTCTTCGTTGAAAATCGTATTAAGCAAATTGTTTGATTTTGGATATTTCCGTTCTCGTTTCAGTTTCCGAGTGACCCTTTTGTACTTGAGATTTTGAATTAGCAGTTTTTTGTAACCTTTATTATGTTGTTCTAGCTTCTCCTTCAAATTTCTAATTTCTTGTTCTAGCAGCAAACGAGAATCTACCTCAGTTGGAATGCAGTCGCTTGAACTTTTTATTGATGATGATGGTACATGTATATCAAAACTGTTATCGTTTTCTGTGTAGGCAGAGGCATTTTCAGTGTTTTTAGGCTCTAATGTGGACGGCGTGAAAGAAAATCACGTTGGCACAGCATTACTTTTAAGTTCCTTTTCCCGTCAACACGCACTTTCTCCCACGTGGATTCCTCAAAATGCTGTTCACATATTTGTCAATTTTCATTAGGATACCAATTTTCCAGATTCACCTGCTTGTCCCACAAGTCTCGCCTAGTTTTGTTTCTCGGAAAACGTTTCATTTTAATTCCATGTGCAGTTTTATTGTTGCATCCGAATGCACAACAAAACCCCATATCTAAAACTCCAACTTTGATAAAATCAGTTTTAGGGTTGACTTATTAGCTTACCGATAATGAAATGTATTGTTTCCAGCAGTTTTCAAATATTATATTAGCAGATATACAAATTTTAGACAAGTTTGGTGACAAATTAACATGTGTAAACGTCAACTTGATGTCTTCAACATGTAATTGTCAAGATGACGGAAGACACAAAATGGCGCCGACCAATAGAAAACGTGACCACGTATGGCCAAACTGTAGTAAATAAAGCAACTGTATATCCGACCATTCATACGATTTTTATCACAATTTTAATTTCAACTCTCCTAAAGTGTTGCAAACGGAAAATAACTTGCATAAACGTTTACTTTATGAAATGATCGAAATTAAAAAAAACCCAAATTCGATTAATTACAAAACTGACATTGATAATTTGCATTCTATTTACTATAATCTTCTTTAATTTATATCTCTTTAATTCAAGTTATACTAGTATATTAATTCTCTCATATTTAATTAATAATTTTTACTTATATTGCTTTTTAGATTTTGGGATATCTTCTAGCTATTTAACTTTTAACCATTGGGAATTTGCCCATCTGGCATGCTCTCAGATCTAATAATTGATATGACGTCCATTTTGCGTAAATAATTTAAGATTGTTTGAAATTTAGTTTTCGCTTTCCATCCTATGCCTAACTATTTAACAACAATGCGGGGGAGTGTTAATTCCTCCCCACATATTAATTTTTACTTATTGGTAAGAATATATTATTGCATATTGTCTTTTTGAAATTCTAACCTTATTCTCTCATTTCCAGATTGTTAATTTTTCATAATGTACCACCTATTACAATATTTTATATTTGATATATTTGAAATATGAATTATTTGATTTCAAAGGTAAGGTTTTTTAATGGGTATCTCTGCTTGTAAAATTCTAACCTGTCTCTCATTTCCAGATAATGTTTTATTACTACATATATTATTTCAATTAATTTGTCTGAAGAAGTTATTTATATAACGAAACGTTACTAATGCTGATTATAATCAGCTGAAGAAAAATATATTTGGCTGTTTTATTGACCTTCATGTCCCTATATTTAAACAATCTGCAGTCAGCCGTTATCGTATAAACTATATTAATATTTAGATCTTATGAGATGATATTCAATAATTCCAATTTGCTGAAAATATATTGTTTAGTACAGGGGTTTAAAATCAGATTAACAAGGGTTAAAAGAATACAGTATTAAAATTACAAAGATGAATTTAAGTATGAAAGGGATATCAAAATTATTAAAATGTATTTGGTAAAGAAAATAAATAGAATTTTATTTGTTCCTCACTTGTAAACATCAATTTATCAAGTCACTGTATTCACCTTGAAAATGTTTCTTAACTGGCTAGCCCGTAAATTTTGTACTGGCTAGCCAGTAAAATTTTACAAACGTGCTCATTGATAAATGATAACGTGCAAAGCCAGAGTTGTCCTCCTTAGTATGTGTCATATTGATGAATTTAGTTGCTTGTCAGTTTGACATTTTGAATAAATGGTAAATTTCTAGTTATTTACAAATGAAATATTCAACAATACACGCAAGGTAACAGGTTTTACTGGCTTCTATTCGTCAGTAAAAACCCTCTTACCAGCTAGTAATGTTAAATACTATAAAATTCAATTGAATGAAGCTATAAAAGAAA
Source organism: Agriotes lineatus (assembly GCA_940337035.1). Taxonomy (NCBI): domain Eukaryota; kingdom Metazoa; phylum Arthropoda; class Insecta; order Coleoptera; family Elateridae; genus Agriotes; species Agriotes lineatus. Next base: position 14,218 of record CALNHX010000275.1, read on the forward strand.
CAGTAGGAGTCTAACATAATTTAATTTTATCTGAAATGAAGTGGAGAATTAATGGCAAATACGTATTCGAGAAATACCATTCAACATAGGGTGTTAGACCAATATGATAGTTCTCTAGTGTATTGGACTATGAAATATATGCTAAACTAAATCACTATAAGAAAATATTAATTATTGATCAGTATGTGATAATAATTGATACAAAAGCAGCATGTAATACAATTTGTAAGCGGTTAAAATTATGAAAATAAACCCTTTAGAAAATTGTAAAAGCTGTTTGGTGTATAAAAAAGTTGTGAATTGAAAAAATTGGCGTGATGAAAATAAAAGTAAAATGCTAAAAGATTAAAAATGTGTAGACGATATGGATGGAGAAAATGGATGTGATGAGAATAAGTAATACAGCTATAATCTACAAAAGCAAATTTTTGGAAGAGGATGCTGAACTGAGTTTATTGTCAAATTACATTGCACCATATGCATTAGATAACAAGGAATGATGGTTTACATCGAGATTGTTAGCAGAGTGAGCGTTTTATGGGGTGACATCTTATAACTTGCATCTAGTCGAGGTTCGTAATACTAGGTCGTCGGAGGCATGAGGATCTTGGTAAGACGACGTGGATAGTGCTGCTGACAGTACTACTGGAGAAAGTTGGTAGGTGCCTTGTCTTGTTTTGGCCAGGAAGTCTATGTGGATCCAGTTGTTTTTTTTTTGGCGGAGTTCGGACTGGAATTTGTTTGGACGTTGGGAGATCTTTGTGAGATTTCTAGATGCGTTTGGCTTGGTAAAGCAGAGTATTGAGTCCATGAACGGATGACATAATACAAGTATTTAAATAACAAACTGAAACAAAAAGATAGAAAGAGTGAAGTGAGGTAATTTTAAAAAGGGAGGTACTTACTATTTGGTATTTGTAGAGCGGCAACTAAATGTAACGAGAAATTAATTTTGCACTTGCATAATTCAAAGTGACAGGTGACAGACATTTAAGTTATCATGAAATAAGATAATCAAATTTCAGGAATAGAAGCAGTTTAGATTATGAGCGAATTCTACCTATGTTTCAGTAAAAGTAAAATGTTTCTACCGGAGTTAGCAATTTAATAATCTTGATAATCCTTAATATGAAAGGGCAAATCAGTTAATTAAATTTCAATTTTAAAGAGGATTGATTGAAAATAAAATAATGAAAAATAAAAGTCAATTATAGCATTAAATAGGCCTTACAACGTTGAGTCACTATAACAATATGTTGATAATGTAAACGTCTTACTAATTTTTTTCATTACAATATGAATGCATGTCCCCAAAAATCGCAATTTGTAAATATTGAGTGATCTTGTATATAAAATACTTTGTAATACATTTTGATTTTGTTAAATCCAGCAAACATTGAAGCCGATGATTTCCATTCTGTTATTGATGATAAATATGGAGATCCTGATAACGAAATACCTACTATGTAAAGGTTAAACATTTGATGTTTTAAGTCAAGGACAGTTTTATTTAAAACAGAATAATAAAGTTGCGAATGTGGAACATCCAAACTACATGATATCTTCCTTGTGCTAAGATATGATTTATTTTCTATTATATCCAGCATCTCCTCATCGTACCATCTTTTATCAGTAGTTTTACTTTGCTCTCGCAAGTCTAAAAGCACTAATTCTTTGTAGACATTGAAAATCTTTGGTAAAATGTTACGACTAGGTGATTAAAGTACTACGAAAGGTACTCTCTACTGTAGTGTGTTATTATTATAACCCTCACAAAGGTGACTATTTTTAGATTATCACGAAAAAATATTTTTAACAAATTATGACATTCAAAATTTGAAGAGAGTGAGTAATTTGCAAAGTTAAGCAGTCTAATTGTCGATATGATGACCTGAAAACAAACAGTTTTGCGGTTTATCTTTCGCTGATGAATTTTTAAGTACTTTATCTAGCTACCTTTCTGTGTAGGGCATCTAGTGGGCTAGGTCGTGTGCGGATTTGTTCTCCATAATTCCTTCTATTGTTTCCTATCTGCTGTATGTTGCTTTATAATGTTCCACTCCAAACCTCTGCTTTCTGCCTAGTTTCGTACTTCATCTTGCCACGTCTTGTTTGGTCTGTCTTTTTTCCAGTTTCTCTTACCTCGTAAACTCTTCTGGTTAGTCTATTCTCTCCCATCTTGTTTGTATGGCCCAGAAATCTTAGTTGTCCTTTTTGCATTATACAGTGTGAATAATGTAAGACTATACATTGACAACTTTATTTTAGAATTAATCATTTTACCCATGCTAGTAACAACTGTCGGTTTTGAAATTACTAAAATGAAATAACCCAGGTTCAATTAGTTTCTAGAGTCACTGTTCTGTTATTTTGTTTACAAACACCATGATAACATTTAGTAGATGTCCTATGTCTAATTTTGCATAATTCAGTCAAGTACAGTCTTACATTATTCTCATTGTATGTTCCAATGGTTTTACTTTCAATAACTCTCTAAACAGTTTTTTTCTTATTCGGTTCCTCCTTGTTTTACCTGCTATATTTCTTAAATATCTTATTTCAATGCCCCTTAGTTTACTTTTCTGACCGTCTGACGTTGTCGGTGGAGTACGTCAATATCGGTAATATTATACATTTCCACTTTGGTGTCTTTAGGTATTTCTTTTTTCCCTAGGAACGTGTTTTTAATGACCTTAAAGAGTAGCCCTGCTACTCCAACTCATTGATTAATTTCTTCATTGAGTTTTCGGTATTAGCTCATTTAAGCACATAGGTATTTTAGTACTTTTACTTGTTTTAATTCTGTGCCTGCTATGTCTATCATGTGTGTTGTCGGTTCTTAGACGAGTATAGTTGTTTTGTTTTTAGCACAACTAATTTTCATGGTTTTTTCTTCACTTTTCTATTATATCCCCCGCTTTGATGTTCCTAAAATTGCCATATCGTCTGCAAATATTAGCTGTATGGTTTATATTTTTTTCATTTGCTAATTTTCTATCCTGTACGGTTTTACTTCCCTTTTGAACTTTGTGACAACATCCTCTAGTACTACTGCAAAGAGGAGTGGGCTTAGCACGAAACCTCATCTTAAGCCCACTTTAGTCTCTAAGGTTTCGAATGTTTTGTTCCTAGTCCATAGTTAGTGCATGTTTTATAAAGTATCTTGGTAATCTCTGTTAAGTGTTCCTCAACTCCCCTTCCTTGTTAACAGTCCCACATGCCTTCTATTTTTATTTCGTCAACCGCTTCTTCAAGCGTATGTGTACTTGTTTTCTGGTTTTTTGTGCTTTTTCGTTTATTTTTCTTAGTGCGCAGATCAGGTCGTGTGTGCTTCGTGTTGCTCTGAAACCTCACTGCGTGTCTTCCAGGGTGTTTTTCCTATTTTTCTCTGATACCTGTTTCTACTATTCTTGCGTAAACTTTACTTATTATGCTAAGCAATGTCATTCCTCTATAACTCACGTGAATCACCTTATTTAAACAAAGGCTTTATTATACCCACTTGCCAGTCTTTTATGATACTGTTGAATGCTCCTAGTAGCGTCTCTTTTGTCGTATCGGCTGCATGTTTTATCATTTCCTGCTGCTGCTGCTTTGCCTATTTTTAGCTTTCTGATATCTTCATCTAATTCTTCTTTTATTATATCTGCTTCTTCGTTTTCCTCCATTTTTTTCTCTCTTCTATTTGGGTCTCATTTTGTGCTGTACCCTCGGCGGATTCGTTGTCTTCTTCTAACAGTTCCTGGAAATATCGTCTCCTCTTTTCCATAATCTCATCTGCTTTGTTTATGTATTTCCTGTTTAATGTTCTTAAGAGTGACCACCTTCTTTTGTCTTTGTTGTTTTAGTGTTCCATAAATGAGTTTTTGATTGTCTTTGTGTGCTGCCTTCATTTTGTTTCCGAACGTTATACATGCTTTCTTTGATTCGGTTACTGCTTTTTTACTACTCGTCTCGTTTCTTTGTATTCTTCATAGCCTTCCCTGCTTCTTGATTGTAGATATTATTTCCATTTGTTCTTTTTCTGTTTTATTTACGTTTTCATTTCTTTCGTCCACCAATGGTGATTCTCATGTAACATTTATCGATTTTTTTACGTCCCATCTCCGGAAAAATAGAAACTGTTCAGCAGTAGTATGCATGGATGAGGTATCTTTTTTCCATAAAAAAGTTCTGTGCACGTACGTTTAGAAACATTTTCATTACGTTGATCTCGACGTTGACTATGTTAACAGGGTGTGGAATCTGAAAGATGTCCTGGATTTACAAGATCAATGCAAGCGGGAACACCGACTCTTGTAAAAGCAGAACCCACGTTGGCAGATGGTCTAGCTGTTCCTATGATCGGATTCAATTCTTTTGCCACTGCCAGACCGCACATTGATAAAATGGTAAGTAGGTTTTACAATTCACTATGTTGTTAGATTAACCTTGAAATTTATTAAAGTATTGCCATAAATACTGAAGACAACTTAGTACTTTCAAAAATTATTCTAGAATCCAATGCCCCATGGTGGTATTGGAAGTATATATTGGCATTGAATGTTATTCTAATAACAATAGTTGTATCTATTATTTAAAAAAAAGTATAATTCTCTTAGGTTTTGGTAAAAGAAGAGTCCATAGCATTAGCAATTTTAAGAATGGTTGAAGAAGAAAAATGTGTAGTAGAAGGAGGCGGTGCTTCAGCTTTAGCAGCTGTAATTGAAGGACATCTAAACGAATTTTGTGGAAAGAAGTAAGAGTATAATATCACATAGTTAAAAGAAGTGTTTCCTGATATTCCTCATTAGTGGCCAACAAAATGCCTTGTCGCTTTTAAACACATTTTACGAATACTTTGTAGGTGCTATTCTAAAATCTAGTTCATAGCTACCAACATATTTACATTTGTAATGCCTTGCGGTATGTGTTAACCCTGTAGGCAACAACACAATTATTCACTGGAATAAAAAAGACGTGGATGCTCAAAGTAATGGTAATACTGTACGACATATAACGATTTTAATGGTAGTTTGCGTAACAAGTTCGGAAAGAGCATTTTTACAGGATGCCGTAGGCCTACAAGTCCTGTAAAGAGCATTTCCGGATGAGTTACGTACAACACTTTTAGGTACCTGTATATTTTCTTAATATTATGTAAATATTGAAAGATTATGATAAGAAACAAGCATTATATCTTTGTGAATATCTAGATCTAGAGATATCTTTAATCAATTTCTTTAGTAACCACGGTTAACAAACACCGATCAATTTAGTTAATTTTTTAAGTAACTACAGTCAACAAATACTGCATACCAATGATTTAGATTTTTCAAAATAGTCCAATAAAAAACAGTTTTTTAAAATTTCCTTTATAGTCCAATCAAATTAGACAAATTTACAGCAAACTTTCGGAATAATTCAAAGTGAGCTGAATTTTTGTGTACACCTTTATTTGGTGTTTTCAAACAACATCCGAAAAGAACCCTTGATTTGACCTTGAGCTTCGTGAGTTATAGGGTGCAGATGTGGACAAAATTTGGTTTTTCGCTTATATCTTCTTTTCTATTGACTTTAGGTATATGACATTGTACAGAGAAATTGAACGGCACAAAACTCTGTACAAAAAAGTACTTGGTAGTTTTTTTTATAGGACCGACCGTTTCTTTGAAAACTCGCCATGAACGTTAATCTGAAGGATAACACTACAGAAATACCGAGTTCCGTAACTAATTTGAGATCTGAAATGTAAAAATATACCGTGAGCTGAATCGAAGGGTCTTTTTCGTACAATATTAAGACAACAATGTTCCCAAAATAAAATAATTCAAGGAAATTGCTTGGCAGGCAGCAGCTGCATCTCTAACTTGTCATCGGTGGAAATCTTGTTGGATGAAACAATGAACGCAATGGTAAGCCAAGATAAATTTCTTGCTAATAACAGCAACAAAACCAGATTGATTTCCATGTTGGCTAAGCATTTTGAGGTTCATAATATCCGTGTCAAGGAATCTGAAGATGATGCCGATGTTTTAATCATTGAAACAGCACTTGAAAAATCGCGTCAAAATAAAACTGTTGTTGTCGAGGAAGATGTAGATCCATTGGTACTCCTGATAGCTCGTACGCCAAGATTTGCAAGCTGCGGCTCATATTTTCACGCAAATAGATTCCTCACACGAATTGATTTCTTCCAATGGGATAACATTTTTACTGGCATTATATGGTGCTCCAATTCAAGAAGTGTCTATTGATCAATATCGTTACATGTGTTTCACGAAATTAATACGTAAAAGTAAACCGGTGAAATTGAATTTATTACCGCCAACAGATAGTGTAGCTAAAGAGCACCTTTACAGAGTTTATTTTCAAATACAAAAGTGGCTGAGGAATGAATTAAACTCTATTGAGTGGGGATGGAGATTGAGAAACGTTGTATCCCGCTCCGGATTTTCTTTTGAACCTGATCTTCTGTAATTGCACCAAAGGTTGTGGGCCATTGTGTGAATGTAGAAAGTTGGCGATTAAGTGCTCGTCAATTTGTGGTCATTGCAACGGACAATCGTATTTAAATGCCAATGCAATTGAACACATCTTAGAAAACCAAGTTGATGAAGTAGAGAATGAAAACCGATTAGAGACATTTTTTACGGATTATCTGGAACAACGCGAAATAGAAGGAGAGGAAGAAGAGTGACTGTCCTTACGGAACAACAATTATTCGACGAACTAATGCGTGATGATGACGAAAACGACTTTCATTTTTTGTCTGATGAGGACAGTGGCAGCGATAAAAGTGACGCAGAATATGAAGATTTTTTAGTCTGCAGGTCAATAAAACTAAAAGTCTTATGATTATATTATCATTTGCATGTATGTATAGAAAAACAGACATTGTGGTGCTTTAAAACTAATTTTAAAAAATTGAATTTGATCCGGGTCACTAGAGACCCATTTCCGCACTCCGCGTTACTGAAATTATTATAAACCCGCCTCGTACTCAACCTCAAAGGTGGTGTTGAATAGGTTACTTCGTATTGGACTCATAGTTTCCACGCTATACTACTCGAAAACGGTCGGTCCTACAAAAAAACTATTCAGTACTTTTTTGTACAGAATTTTGTGCCCTTCAATTTCTCTGTAGAATGTCATATACTTAAAGTCAATAGAAAAGGAGATATAAGCAAAATCCAAATTTTTCGCACATCTGCACCATATAACTCGCGACGCTCAAGGTCAAATCAAGGGTACTTTTCGGCGGTACTTGTAAACATTAAATATAGGTGTACACAAAAATTCAGCTCACTTTGAATTATTCCGATCAAGAATCATTATTTGATTGGACTATTAAAACAGTAGGTTTTTAAAATTAATTTCAGGGTGTGAAGTGTAATTTTTTTCATTCAGTGAAAAAAGTAACACTTTGATTTTTATTTAGGAATGAACGATTTTAGAAACAATTATTTATTCATTTAATCATTTTTGTTATATTTGGATGTGAACAAATTACAGATTTCAATAAACAAAGACGTTTCCTTAATTATCAGAATTGACAAGCGCACTTAACTAAAATGAAGGCAAATAAAATTCTATACAAAATTGGCTTGAATTTGAATATTAATTGAAATTTTAAAAAATCCTATAGACAACTCGTGTTAGCGTGCGTATTTTTCACGCGTGAAACCTTCCATGCTTGTAAAAAAGTTGAACTTCTAACAATTGTAGTCTAAATAACTATTTCAAAATCGTCTTCTAAAGAAGACTGGCCTAAAAATTGTAGTCACGCATGATTTTCAGGACAGGTGTCAAAAAAGAATTTTATTTGAAAAATATGTTTAATATATTTTGGCCAACAGTTGCACCAGTGCATCTTTAAAGACTAAAATATTTTCCAAGCTCACTGGTACAACTGGTGTACAACTATTATTATGCTATAGCCCAAAGCAAGATAAACATAATGCCGCTTCACATTTTAGACTCTGAGAATAAGTGCGCTCTTGTAATCCACAATCTGCATCGAGTGATCTTTTGAGGGACATGTGATCAAATATTTTTAAGAAAATTGTCATAAAGAATTCATTGAAAAAATCGTCAAGTGTTTTAAAATTTCATCATAAACAAAACTATTACAGTTGACAGGATTAGGTCCAATTCTATATTGTATTCAATTCTTCTTCTAGTTTTTCGTTCCCTGAACTAATGAGTGCGATAAAATCGTTGATAAGGATACTGGTTTTTTCTGTGTATATAATGAATCAGATATATAATAGTCAGACCCATAATCAAAGTTCGAATCTGCCATAATCATAAACAAGCTATTCTCCAACCTTGTTGTAATCGCGTAGTGCAGAGATTATTGATAAGTTTCTGTCTTTTGTGCTGCAATGAGACAGGCGTCGAAGAAGCCTTAGGAATGGACACTGCCGAAGACCTTGAAGCAGAACACTAGACCCAAACAGATTCGTCCTCAGGATCTCAATCGCCCTCAAAACCAAATTTTCAGGTTGTTTCTCCGCAATTTCGCTTTAAAATTTTCTAGCCGCAGCTCTAAATCCAATTTTTATGAAATCGATCCATACATGGGGTAAATACGACAAATTCTGAGTGGAATGGTTCTCCTCAAGCGAGGGATGGGCGGCGTGACGTGAAGACAGTCGAGTCACGGCGGATCCCGTCGTGAATGTCAGTAATATTTGAAAATTAGGCAGTGAATGTTAGTGAATGTGAGTGAAAAATTTCAAGATGTGATCCACGTTTGACATTAATTTTACGTTAAATATTTAGTAACGAATAAAAGACTGCAGGATGCCCTGCTCTCCCGTTGCCCACCCAAGTGGAAGATCTAGAGCTGGAGCGGGAGGTCATTGTATTTCTGTGTGGCAGCCTACAGCGACAGAGCTTCGCACCTGTGTTGTGTTGTGAATGTTCTGTCTCCAGTTAATCGCGTGTCTGCGTCGATAGGCGACCAAGTAGAACTTACTTTTAGTTCCTCGAACGTAAAAGTACTTTTAAACCTATTAATTCAAAGTGTAGCTTACCACATATACCTTCTTGTACTCGCATTAGTAAAAGAAACGTCAATTCCAAGGACAGCTTTTGTTATTAAAAATAATGCATTTGAGTATGGTTGTGAGACATGTTTTTGCAAGAAATCAGTATTTATCCCTTGTTCTAAGCTATTGTAGTAAATTTTCATTATTTCTTTTGTGTCTACTGTTCTGATTGCAACATATCACGTAAATTATTTCACGTGCAAAATAGTATATTACATACCGAGGTGGCAAGTGCTTCATTGTAAATGAAACAGTTCAACGTGGTATGTATACTATTTTATTTACAACTGTTTATTCTAAACAAGAATTGGATAAAATGGATTTGACAGTTCTTAGTAACTGACGTTAAGCTAATAATAATAATACAATGCGACGAAAGTCCGTTGCCATGACAGCGGTCGGGAAATAACTAGTCATTTCCCGATCGCTGTCATGGTAGCCAACGTCCCGACCGAGGTGCGAAGTCAAAGTTGGTAATGGCTCAGTTTCCAACTTTTTAAAAGTAAAAAATGACTTTATTGCATATACGGTTGTGAATAAAATAATTTGTTTTTTTTCTGCCGTGATTGGTTACCTATTTTACATATGCAACGTCTGTCTGTGTGTCAGTTGTGTCTGTATTTCTGTATGCCTGTATGTTCGCTTATAACTCAAGATCTAGAGGACCGATTTGGAAGATTTTGTTTCTATTGACAGCTACATTATTTCGGATCATTATAGGCTCTTCACCTTCATGATAAGTAGCCTGGCGGCTGAGCATTGTCCTGAAGCGTGAGAGAGGTTGGAGAAAAAAAACACGCTGATTAGCTCTCTTCGACCGATATTTCTAAAACCGTACACAATTATAAGTTTTAGACATCCCGCAAAGTATCGAATAATCAGTAATCAAATTTCCTAAACGCAACTATTACTACATCCATGCAGCATGTGTGGAAATTGTCTAGAAAACTTTCAATAATGGCAGGGCGGTTGGTGCTGGCAGTAAAAAAACGCTTTACGTACTTTGCTGTATAAATATTGAATATATCATTATATCATTTACAAGCAATCCAGTGAGACAAATGTCTCATTTAAAAAAACAAAAAAGACCGTTTTTCAAATAGAACGCGTATTAAATAAAAACTGTACCCAGACCTGGAAGGTGTCAAAGTGGTTGCCTAACCCGATCGACGTTTTAAGGGGCAGAGGGTCGCAGCTCCGTTTGGCTGCTGAAACAGTTTTTATTTAATACGCGTTCTATTTGAAAACGGTCTTTTTTGTGATTTCTCGAAAACCGGAAGTGTCACGTGACTGAAATTCGGTTCCTGACCTGACATGACCATTCCAAACATATAACTTTCATAACTTTTTTCTCTATCTCTTACGGTTTGGCTGCTGAAAACATCGTCCCGGACGGACGGACGGACGGACAAGTCTATTATATATATGGATAATCTTTTAGGTACTTCTGTGCCTAAAAGCCTATGTGGTAGTTTTCACAACTTTTATGTGATTTACCACTGAGTATTAAGTTGTTAAATTATTCAAAAGTGGACATCAGTTCAAACATACATCTCTGCTTACTCACGTTGCAACAAAATAATGCAAACTTGTAATTGTCTAGGGTGGTATTGATCGTGTCAGGTGGAAACATTGATACAACCATATTAGGAAGGTGTCTAGAGCGAGGGCTCGCTGCAGATGGCCGCTTAATAAAAGCAACGGTTACTGTTAGCGATCGTCCAGGTGGGCTTGCAGAGTTGTGCAGATTAATCGCATCGATTGGAGTATCCGTAAAAGATATGTCCCAAGAAAGGGCGTGGGTTAAGAATGATGTGTTCAGCGTCAATGTAAGTATTTTCTCTGATTATAATTTAATTGAACGGTTAGATTGATTACTTTGCATGTTAGGTAACGGCAGTGTGCGAAACACGGGATGTGAGTCACACGATTGAACTCCGCGAATTACTCAAGAGAAACTATAAAAAAGTACAATACCTAGACTTTTCACCAGCATACGCCGGAGTTATGGAATAACTATTTAAATGAAGACGAACATCAGAACAGAAGATTGTTTTTCATGCTAGGTACACGCATCCAAAATTAGATTTTTAATTGTCAAAACGTAATATGCAGTGGAATAAAAAAAAATGCTATAACATTTTGCAATGTTGTCTACTACGGTAATATTTAATATCGGTTGAAAACAATACTGGTCTGTTATGCGAGTAAGTGATTGGAGATTATAGTAATTTTAAGATGATAGTAATTTTAAGAGATTTCTTCGACCTGATTCTGTTCGGATGAACATACCGGGTGACCAGTTTCAAAACCGAAGATACAAAGTTTTTAGTTTTTAGTCAACAAATGATAAATCGAGCCTAATTGATGATCTTCAGCCGCTTTCCCCTCCCCTCTAATTTAGAGTTATGATCTAGGCAACCTTATTTACAAATTTAATTAAACGTTTCTAGTAACCTTGTTATATACCATGCTTTTGCTATGTTCGGTTTTAAAACCGGTCACCCGGTATATGTACACTTGTGTTCATAAAAATTTACTGTTGGACTGATTTGAAAAGTCGTATTATTCGCATTATTAAATACATTTTTTATACGATATTCTTATTTACCTATTTTCTTGTAATTTAATACAACAAACAATTTCACTTTATCGATGTTTTAAACCAAAATTGAAATATTACAAAAGTCGGTTGCAATACTTGTATTCCATTTTTATGAGCACAAGTGTACATGAGCTTACAATGGCTTTGTTATAAGTTATAACAATATAAATTATAAAACCAAATCGTACCCTATTCAGCTGGTAAAACACCCTTTAGTCCCTTAATAATAGAAAAGTAGAGTGGTCGTGAATCAATTAAAAGTAAATGACCAATCGTTATAATTACAATATTCTCTTAAGAGAATTCGATAGTAAATGTTTATTTTCTTTGAAATATCCATAAAAAATTTATACAAGAGTTAATTCAAAATGATTCAAAATGAAAACAAAGCAGAAGGGCGTGTTTGAAATTGCACTCACTCTAGGTGGTTTTATAGTTTTCACTTATTTTAATCAATTTGGTAGATTTAACGTTTTATATTTTAATAAGTTTAAGTCATAAGATAGTGGAGAGTAATTATAATATAGGGATTAAAACTATATGCCACATTAATAATATAAATAAGCAGGTCTATCAGCTATCCCGAACGTTTTGAATTTAGTTGTAAACACCTCCGCCTTCTAGCGTGAGAATAGCAAACTAATTACGGTTTTCTATAACTACAGTTTTATATAATAATTGTTTTCAATTAATGTCGTCTTCTAATTATCAATTAAAGAATTATATATTGTGGAATGTATAATTTAATAACACAGGTATTGTTGTATTAGAGCTGAAGCACAAATACGAAACTTAAGAGCAAGAGCTCAATAATTGCCTTCGAATACAACAAAGTTTCTCTTTCATATAAACTTATAAACAACGAATTTATGAGCCGAATCTTAACTAAATTTAAAATAATTCAAAAAATAAAAATATATAAATAGTAGGTGAATTGTAACTCATATTCACATATATATGGGCACATGGTGCCTACGAGTTAAGTCTAGTTATATTGCAGAATAATTTACTGTTATACATATTCACTCAGTCAGCTCGTCAGCTGCCATACTTAGCATTTTTGTTTGGATTTCAAGAAGCACCGGTAATTTCAACGTTTCCACGCTAGAATATTACAGTTACTCCTCGTGACAATCGGTAAAATATAGCTTGGAAAACCATAAAGAACTGCTGGTTACTGTCAGGTGTCTGAAACATTTAAAGCAAAAATGTTATTTATCGGTCTTAAGAGTTTCCGCCTAACTCGCACCTTATACATTTTGCGTAACCGTCACGTACTTCAGACCTTGGGCACAGGTCTCTTTCCACTTAGGGACCAGTTTCTACTTTCGTCCCTTTTGAACGAAGTTATCGAGATGTATACTACCATTCCCAGAAGGACACCACCCATTTATCACGGTACGTATTACTTCTGCTTTTTCCTTCCGGAGTCTGTATGATTTTCAGCTCAGCTTCTGAGCTTATCCAACTGAATTTTTATTGTTTAAGGTGGATAGGATTTTTCACAGCAAATATATTAGATATGTGTAACTCTAATAGTATTCATTATGCGCTTTTACTTTTATGGTTCAAACATTATACTAAGCGTTGAAAAATGTTCTGATTTCCATTTTTTAGAGTTTTATTAAAAGGAATTAATATAAATTTGCACCCGATGGGCTCACATACCTCCAATGTAAACATAACTATTTCAGTTTTTAAGAAATACTTGCAAATACAAGAGCAAATTATAAAATCATGTACTTATCTTTTCAAATTTTTTCCGTGCGCTGGTACGTATCTTTTAAATTCAGTGCTGTTTACTCAATTCTCTCTTTGATTTCCTTTGCCCACAATGGCTGGTCGCTCGTGTCCTCTTTTTACCATTGATTTGACTTCTAAGGTTTGCCTTTGTGCTCTCTATTTTTCCAATGTAGTTACATAACCGTATCATCTTCATTGTGATTTTAATTTGCAGGATTTCACTATAACGTGTCTCCAAGAAGATTCATTTCTTTCTAAGAACCGAACTTTTACACGAATAGGCATTCAATACCTTTGAAGATTGGCGTGTATACTCTACTACGGTAAATATACTGCACTTTGCTGGGTTTGTACGACATTTATTTTTTCTAACCAAGTTAAACAATTACTGTGCTTTGCGTGAAATATTCCAACTTCTCAATTAACACAATTAAATATTCAGTAGTTATATCCCTAGTGCAGTCTGTATATTCGAGTATTTCTCGAGAACGCGAAGCGTTCGAGAGAAATATTCGAATTATACAGAATGCACGCGGGGAATATTGCAAGACTATTCCTCGAAGAAATATCATCCTTTGTATACCACACTATTTATTTTTAAAGAGTTTTCAGTTTTGTTTCTGAAATTTCTTGTGTACCTAGCTGTTTTGCTCTTCTTCCCGCAAATACTCGATATTGCACTTGTGCAAATACCCGGGTATTGCACTAGTGCAAAATATTCGCTGTATTCGACTCTGATTGGTTCAAATTTTGAAAATTGATTGATGTGATTGGTTTATATTATCTGAGGGGAATAGTCACAAATAATAATTTACAAAAACTTAAGATCCTAGCCTAGCTTTGTTATAGAATTTTACTGAATAGCACTCGATATTATCGAAATGTAGAAAATAGGAAATTTATATTGTGTGGAATAATTTTCGTTTTAAACAAAATCTTTGATTTGGAGCAAATTAATTATTTTTTTATATTGCATATAGAAGTTGAATACGCTTCATATACTGAGGTGTGAAAGTCAAAATATTCTTGAAGAACAAAAATTATCAATGCTTGCATCTCTGCGCTCATACACTCTTTGTGATCACAAAATGCAATTTAAAGCGAATTTAAGCACCCACATCACTTTTTTCTTTCTTAGGTTTAGTTTCAAACATACTTTTATTAATTTCAGCTTCTCCTTAGTAATATACATAATTTTCGAGCGTTTGTTTCTTGGACTTAAGTATCAGCATTGTGGCAACCCCACAAGGTTTCTATTAATTTCTTTGTTTGGATTGAGATATTTTAGGGCTTGTAACTTAGGAGTTATTCCGAACTTCGCGTTATTGTTTATACGTGTTCCAAAGTGATTTAAGTATTTTATTTTTAAATACCTTTTGATTGTTCCTTTTTGCGAAGTTTTCAGCATTCTATGAAAAATGGGAAAGGGTTACTATCCTGAAGTATTTTTCCGATTTCCATCAATTTTTTGGACCTTCTCACATCACTGTGTACATCAGATAGCTTATATAATTTTCAGCTGGATTTGCAATTTGGTTTGCTTTTTCTTAACTTTCCGTATAAAACTTTAGAATAGAACTATTTCTGATTCCCACTTATGGACATTTGTGAGTCCACACTAAGTGTCCAATGCTCTAAGGCGCATTTTTGGAGCTCCTTTTGATGGGTTTCTAAACGGATTTTTCTCGAAAATTGTATGCACTCACATGATCCAATCAGAGTTTTATGATATTTTCGAAGTAAAATTATTGCTGGCCGCTCTCAGGTACGGGATTATTATCTTCACATGGTTTGATAATATATCGGATTTATGTGCAGTATGTTCTTTCGAGTAATTCACAATATTTGTTACAATATCAACCGCAAGTCTTACAATGTTGAAGAAGCCATCCGTTGGTGTCATGCGTCTGTAAAGGTATAAATCACATACAAGGAAAAACAATACCATCTCGTAGCACGGATTCATTCTGGCCCAATTGTGACTTTTCCAACGCTTGTGGTTAACGACTACAGGTCAGGGGTATTTATCCAAACTTTTTTCGTGCCCAGAGTCGTAGCAATCACCCTTATGTTTCTTATTTCATGTAAAACTGCACCATCACTTGTTTATATCCAATAAACAAGCATAAGCTGTTTACCAATTTAATTTGACGAACCTATTTCTCGGATTTATGCTATATTTTCTATTTGTCGGGAATAGTAAACAAATGATTTCGCTCACAATGCGCGCTTTGCGGCAATTAAACGAATAACTTACTTTTAAATGTAATAAACAGTAGCATACCTATAATTGCATCTGTTGGGCAAGGCCTTGTCGTATATCGGAGCCAGGAGTTCATTTTATTCAATAGTTTTTTGAACAATAGGTGATGATTGTTTAATTAAGGCTTTCTCTACTTCTCCGAATCGATTCCGAGCATCCTAATTTTGTTCCTTTGTGCTTGAACGTGTACTATTTTTATATTGAACATTTTTAATAATTTATACATATAATAATAGTTTGGAGTCTCAGTTCGTCTTGAATCTAATGAATCTGCTAATAATAATTTGTATCTAAACTATTTATCATATGCATAGTGAATTTGGTTACCTTTATTTTTCGATTTATTCAATTAAACCGCATACATGTGGTGCTCTACTAACGTTAAATGATTAAAATTGATTCTATTAGGTGTGGTCGAATTTATTAAATCTTTTATTGTCGCTAACGTTCATATGATTAGTATTTGAAAAGAAAACCAGTTCGTTAATTCAACAAGCGACCTAATATCGTCGAAACGCTTGATATGAGGAAGCCCATGTGCCCATTTAACCCTTCAGCGGTGACGTACGGTCTGTGTGACCAGCGACAACGACAAACATGCTTTATTGCCCCGCATCAGAGCGGAGCGCTTTGTACTTCGAGTTACATGCGTCAAATTAAGCCATCTATCGTCTTGCCACGGCTTAGTTTCGTACGAACCAAACAGGTGTTGCTGCACGAGTTTCGGACTCTCAGACCGTACGTCACCTAAGTTATTGTGATTTTTCATAAGGTAAGATTTTTTTGTAAATTATTATTAATTCATTTTTAACCTTTCTCATCATGCAACAATAGATGAAATGTTGGTAGCATTTCGTAGGAAATGTCCATTTCGTCAATATATACCTTCTAATCCGGCTAAGTATGGAGTAAAGATATTTGCCCTAGCAGATGCTATAATGTTTTATACCGCCAATATGGAGATATATGTTGGCAAACAACCCAATGATTCCCCATACGCCGTTAGCAACTCCGCTATTGATGTACTAAATAGGCTAGTTGATCCCATCAGCGGAACCCGTAGAAACCTAACTACAGATAATTGGGTCACCAGTATCGAACTTTGCGAAAAACTGCTAAATGAGCATATAAGTTAACTTTTTTGGGGACAATTAGAAAAAACAAGAGACAACTACCACCACAGAGTCTAGTGGGCCAGCATCGACCTATTCCTTCAAGTATGTCCGCATTTAGGGAAAATTGTACCTTGGTATCACATGTTCCAAAACCTAAGAAGAATGTTTTAATGGTATCTTCCATGCACGATGATGACGAAATTCACCAAACCACGCAAAAGCCTATGATGATGATAGACTATAACAAAACGAAGATAGGAGTTGATATGGTCGACCAGTTATCGTCAAATTATAATGTAGCACGAAATACCAGAAGATGGCCTACGGTTGTGTTCTATGCTCTGCTCAATGTGACTGGAATAAATTCCTTTTTAATTTACAAATGCAATCAGGAAGAAGATAAAATGTTCATCAGAAGAGTATTTTTAACTCAACTTTCCATCGGTCTGACAAAAAATCATATGATGCGGAAACAGGCTGATCAGCATATACCACGCCCTCTCCGAGAAAGAATACAGCAAATCTGGAAAGTACCCACTGAAAACCAAAGACCTGACGAGCCTCCACGTGCTGGACGTTGCCAAGTTTGCACATCGAAACCAAACAGAAAAACCAAATATTATTGCAAAGCCTGCAATAAGTTTATTTGCCTCGAGCATGCGAACATTATTTGCAGTCATTGCTCTAAAGAAAGACTGTAAATATGAATATATAGATATAAGTTTAAGGTACATAATAACAGCATTTCTTTTGGTTTCTGTGAGAATTATTGTTTATTTTCGTTAATGATTTTACTATACTGTATGGTGTTCATGTTTTTCTTTTAGGATTTTAAAATAAATATATTATTAACGCAATTTGTTTCATTACTAAAAACAACAAAATTTGATAAAATATTATGTGCATGGCTGCATATGGGGTCCATATGGGTATATCGGTCTGCTGGTCCGACGTCACCAGTAGTGTCGAAATTTCTCACGTCACCTGCCGAGGGTTAAAAATTGCCGGGACAGCAACATATGTACTGTCCTACTGGAAACGATTTAAGTGTTGTTCAATTTTATTTTGTTCTCACCGGGAAACAAAGTTTATGTACTAGACTTTTGATATAATGGACTATTTTAACTTCACGGCCTGTCATATTTATTACTTTTTCATGAAATAATAAATAAACACCATGAAAACAGCAAATCAAAATTTAATAACCAAATAAATAAACTTGTTTCATTGGGTAATTAAAGCCCGTTTTACATGGTGGTATTTCTACGTATAATTCTACATGTATCGCTGGATGTATTTTTTTCGACGACTGACATCGAAAGTAGATTTTTCTCACTGTCATTTGACAACAGAAAGTTGACATTTGCCGCTGAGCGTGCGTTTTCATCTTTTTGCCGCTCGCCGAGCGTTTTGGGTTTCCTCGTGAACAAAATAGGTAGCCACGTCCGAATGTTTCCTTGACAACGCCCGTCATTTGTGGAAATAATCGCGTCACATGTCATATAGACTGCGCGAGTAATGTTAACTTGATTGTCAATTAATTTTTGCGATAAAACGAAATTTGATATTTTCCTTTAATAATATGCTCAGTCGTCGAAAAAATAGTATGTATATTTCGAGCTAAAAGTGCGCTTGCTGCTTTTGCATGATTGCTGGTTTCGACTTCGTCTCAACCAGCAATATTCATGCGCAAGCGGCAAGAATGCACTTTCAGCTCTTAACATACAATATACTATTACATGTCAGGAGTACTGTTTTGGAACATGTAAAAATAAGAGGTTTATATATTATATTGTTGACAGAAATACCACTACAGTTGGCAAAACCTTAAAGTACTATACAGGGTGTAGAAATATTTTACGCACCATAGGGTTTTCAATGGTAATTTTTTCATATGACAATATTTGCTTCCCTAATTATTTTAGAGCAAACTTGCAATTCTGCATCCATTTATGCCATAATTTTTGTCATTTTACGTCAGATAACCTAATAATAAAAAAAAGTAGAATTACAATTTTTTCAAAAATCAGTGCAAATTGTGAAGTGATGTTATGCTGGAAGCAGATCAGGTGCAATAAGTGCCATGGTTGCCGCTACATTTGACAGATGCAAACAAATAAACAGCAAACTAATTTGTTGATGCTTTGAGATGGTTCAATAATTTCAAGGCACCACTGATTTGTCTAAAAATGGTAACTTTATTTCTTTAAATTTTCGGTTTTCCGACATGTCAAATGACAAATACTGGCATAAATGGATACAGAATTTTTTTCTCTACAAAAAACTTCCATACAAGTTTGCTCTAAAATAATTAGGGAAGCAAATATTTTCATATGAAAAAATTACCATTGAAATCCCTATGGTGCGTAAAGCATTTCTACACCATTGAAGGGGAATCTTAGGAACATACTTTTGCTGCAGTTATTCAGTAGAAAACTTCGGCAGACTAGTATTATGGAGAGCTTTTGAAATATTTATTCTGATGGCATGCATGCAACAGTTAGAGAAGGGTGTGTAAGTATTGAAGGGATTATAGAAAATAGTCTTTTTAAAACTCTATGTCGTGCATTAGAACAGATACAATTAGTATGTACACGTCTAGCACCTGATTTAAACTGAACTGTCCTATTTATTTGACATTGAGTTAAACGATTTATTTTCTGCATTGTCATTTAAATATCATATATAGATTGCGGAAAATGATACAACCATAATGTCAATGTTAATTTTATGTGGCCTACTGAACAACTAATTGATATTAACATCACATCTGTGTTATATTAATGTTGTTGAACCCGTCGTTTCCCTGTCGATGTGGCATACCAGCTCATACATTGTAGTTTCAATTAATCAGCATACAGGCTAGCAGTTTTATAAACTAAGTTTGAGCGTAAACAATAGTTAATAAATTAGTATTGAGCAAAACCTGTTGATTCTTTTTAGCAGTACGATACAAACCATTTTAAACAGCCATAACTACCAAGATTTCCGTAACTCGTAACTTGAGCAAATTAAATAAAATGACCGTCGAAACTACTTTTATTTTACAACGACAATGCTACACGTTGGAGCTCAAAGACACAGTGAGACAATTTCTTACATCTAACATGTGAACTAAAGATAAAATATCATGCACTAGCTTATATACTATTTTTAATCAGCTAAGTTAAGCTTATCTTCCAGGTATGCTTCGTGGCAGGATGCGCGTGCATACAAAGTTAGCACTTTAAACAATAGGTTCCTTGTTCTTCAAGGTTGCAAGGTAAGCATTCTAAGACAATAGGGGATCTGTTTCATACTATGTAACTAGCGATATATCCTGTAAGCAAGCCTTAATACGTTATCCAATCTTCTGCGGCTGAACAATTTTAATAGATGTTTGCAGTAACAACAAATGTATTTATTCAGAAGCTCCGGTCGTATCAATTATAACATATTTCCCTAGAAATATAGATTTCAATAAAGGAAAAAAAAGTAATACCTACATCAATTCTTCAATTGTATAAGTAATTTTTCACGTAAATACTACGAAAATCATTCCAAACAACTGTATGTATTTATGTAAATACCAATTTTTAATGTGCTGCTTTGTCCCTGCAGTTGTTCTGCTATTGTGCGGTCTACTCGTAAAGAAATATTAATTATCTTAATTAAGGGTCCCAGCTGTGCTATAAAAACGTATTCACCAGAAGAATGAAAACAGTGCGAGTTTCTCCTAATACTACATCATTCGTGGTTGTCTGATTTGTGTCGTATCTTTTTATTTGAAGCTTTCAGTGAGTTCGGTTAGAATTATTATACATTACTATCCGCAAATAGTACCTAATTTTACATATATGAATACTTTAATTAACAAGTAACCCGTTAAACTATTTAAAATGTATGACATTTGTTTACGTCTAGTAGAAGAATTTCAAAATATACAGATGTGAAACGCTATCGCAAAAGAATTTTCCTGAAAAAGAATAACGTATACTGCATGCTTTTTCGAAGGAATAATTTGGTCTACCTCATTGGACAGTCAGCAGCTAAGGCAACTGTACACAGTCTGCCCGTTCAATAATAAATACCTAAATAAAACACACGTTTTTCCATTATTTATCCGTTTTTAGTAAGTCAGAGAATTTTTACAGAAGAATCCTTACCTAAGTCGACTTTATAAATATCTAGAAGTCAGTACGTACCGTTAGAGGTAATTGCGAATGGTAGTGTAGAAAACGAAGATTGGTTGGAGGTTTTTGCGCACTCCACAAACTTCTAGCTTTCGAAGACATATGTAAACGATGTTACCATTTTGAACTAAGTCGTTTGATACTTGCACTGGTCATTTACCTAACTAGATCAGTACACATGGAAACTCTTACTGTTCTCCATCTCTTGGCTATGAGTGTCAGTATCTCTTGAAATAGGAAACTAGCTTGCTTGCAAAAAATAAACGTAAACACATTTACCTTTAAAACATACATATAAAACTATGAAGACAATCAGGATGGAAGCCTAAATTGAATGACCACTTCTTAATTTAGAATACAAACAAATCGTTAACACGTAGCTACATACATTTACAAACAAAAAATAACAGAACCACCATATATAATATATTTCTACATTTAAACAATATTAAAAATACGCCCAAGTAACTGCCTTTAAAACACGAACGTTAAACTGCATCGAAGTCTGGCTTCATAATTCGCGTACATTTTTAATTGTTTATCAAGCGCATTTATTTACGCTTGCAAAAGCTTTCCAAAGCCTAAAGCACACATGTATCGCGTAATTGCAACCGTTGGGGCTATCTTGTCTTTTTCGAGGACTGAGAACTGCTGCGCTGAGGATTGAGCTCGCTCTGTATTACGTCATTCTTTAAATGACTTTTCGGAAATTTCCACCAAATTCTGGGGAAAAGTCCCAGTCTTTTAACTCTGGTGCCGCTCTCTCAGCTGACGTCAATAACAACCTAAACGCTTCCAAATTTCTTAGCTGCTTTGCAATTTATGTACTTACCAAGTACACGATCAAAAGAATACTCAGTTAAACTGCAATTACTGGCTTGTGACACCTACCAGTACTTTAGGCAGTAAACTATTTACTGCGAGAGTTCCAACCACTTTATTTAAATCGTCACAGACGAAATCGAGCAGCTCACACTGAACACACCCATATTAGCGCACTTTCACCTATGCTAAATTGCAATGACTAAATCTGATTGACAATAAACAAACTTGCAAACACAAACTGGCTATAAATGTAAATATGAAAATAAATCTTCTAGACGAGGGAGAACAGCTACTCGTTTTATTGTCTACAGATGGAGGATATTGAAGTTTATATATAGTACCTTTAATTAAATATTTATGTTATTTCGCTATAAATGCACATTATATGCTCATTATATAACACTGACGTTATATAGATTACTAGCAAGATTCCCGTTCTTCGTACGGGCTACAAATGTTTTTTCTTCTAAATCTCAAATGAATTCCAGGGCGCACCCCTATCCTGCACTCAATACGCTAAACTAACAAACGCCACAAAACAATATTCTAGATAAAAAGGACACAGAACTCTTCCGAAAAAAGGCCTCCGCAACTATTTTCTGCTTCACTACCCCCTGGAAATGTGTATGTAACTGTCATTCCCCTTGTATTTGATAAAACTATAGTTTTAGTATATCAATAAGACAAAATTAAAATATATATATATATATACAAACTAAATGTTGTATTCATAAATTGGTGGAATTTCGGAAATCCTCCTATTTATTTTAAGAGATATTGAGTAATTCGTAAAAACGCAGTTTACTCCTTTTTCACCCCTTAGGGGTGGAGTTATAATTAATAAATTTAACACCCTACGCCTTTTCAGTTTTCCCTTTTTACCGCTTTAGGGGTAATTTTAAAATCCATTAAACCACTTTCTAAATATTTTAAGAATACATCTATATGCCAAAAAACAATGGTCTAACTCAGTAAAAATAGGAGATAAAAAGGGTTCTTTAATTCAACCCGAATCCAGATTTGCACCGTTAGGGGTTGATTAGGGGAAAATCCTGAAATGTGTTTTTAGACACTTGTATTGGATACCTATGCGAGCAAACACCAAGCCTAGATCTTATCGGGTTTAAGAGATATTGAAGAATTCGTGAAAACACGGTTTACCCCTTTTTATTCCCTCAGGAATAAATATTTAAGTCCCCTTAAACCGGTCTCTAAATATTTTACGAATACATCTATATGCCAAAAAAGAATGCTCTAGCTCAATAAACATAGGAGATACGAAGGGTTTTTTAATTCTCCCTGAATCTAGATTTGCACTTTTAGGGATTGATTAGGGCAAAATTATGAAATGTAATTTAAACACTTATATTGGATACCTATGCAATCAAACGCCAAGTCGATATCTTATAGAGTTTAAGAGATATTTAAGAATTCGTGAAAACAGTTTACCCCTTTCCACCCTCTTAGGAGTAAAATTTTAAATTCCCTTAAACCGCTTTCTAAATATTTTAAGAATACATCTATATGCCAAAAAAGAATGCTCTAGCTCAATAAACATAGGAGATACGAAAGGGTCTTTAATTCACCCCGAATCTTGATTTGCACTTTTAGGGGTTGATTAGGGCAAAATCCTGAAATATGTTTTTAGACACTTCTATTGGATACCTGTGCAAGTAAACACCAAGTCAATATGTCATCGGGTCTAAGAGATATTGAGGAATTCGCGAAAACACAGTTTACCCCTTTTCACCCTCTTAGGAGTAAAATTTTAAAATATCTTTAACCACTTTCTAATAATTTTAAGTATACATCTATATGACAACAAATAACGTTCGAACTCAATAAACATAGCAGATACGAAGATTTCTTTAATTCACCCCCAATCCAGATTTGCACCTTTAGGGGATGATTAGGGCAAAATCCTAAAATACGTTTCTAGATATTGGCATTAACAATCTTTGCAAACAAACACCAAATCGATATCTTATCGGGTGTAAGAGATATTGAGGAATTCGTGAAAACACATTTTACCCCTTTTCACCCCCTTAGGGGTCGAATTTCAGAAAATCCCTTCTTAGCACTACCTTACATAACAAATTGATCCTTTCACCCAAATTTCAAGTTTCTAGTACCAGTGGTTTCGGCTCTGCGTTGATTAGTCAGGGTTGTGACTTTCCTTTATATATGTATAGATTAACAGCAATGAGTATCAATAACGGCTAAAAAATGTAGACAGGTAAAACTAGAGCATTCTTGTGAGTATCTTTTCTATTAAATTCTGGGATAACAACTATAACTTCAAGACCAATCAGCAAATTTCATCAATAACAATGTTATTAGTAAGAAAGGTCTAAATAGTAGAGCCTTAATTTATTTTAGTGCACTAATGCTGAACATTACTTGAAGGTTCAACGAACCATATTGATTAGGATGGTTAATTAGGTGGACAGGCAGTAAATCCTTGCAAGTATTAGGATAACGGCGTAGATGGGTTATATATTTTGAATTGAATGCAGAGGTTCTTCTTGAACCGTCGAAACTTCTAATTGATGATGTAGGCCGTCATCGGGATATACTTTGGAGCCACAGCTATTAAAATTTCTGATAAATATTGGAGACCTCTGAAACGCTTTCAATGTCCTAGAAAGGTATTACATGTCTGTATCTCAGTTCTTTAATGTTTATACAACTAATACAGTTGGCCTATCAGCTAATGCACTGTTAAGAACGTGTCGGCTACTGACTGACACAACGCCAACTTTCTAATAAATTGAAAAGAAAATTGTAAAATGGTTATTGCAATCCAAACTATACAAATATAGAGTTTGCAGAAATACACTGAAAGTCATAAATAAGCCTAAATGTGAATAAACAACTGGCAAGGAAATTAAAAATCCTTATTTCTCTTCAATATTGAACAAGCAATTTATACAGTGGTAAATTTTTAACATGAGAGCAAACGAACTACATTTTTCTACTAGCAAGCAAATCAAGGGCCCAACGTGAACAAGAAAGACATGACTGAAATTTAAACGACTAGAAATTTATTCCAACGAAATTGTATAGCACTTCAGTACCGTTTCACAACCAAATAACAACTTCTTCAGATGAAGTAGAAATTTAGAGTTTTAACGATGATTATGATTTAAAGAAAAATGATTATTAACTGGCATTATAAGTGGTAAATTGTACTTTTTAAGTTAATAATTAATGTTATTAGAATATTAGCTAAATACTTTCGCAAGTTAAAATTATTCTAGATAACGTATAAATTATTTTGCAACAAAAGAACAGAAAATACTCCTAGAGTTAAAATGAAGTAACAGCTATAATTCTAGTTTTTCCTGCTTTCTATTAACAAACGAATTGCATACTTTTAACCGCAAGAATCCCGTTCAATTCGACCAAACATTTGTAAAGGGTCAGATAAAATTAAAAATAGATTGTATAAACCTTCAGTCAAACTATTAGTTCGTAGAAGATTATGTATAATAATTTTAAGATTAAATGTTATGCAGCAGTAGCGTTAAATTTTTGGCAAAGTGGCTCAACAGACGAATGGTATTTTCGAAGCCGGCTAAATAGTTACACATCAATTTGTACGGTTCTAAGATATTAATTCAGATTATTATTTTTTATTATTATTAGATAAGATACAGAGCAGAGAATAAATCTATCGTGTGATTGAAAACATATACAGAATGAACTAAATCTATACAGTAACAAAATGAAATAAAATAAAAATAAAATGAAATAAAATAAAAATAAAATGAAATAAAACAGATATTAAGTACTTTCTACCATTTTTATGGTACATAGGGTCTATAAAAGATTTTCCGGTAAAGAGGCTATGAATGTTACCGCTTTTTAAGCACTGTGAAATGTGTTATGGATTTTTTCGGCATCTGTATGTATTATCGGCCAACTTATTTATAAGAATTTTTGCAGATTTTCTACATTTCACGTAACGCTTGTAATCAAATGTGTGCTCACTGTCATAACGTAAATAATTTTGATTGGATTAGACCTAACCGCAATGGTTTATCAGCAGGAGCAATGACTAAAATTTGTTTGAAAGTTATATTGGTTAAGCTTAAATTAATTAGCCGGGCCCGGTAGCTCAGTGGTCTGGCTACTGATCTAAGAGTCGAGAGTTATTAAAAATAAAAAATGCGGATCAAAACTTCTACAGAATACCATCATTCAGAAGTGATGTAAAACCGTGGGTCCTAACAATGTGTAGCATGTAAAAGATCCCTTGCTAGGGTTGCAACTCCATAGTCTCAGTAGGACTTTGACCATATGAACACAGCAGTCGGTGTCTAAGTCTGGTACTTCGGATGCCTAAACCTTGTCCATTACAAACAAATGAATTAGTATTGGCCATAAAACAATGTTGCGGCAAAATTGTTCATTACATGTACTTTCAAAACCCTCTTGACCAGACTTTGTACATTCGGCCGCTTCTCACGTCGGGGTCGTTGTGTATCTCATGTTTGTTGCCAATATACGTTTTTTCTTATTTTATGGTTCGTAATTGGCCTTAGAACAGTGCTATACCGGTTCCCACCAATGGAAATTATTGGAGATTTAAATTTACTCCTGATTCTATAAGACGCTTTGTTGGGGTACCTTTTGGTGACGTAATCTGCTGCATATTTAGTTTGTGGTTTGATAAATTAGTGCACTCATCCCATTAAACAAAGATTTGATAATACTTGGAAGTGAAACACCTGTTGGATACCCAAGATCTCATATATAGGTCTGTTACAGCTTATCTTCTTGTGGTCTGACGTTTGCCGAATTTATTTTTGGGCCTTTCTTCTTTCTTTTTTCCGATTAACCCCAACATTCACCAAGCTGTCTGCTCCATGTGTTCGAATGTTGAAAGAGGTGTCTATTGTTCCTCCTCGCTCTCCATATGTTGATCTACAGATTTGGCACTGGGAAAAATAGTATCGTATGTAACCATGACTCCGTTGTGGCAATCTGCTCCGATGTAACAATAGTGGGCAGCAGTAATAGCAAGATTTTTCTGTCTGTTGCGCTTGCAGCTGCGATTCAAAAACGTATCTTGTCGAATCGTCTTCGTTATGGAATTTGCCTATTATAGATCTTAAATTTGATGATAATTTTATATGAGACTTGTTCAACAAAAACCCATCCACGATCACGATCAAATTGGAAACAAATGCAGTAATTCTTAGGGATTTTTAAAATGTTAGTAGTGTTTCTAAGCAACACACTGATAAGTTTCAAACGTTAAAATTGCATTTCATGTTTAAGAATTTTGGTATAGAAATGCCATCTATAGTCAAAAACCTGTCTGAACAAAATCAGAGCTCTTTCAATGTTTGTTTGCTGAAGGTGTTCAATACTTGTAGATTTGCTTATGAATGTAAACTGTTTATGGAAACGCATGTTATAACTAGGAAAAATGGTCAGAAAGCTTACAAATGGAAAATAGGGAACAACGAATAAACCAAGTTAGGTGTATACCCCATCAACATCAACATGACAGGTATAAAAGGTCCTGTATTTACTAGAAAAATTTCAAAAATTATTGCTGTAAGTACACCTTGCTTTCGCCCTGCGATTTTTATATTTTTGGACCATTAAAGACGTTTCAGCATCGTCATTTTCATTCAGGCGCAGAAGTGCAGGTAGCTGTGGAAAAATGTTGCAAACACAAGCCACAAAAATGTTCTTAACAGGGTGTCCGTTGTTTTCTGACATTTCTGGGGTAACTGCCGTAACGCACATGATTTTTTGTAATCATGCTTTCACCGACAGTTTTTCTTAAAAGGATGGATTTCTATCGAACAACCCTCGTATCTAGTAAAGAGCCATTAGTTATATACTGAATTTTTCTATTTGCCAAGAATGGCAAACGGGAAGTCCTGCTAACAACCGGCAGTCGAATTAATGTTGTAATTGGATAAAATATCCTATATTCCTTTTTCTTCTCCATCTACGGGAATAGTTGTACTCGCTTAGCTTTTCAAATGTATATTTACTAACTTCGCCTGCATTCTACTTGTATAACAAGGACATCTAAACATGCTAGAACTTGAAAGCTTTTTATGTTGATCAAACTAGCAACATCGGTTTTTCTGAGTATTACTTCCAAAGTCATTTTGAGTAATGACCGTGATACAGCATTTTCTCTTTGCGGTACTCATATGATATCTGTATCACACTATCAAATATTTTCCAACTTTTTAGTCTATCGAAGTCCTGTTTGAATCTGTCTCCACTCGGAGACTTGCTCCAAATATGAATAAAAAGTTCATTTACTCGTACTTTACTCGCTGCATTCAATAATATGAATTTTCATAGAATCCTGTTTAGAGAAAAGGGTACAGTAATAATATTTTTCTACACGTTTACTGATTTTTTTTATTGTTTCGGCTTTCAGTTTTTTCATTTTCGAACCACTTCTTTAGCCACTTTCTAATCACATGGTCTTAAATCCTGCTACTCTATCTGCATTAGGTCATTTGTTAAGCTCCTAATTTCTGGGGGTTTCCTAGCAGTGCTCTTCTCACAACACTAATCTCTATTGATAATCGTAATTTGTGTTTTTATTTCTTCAATTGCAGTTAATTGTTTCTTAATTATTTGCAGAACTTCTTTACATGCTATGGTTTTTTTTATTGTTTGTATTGTTTATCCACTACTCTCCGTTCTTTACGATTGTAGTCTTCCATCCATAACTTCATCAAATCATTCATTGACTTTGCTTTTCCGTATTGGTCTATGCTTTCCTCTGCCTGTCTATTGTGCATTTCTGTTTAACGTCTGCTTATACATTTTCTCAAGATGTCCATTTCCTCCTTCAACAGTCTTCTAACTTTTTTACGATTCGTGGGAAATAGTTTACGAACTGAAAATTGTTGCTGATTTAGTAGTTTCCTTCATTATTTATCCCTGGTAGTGATATCTCCCTTTAAATATATTATTTAAAGAAACCATAAATGTAAACAATTGAGTCTGGTTGTCTCTACTGAAGTTTCCAGTGACAAAGGCTAGAGATTAATACATATTGGTAAATGCACTTTGAAAGTATCATTTCAGTTCCACAATTCTTAAGATCAACCATGTTCCTTGTGGGATAAAAGCAATATTTGATTACATTTGTAACGTTTCGCTTGTGAATCTAAATTCTAAAGATACTTGAAAAGTATTGGGAATTTAATTCACCGCCTTATCAAACGTTTGCATCTCAAGACCGAGCTAAGAAGCGATAGCGCGGGCCGGTAGCCGATGCGCAGGAAGCCACGTTTGCGCGCAGGAGTGTTTCCCCCGCTATCTAAGTGGGGAGCGCGAGCACCGATCAGGAGCTGCTGAAACGTATAAAAAGGAACGCCCGACAGCTCCTAAACAGATTCAATCCCGAATCCTCTTCTAAATCTCTCCTAATCCACCCGGAGCGATTACTCTTTTGCCCTGTGCAGGTTACTGTCTAAGCAAAGGAGAAATCGCCTAAATAAAAGTTCCTGCAGGTTAGGTATGGTCCTGCAAGAACACCCCGATGACCTAGAGATCCTTATCTAACCCGTCCGCCGTCCGAAGATAGAGCGCGCATATCGTTTATGCCCTCGAAGGCCATATTCCGAACGCATTAATTTTCCTGAATTTTAAAGCACTAAGAAGCCGTCAACATCCCGTCATCACCAGTTGAAGATCAAGCGATAAGAGACATACCTGCAGACATCGCCGCTAACACCCCGGAGCTATCCCCGAGGCTCCTTGAAACAACTCTCCGCGCTGCGGCGATCCGGGCGGAGCCGCATATTTATCCGAACGTCGAAATCCTTGGGAGTCCGACTGCGGCACAATTTCGAGCTGCGGACGCCGCCAAATCGCTCAGCGGCCCCGGTGTAATTCGGCACACCAGACGCGAGCCCGAACAACTTCTTTCGCCGGCAGGTATGTTCTTGAAACACCATTTCTAATGCGAAGTGTCCGCAGCAGCTAGCCATAGTAAACAAATATCACCTGGTGCATGCGACCAACGACCTCCTCTGACCGATAAGAAGCCGCTGCGCGGACAACCGACTCCGCGACATCTTCGGGGACACCGACGCGCGCATCGAAGGAGTATTCAAAGTGCTTGCCCTTCACCTGGACAATTTAGATTGCGGCGCCGCTGTCGAGCCCGAGCAACCCCCCGTTGACGCAACTACCCCCCTGTTCGTAATATACAGTGTGTTCTATTAAGTTCGCTTTCAATGTACATAGTTAAAGACAGTATATTTTATTTTTATGATTTATCTTGTGTTATTTATTGATCTACGCTATATCAGAGCAATTTGAACGTATTCTCCGGCTTAGAGCATACCTGAGGCAATAAGGCCAATTAAAATATTCCTAAACAAAGGCGCGCCGTTACACATTAACATATTTTGAACAAATACTGCAGTTAACTTAGTTATTTAAACCTTATTAATTTAATGCTGGTATCTTATACTGCATAGTATCCTGTTATTGACAATTTTTAATACATTTAATTACAAATTAAAGCTCCATATTCGAACGCTAGAGCAATTAATTTCTATGACTTTTTTGTGTCGCTCTATTTTGAATTTTAATTTAAGAAAATCGTTGCTACTAAGAAAATACTAAACTCTTGTTTCTTAATATTTATTTATAATTGCATAACATTTTCAAGCTTGAACCTTTAAAATTGAAACGTTTAATCATCATTATTGCATAGCTTTCGATATATTATGTCGGAACGTAGACTCCATTCGGCAAATTCTAAAGACGTTTTGTTACTGAACTTCCAGACGACTTAGTTAGTCGTTGGTTGCTTATTTTTAAATAACACAAAAGTACGATTCAACGCGCGGACGACAAAGCATTGGCTTGTCTGTTTTTGTGCTGGCAGGATATAAAGGTTCTGTTGTAAACTTTTTCTGTTGATTGAAATAGTCTTGAGATAAACTGCTTTTGTCCAGTGGCTTTTGTCACACATACACAATTTGTTACAAAGAACAGAAAAAAGACAAGTGTGCCGGGTGAGAAATATCCAGCCGAAAGAAATTCGCGTAAACTCGTTGTCCCTTAAAGAACAATTTAAGAATGCACGACCACGGAGGACGCGTTAATTTTTTAAAGATAAACCAAATCCAGCTGAGGTGCTAATTATTACTCCCCCAAGAGCAATGAAGATTCAGTAGAAATTTTATACGGCTGTGTACTTTCAGTTTTATTATCAGCTGTGCACAGAATTAGTTTTTATTAGTAAACTTTTTATATCAAAGTCAAAGCAATAAATTATTACGAAGTAGATACCGAATAATGCTTTTGGCTTTGATCTTAGCTTCAAAGTGACTAGTAGCAATTTGGTGTTAATGCACAACCCCTAATTATTATCGGAAATTAGACAACAAAAAGATAAATTGCGTTTCTTCTACATTTCCCCTTTTATGAAATTTACGAGAAAACATTATGGTTATATCGTTTGGAACTTCAAATAAGCCTAGCTTTAAGCACTCGTCCATAAAGAAAATACCGAGCAAAAGCGATTTATATTTTCCAAAGACTTAATTCAAACATCTAGTGATTTTTTAAGCATCGCATGCCGAAGACTATTAAGTACAAGCATAAGGCCACTTGCTTGATAAGTAGCTCGTTAAAATAAGTGCCAAGTAATTTCAGTGCGAGCAAATGGATGAAATATTAATGAATGCGTGACTCAGTTTAAATCGAAAATTGGAAAATGTGTCCAGAAACAGGTAAATGTTATATTTCATTATGCTGTATTTGCGTAAATTACTTTTCGTGTAATTTACTTCATACCTTTACTTAATCCAACTGGGAAGCTAAACTTCTACTGTTTCAGGGTGAAACACACACAGATATCCATTAATCGAGTTCGTTTCTGTTTTTAGTTTATATCGAGTGACGCACTAAATCCCTCGATGTTCTCTATAATTTGTAAATACATTTGAAAATAAATTATTTACTATTTATATTTACTTGCCCCGATTTACTTACAGCAATTAATTGAAATAATTCTCATATCTAACTTAATAGGTAAGTGTTCCCAACGCTTTCCTTCATTTTCCACAAAAATACATGAGCGTCTGATGGCTTGTACGAACAATGCTTGGTTTTTTAAATTTATTATTTAACAGTTGTATAGAAGACAAGTGATACACTTATCAGATGCTAGAATTTTCCCGCTTTCACGTACTTGAAGTTCTAACGTTAATATAATTTCTCGAAACTGTTTCACTAAGTGACTTTCATTAAGCCCCAAGAATTAAAAATAACTTAAGTTAGTGGCAGTTGGTTACACGTAATATACACGAATCTGTATGGGAATTTACACTTAAAGTAATGGAGGAGGTTTTGACGATTAATTAATATTTTTCTCAAATAAATGTTTCAAAAACGTATCTTTTCTCGTGAAATGAAGCGAAAATTGTAAGATGATCTTTTAAACGTTATTTAAACGCAGGACTAAAGCTGCATCCGTTAAAGAGTACAATTTGTAGAAACTTACACAGAAGTAATAGACTTAATCTTTTTTAACACAACTTGTCAGTTAGGTCAGGTGGTACTTGCATGGGTATTTAATTTTTATTGCTTGTTTTAAAATGGGGCTCAATTTTGTAACTTTAAACCAAAACAAATACAACGATGTTGTTGATTTAGTCAATTAATAAATTACCCCGTGAACACTTACATGTGTAAGAATTAGGTTATAATTAATTTAATATTAATTGTTTCAAATACAAATTAGCAAAACACAGAATCAATCAAGCAACTCTACTTTCAATAGAATCAGCTTATATTCGCAACGATGTCGGAGCTTTCAACGATAGCCATCACTGTCGAGTCTACGAGACTACACAAGTGTACACATTAACAACACGAAGAAGTAAAAAAGTCTAAAGGAGGTGATATCAAATTACGCAATAACAATAAATTTCAAAACATCCTTACTCAGGGATGATAGTTAGATCTTCATTGGTTTACGAGAAAAACATTCCACGTTTGCACATACGCTTTTAGAGAGAATAACCCTCCAAGGATTCCTTCAAATCGTGGTAATATAAATCGACGGTAAGACTTAGATCCAAAATAATTGATTAGTGAAGTAGTTTTAGACACCTCGTCTTTACCACACTCAATTCGATACTAGAAAGACTTGCTTAGAATACGAAATCCAAAAACTCAAACGTATCATTACCACCCTTAAGAATTGTAACTTCGAAATTGATAGAGAACCGTGAGATGTATTTACTATAATCATGTAAGAGCTATGAGAGCTTACTTAAAACTCATTGAAATGATGCTACATATCCTCAACCCTTTTATATATAAAGATTGATGTAAAAGCGTCAAAGCTGTCGAATTGTGGTATTATCGTCGCAAGTTTAGCATATCGTGGATCCATCCATTTAGAAATGCTAACGATAATCAAGAACAGATAGCTAACATATTTTGGGTAAGTAATTTACAGTGCATTCTTCAGCGAATGATACACTATAAGAAAATAAGAGGTCCTGGTCGCTGTAGAACATCATAGATGAATAGCCTCAGGCAGTGGATTGAATTGACCAACGTAAAATCAACATCCACAGAAAAGCAAGAGGAAGAGAAGATTTCAAATGGAAATACCAATATAGGGATTATGGTGTGCCGGCTAGCTTTGTTTTTAATTTTAAATATTATTGATTGGTAATTACGCTGTCTCATGGGTTGAGTCTCTACATCCTGCCAATTTGTTATTTGAATATGTAAATTTGTTTTATAATATACTGGCTAAATACATAAATTGTTATGGTTTCATTGAATAGGCTCGTTTTTTAAACTGTCATTTTAACCAATGGAATAAGTTTATAAGGGATTTTTGAGATGGAAAATGTCACCTTATAGTATCCTAACTGCATCATACGAAATGCAGTACAAATTTAACAGGCTCATTTTTAACGAATACATCTGCGATAACTTATTGATTCGTAGCCTAAGTGAATTAACGTAAGTAAACAACGCCACTATAAACAAAACACAGGCAAATGCGCCACCAAAATATTGACTGAATTCTCAGGAGAAACTATTTCTGACCTTGGGATTCTGTTTATGCGACGAGTGTTTAGGCTTGTATCGGCCCACCAGCAACTCTTTCCACGTTTGTGCCCCCCTATTTATGGTTAACCTGCCTTGCAAGACTCCTCAAAGTTGGCAATGCGACGCCTGTAGAATGCTCTCTGTTCCTGGCACCAATTACTGCTTTTGGCTCACAGCTAGGGCTCCGCTGGGATGCACGAAGGTTGCTGCCGTATCTGGGCTTCTGTGGCCTTCGCTTCTTATATTGGACCTCCAGCAAATTACTGGAAATGCACCCAGAACCAAATGCTCTCAAGTAGACACTTTTATAACCTGAAGAGGTGCTAGAAATGATTACAAATCCCTACAACCTATCCAAAACACACAACTAACTTGAAACACTTTGTTAAATTGTATAAATCGGTATTTATTTTTGCTTAGGCATTGTGGAAAGTCAAATACGCATCAACGTTGTTGTGACTCCCCTTGATGATACATTGTTTCTTTCTTCATATTTTATTTTAAGTCGAGGCTAACGCTATTTGATTAAAATTTCCAATTTAAATTATGTCATTTATATAGAATATTTAAATATAATATTTGAAATACTTTAATTATTTTAATTTCTATCATAACTGTATTATTAGCTTGAATTATTAAAACATTTATATGGTGCAGACACGTATATGGATGGCCGCTAAAAGTATTAAAATAGAATACATATTGAAAACGGAAATGAGTAAAAACCTCCAGACGGATGGATAATTACAGACAAACAATATGATTTTGAGAAGAATATAAAAGGACACTGGACTGTACCGAAATATGTAGAATATTTCTATTGTCTAACATTAAACTGAGCCCTCCATTTTCAATTTAGTTGGTTGCTCTATTATTTTCAGAATAAAACTTTAAAAAGTATTAACGAAGTTCCGGGAACAAAAATCAGTTGGTAAAGTAAGGAATTCATAAAGAAAAAAAATCACCTTCCCTTTAGAACTCTTAATTTTATTGGAAATCTAATCTGTATTTCCTTAGTAATTGGAAGAGTAATCTTATAAAATGTAGTGTGATCTTTTAGCAGGTAGTTTGTCATACCATCGTCAGTAAATATTTCTGATGACTTCATCTGAATGTCAGCTGGAGCTGTCGTTAATTACGATATTTTATCATCCTGTATTATTTAAGAATGTTTGTTAAAGGTTAGCCCAAAGCAGCGAGTTTTAGAAGTTTTCAATTAATTACATAATCCTGATCGGCGAAATAATACCAACAGTCAGTATTAAGAACCGGAAAGTCTAGTATCTACTAAAAAACAATAATAAAATCAAGTGACAGCATATATTCCTGACAGTATAGGTAGTGACTCTATGATAGATTTATAAAGTTTTTATAAAATAATTTCAGGCCAAAGGTGGCGCTTTGAGCTTTTTGAGTATTTTATTTTTTCCGGTTTAACTCAAATCTCTTGAATGTTTCATTCATATTTCGCATTTTCAGGAAATCTTTAACCTGCTGACATGCATCTTTATGATTTGGTATTCCTATAGCTTCACGTCCACCAGAATTCGGAATTTTTATCAGCAGCCTTACCGATTGAATAACTTTTATTTGTTTAGGCACTGTTTACTACCGACCTTGGCCTAATTACGTTCTACGACAATCTCAAATGTAATTGTAGCGATACTAGACGACAGTGGAAATCAAGTTCATGGCATTAAGCTCGTTACTCTGTTTGAAAAGTATAATAGTAGATAATAGAGAACTAATTCCGTTATTACATCATATGGCTGCTGTTTCATACATCAACAAATTAATACGGCTCCATTGCTGGCACTAATCCTGTAATCATGATTTATTAAACTGGTTTGAACTGGAAGCATTATAAAACTGCATACCGATACCTACGTTTTGTGATACCGTTAAATGTTTATTTTTATACAGTATTGGTAACAAAACTAAGCAATAAATTGCAATTTGATTACTTCACACCTCAATTTGTAATAAAATTACGCTAAGTACTTAAAGCGTTTAGATAATACTGCATAGGATTGTGAATTTTACTTTTTCTAATACGATAAGTGGCAAAGGGAAAATTTCCAAAAATACATTAAAATGCGTTACCAAAATAAGGTGTTTCATTACATGCTGATTTTAACATCATCAGATTCAAGTTTCTTAAAGAAATAAAAGATTAGTGTTAAAACATTTTTATTGTTTCTAATCGTTGACATTACAAGGTTGTCATTTTAAAAATAAAAGAGTAGCCTTTACATCACGCTTTTCAAAATGAACACCCTGTATTTTATTTGAAAAGCTTATTAAATTCTTTATATAGCGCCATTTTCCTTGTCAATAAAGAAGATAATAGGTAGTGTTAAAAAGAAATTGATATAGGTAGCCTGTACAAGTGAGATGTATTAAGTATGAGTACAAAAAAAAACACAAGATGGAACAAATAGTTTCACTTATCAAACCTGCTGCTGCTACTACCACGCATGTGATAACATCCACAGTATTTAGAAATGATAATATTATACGAATAATAACCTTTATATCTACTTGATTCAAATTTAATAATGTTCACACATATATTCACATAATTGCAGAAGTATATATACGAGTATATATAGTGCAAAGTTAAACAACTATCGTGCTACGTGCTCTGTGAACGACTGCAATTATTACTAATAACGGACTCAAAACTAACTAGACGAATCGTAGATACGGAATGCCGATACGAATCCAATGGAATAAACTCGGGTAATCGCCCTATCTATCCTTATACAGTATCTAGTTAAGTTCGTCATTATAGTTGATTTATTGGTTTTCAGTGGCTGGCAGATACTCTTGCTTTCGGTAAAGCGATATTAGCCACGGTGCTCGGTGTGTATGCCGGATAATTGCTTTATTGCCCATTTTTGAAGAGGCCGAGCGTCTCGCATGTGAAGGTGTTAACAGTGCCTTTTGTTCCAGCGTTTTGTGCCACTAAAGAATTTTATTATACGTCTCATCTTCTCTTGTGGTCAACGGAGTTCCCTAGACTCTCGAACGGCCGGTCACTATTGCCCCAAAGAGCGCTTTTGGATCCCACGCTGTCCGCAGTTCGCATTAGGTCGCCGAGATTGTGTTTGCAATTGCGACCTCTGACATTGAATCTGCGGATACAATCCGTTACTTGCAACACTTATTATCTTTTTTATAATACTAGTCATTTACTCGCGCGTAGCTTTGCGCTCAAAGTAAGTCACCCGCTGATTTAAAACAGGCAGCTCGTCGATCGGAAGTGTTTATTCTTGGGATTTCCTGCGCTGCGTCTATAGGCATTTGGTGGAGTAATTTATGCATGCTGCACGTGGCCATGAGTCCGCTACGCATGCAACGTATCAGGTGTTTGTCGAGCTGCTAATCTAATTTTTTTTTTTATTTTATCTAGTGTATTACTCTAGTACTGTAACTTGGTTTAATATACAATCCCGAACAAATAATCTAAAATGGAAAGATCACGTGGATCTATATTTCCTATCTGAAATTCTTGGTTTAAAAGGTTTATCGTCAGCTGTTCATTATGTGATAGAGCCCCATCAAGTTGAAATCGTATTTTTCCACAAAGGGCTAGATGGAGCACATCCACATAGCCCTATAATTCATTTGTATACTACTCTCACTATTCATACATTTAAATAGGAACGACCTTGATGCTTTGATTTTTGTATTTGAAGCAGATTCGCACCATTCCAAAATTTTATTTCGATGTTGAGTTCATCTTCTAAAGTATTTTTTTACAAATTGAAAATGGTCGCTGTAAAGGATTGGGCAATAAAAAATACACATTGTGTAGAAGAAAATATTTTTTAATTATTGTTTTAGAACGAAAATTTAAAATTGAAATAAATATGTGAAGAACATTCTTACACTTGCTTCAGAAAAAATATTTAAATTAAGTGTTACAGCTTGTTGTTTTTCTAAGAAAGTCGTATTCGCCTAAAACAAATCCTCATATTATGTTTCAATAGAATTACTATTTATTACATTTTCGTAGTAAAACACATTCTAACTGTAAGCAAAACTAGCGCTATTCTGGCTAATACTTTCAAAGTTTGCACCCTAAGCTCTCTCCTAAAGCTACATTAGTTTCACTTGCATTGCACTTACTTAGGGCCGAAAGACCCATAAAAGTTAATACGCATGAGAGGCCACTCCGTTTTTGCCAACAGCAGTTTCATACTTTGCAGATTTTTCTCTTAAATGTCCCTTTTAAAATGTGCGAATGGTAATGGAGGAGGACTGGGCCATTAATTTACCTCTCGGCTACGGTTTATCTTGCGTAACGATGCTTTAGCGGCCCGATAATTTTACACAAAACACAAAGGCCACACTTTTGCAACAAATTTTGGCCGTGTTCGATGCGAATCTGTACCCAATTACATAAGTGCTTTCATGCCCGTCATGTTGGAATCGGTTTTGTTGAATAAATCCTTAGGTTAACGGGTTCATGCTGCCTTGCTTGTATTCAACCTCAGTTGATCCCACAAGAAACTCGTTTCGGTTACAGAAGCCATTTATCTCAATACGCAGTACAATTAAGACCTGCCATATAATGCTCGATTACAGTACCTAAACAAGTTCTGCATCAGCCATTGTGCTATATGAAAACTCACTTCACGTATTGTATGAGGACAAAGCCTTATTGTCGTTAACCTCTATAAATATTTCATACAGATATATCTAAAAAGCCTATATTCTTATGTAAACTGATCCTCTGCATCGAATTCCTAGAGGCCTCGCAGAATCCCTTGGAATATAAAAGCGGGTTTTAAACTTTATATAGGTACTCTGATTTCTCTATATACGACGTCGATTAGGATTAACAGCGGTTTCTCCTATATTTTCCTTATATTTTTTGAAAACTTGTATAAGTAAATATAGTACAAGATGTCTGTTATCAGGTCAACTTTGGAAAAACTCACATTTCTAAAAAAATTTAAACCGTACTAAAATAAACATAACTCTCTTATTTTGGAACTAAATGTCAGTAACGTCACATCGAAGATAACAACTGATAAGTTTACTACATTTTGGTAGCAGTGGAGATGGAAGATAATATTCTCACTGTGGAAGCACATTTTAGAAACGACTTTCAAGGAGGTGAGTAATGAACGTACCCTATATAGGTCTTCAAGACCTTCGTATTAAATTTCCTGGCCAACATAATGATCACGCTTTACAACAGAACATTTCGATAAATATTGTACGTCTCACAAACACTGTAAGAAGGTCTAAAGTAAAGAAGTCAATAAGACTCGTATTTCTGAACGGATAAATCTATATCCCGGCGAAATATTTAAGAAAATTGTCATTGCAACGCATGTAGAGAAAATGTCAGTATTTCAAGAACTGTAAGAGCCATATTTTATAACTAGTATTGATTATGGCCATTGGTTTCAAGCACCGCTTAATAATATGCTTTGGATATAAATTTCTATAGAAACGAATCATGGTTTCAGTAGCTTAGTTATCTAAAGTTTTAAGATGTTCGTACTATGTTGAATATTGATACACATCAGTAAGAGAAAAACCTTCATGGCACCCCGGAAAAACAAGTACTTGTACCAACTATTGTAACCTACCTTGGAAGGCTCACACAACTCCGACTAGCTCAATCCTAGGCTGCGATATGAGCATAATAAGTGTGGGATTTTTTTAGTTTACTTCACTTTGTCAAAAAAGTTTTAGTTCA
Source organism: Agriotes lineatus (assembly GCA_940337035.1). Taxonomy (NCBI): domain Eukaryota; kingdom Metazoa; phylum Arthropoda; class Insecta; order Coleoptera; family Elateridae; genus Agriotes; species Agriotes lineatus. The sequence goes on from CALNHX010000275.1 coordinate 53,782, forward strand.
TTAAACAAGAAGTACTGGGCTCCAACAATTTTAAATTGTGATTTTTTTTCTTTGATATTTATTTACATTCAATTTTATAATTCAGGGTTCATATTTATGTCAAATGGAAGTTTAACATAATAAATGGTTAATTAGAATGGCAATTTCTACATCTCACTTTATACTGAAATATTGAATTAAAGTTACTATTATTTTGATTTCTATTGATTAATCAACTTATAGTTTTATAGAAGGTTAACTATATTTTACGGAAGATAAATCTAAAGAGCTCTTTATACCAGTTATAATCTGGTTTGTTTAGCCTGGCCACTAAGAAGGTAATTAATTGTCTTATTACGTTATTATGAAGTCATTGACTGTTGATAATATGGCATATACCCTTATTTGGTAGTAACTTGACATATCTTACGTTATGAATTAATTGAACAGTTTATATATATATTCGTAAAGTTTTAGCACTAACCTAGTTATAAAACAAACAATCTATGGTGCCAGCAATTGCTGCCTTGCCCATCGAGTTGAACTTTATGTAACTGGAACGACCCCCGTCGCCAAACCAATGAAGTGGTTCTCTGGTGAGGTTTCTCTATTAATAATTAATACAGGTCTAACATGGTTGTTCTTTTCCGGTTATTTCCTTCCGAAAGGTTTCGCTACGACCCTGGAGGATTCTATTCCACCCTATTATAATGGTTCGTTGCTTATAAAGAGTAAGGATTAGAGGGGAGGCCAAAAAGCTAAACCAAAGGTACTCTCAATTAAGATTTGTATGAATTACCCTATTTCTTTACATACCAGTTACCTAATAACCGCTTTTCTAGTGAGAAACTGTCCAATGAATCAGTCCTATTTGCCTGAAAAATTATTATTTCTTTATATACTGTAGAATTATACTAATTAAAACCTTACAATTGCAGAGTTTATCCGTTTATGCTGGGATTCATTTCTTAGCTTTGCTTTGTCTACTGGCGCTATATTTTTCATTCAAAACAGGAAGTGGTTTCTCTTTTATTATTAATATCAAAATAGTTCAACTAGCCACCTAACTCAATTCAAAAAGGACTATATGATAAATGTGCAAACTGTATTTCTCTTAAGTGTTTAAGTTGCCTAACTATCAGGTTTTTGTGATTATTCAAATGTATTACCTTTTAGTAGCTAAACTCTGTACTGCTACATACTATAATTTACAGGCATTATATTTATTTAGTATCATTACATATTACGTTATTTAACACCATGAGGAAACACTTGCATGTTCACACTGCAAGAAAAATATTAGACTTTTTGGTCACGTTCCATAGAGCCAATGCCTTGTACAATAGTCGCAAATTCTAAAGATAATGCCTTAAAAAATCAACAATGCTGATTAAATCATGGAAAAAATTAAACTGTTTAGTTGGTATTTCCCCACCGTAAATATTAAAATTTTGCTATTTCCGGGAACAATCTGTACTCGTTATGAACGATATAATAATTAAAATAAAAATTAACAAGGAAAACAGCTCTTGGAACTGAATAACACCAACTTCCAGTAAATTGCTTGACATTGACAGTGGACTACGTACTTGATCTGACCTTTAAGAATCGATAGCCAACTATTAGCTAAATCTACTAAAATAACTGTTAACGTTCATCCTTACTAGGTAAAATATACATTATTTATTCAGTTTTACGTCTACATTAAATCGATTCTTTAGATAAAATATTTGTTATTCAATTGTATTTGTGATTGTTGTTCCAAACATGTTCAGAACTTGTTTTTGCAATTTGGCTTCAGTACGTTGATGAGGTAAATACATTTCTTGAAAATAGTAGCAGTAAGGAAACCTCCATTAAAATCACATTCACACATAAAAAACAATCTGGTAAAGATGATTAAATTTGCAATTATACACTTTGATTCAGTCAATCTTTTTATTATCTTGTTACGGTCCGAAAGTGTTACTTAGAATTTCAAACCACAGTCGCTGTGGGCCCAGCAACTTAAATCGGGGTCGTGTATTGCATGGTGTAAAGAATACAAGGTGAAATGTTTCCGGAGATGCGCAGTCGTTCAGAAAGTAGAGGGGAGGTGTCAACCAATGCCCAATGCACCTATTCAGGAACTCCATCATGGCTGCGATCATGATGTAATCATGACCGCGTTCGTATATTGTTGCTGGCCCTATCAGTTGATGTCAAATTCGAGGTTAGCAGGTTAGGTTTAACGTCAGTCTGATACAAACTAATGCAAAACCTAGCCTCGAATTTGACATAGACAGCGTTTTCAAAAATATACTTCAGTACTATCATTCGTTCCCTTTGTAGGTCCGTTCCTAATTGGTTGAATTTGAGGCTACGCCCACCATGCATCATGGTGTAGAAAACGCATTGTTATTGTTTTCTTTCGAAAACTCCCGTACGTATTCTCAAGCTAGGGATATCTTTCCGGTCTCCATTTTCTTTTCGGATATTGTTAAAACTCTTGATTTTACTATCAAAGCTATACAACATGGTTGTTCAGGATTTCCTTTTCGTAGCGCTTTGAGAGCCGAAACTTTAACGACATTTTCGTTTTTTCTTTTCCTTTTCCTCCATTTTCCTACTCGTTGCACTGTTGATTTTACGTTTCTGCTACGATATCTCTACGAAGGTTTTCAAATTTGCCAGGCTACCTGTTAAAAATCAGTGGATATGTAAAGTTACTATCATGCCCACTTGTTGGAGTACAGATTTGAAGCTAGAAAAATCCACAACTGTAGTCACGCGTCCGTTCCGACAGGTTTCTCTGAATTTTCCAGCAGGTGCGGCAGCTACTAAGTCAGGTTTATCAATTGCTCAAGATCTTGCGCAGCTGGCACCACTTCTCACGCTTTCCATTGCGAGTGAAATGCACGGCCTATTGAATCGGGTACCCGTTATGGAAATCGCCCAAGATTGATTTTAAATTTTTGATTGAAATTTTTGTAATCAGACAACCACGATCAGCTGATTTAATTTGATTATTACTTTGTTCCTAGTGAGCAACCCCTTGTTATAAAGGCTAATTTTATTGATATATACTTTACCTAGTGATAATGCAAAAAACTGGTTTCTTCTTGATACGTACATTATGCTGTCAAATTGCTGTTTTAGGGGTTTTACACTTCGCTCAATCGATTCCGTGTGCTTTTATTTAAGGAAATAAGTTTGCTTGTATATTTTACATACAATTATGTAATGATTCTCTTAAAAATTATTACATGAAAACATGTCGCTGCGTGAATAAATCTATTTTTGACGTTCGACAATAGCGCTTTTTGTGTATCTTTTATCCTCTTACAGTCCACTTTACACTTGTTATGAGCTAGTTGTTTTAAATGTAAAAAAATTACTAAGGTAATATTGGGCAATTTTGTTTATCGTTACAGTACTCGTGTTTGGTAGAGTCAATGGAGTCAATGTTGATGAGAATAATTTACTTTTCATCAACTTGCAAATAATAAATACACGGGATCGTTTATAGTTATAATTATAATTATAAAAACTGTTTTAATCTACATTGTTACGGTCAAACGGCTACTGAAATGTTGTTCGATTTATTTTGTAATACTTGTCAAGTGAAGTTTCGTTTGACATTTGAGAGGTTAGTGCCATTAGGGAATTTTTGGAGTGTTTAGAATTGACAATTTCTTTCTAAAAATGCATTACTGAATGGATGCGTGATACGTCGTATTGCCTTGCTTCTTCTTAGATGTTAAGGTTTGGATTGGTTTGCCCTATTTAACAAAGTTAGACGTAATTTGCCCGTTGAATTCGAGACGGTTGTGTATTTAATTCCAGGAAATCTTCGGTATGGTGGGACCATTTCGGCACTTTATGTTGGTCACTTTTATAATGATTTATTTTCGTTTATTCGTCAGTCAAATAATATAGAAAAACTTGACCGAGTTTTTTTTCGAGGTTCATCCTTTTCCACTTTAGCTGTGGGATTTATAACTCCAGGTATGCCTTAGCAGTCATAATTACTCCCCGATTCGTAAAGTTGTATAGTCTAAATTTGGTGAAACGTCAATTTATGATGCATTTGATATGACATGAGCTTTGTTTTGGGGTAAGTTATTAATTCGAGTTGACGAATCGACTTACGATTGTGGTCACAATTCAGATATAACTCCTGAAAAAATTAGCCGTGGACGAGATAGCATTTGTGTCGTGAGGCTGTTAATATTTTGGGGCAATCGAACAATGGGCCGATAATTAACTGAAGTAGGTACGTAACTGTACTTCTTGTTTGTTTATTAATACGTAACATTATTACATGGTCCTTGCTGTTTGTCTTTTATTCGCTGTGTTTCTCGTCTCTCTTTTACTTGGTGGTTTGCAGCTCTTTATTTTGCTGTCTTTAAAGCGTTGATGTGATCGTGTCAGAGCCAGTTCGAACTTACGACATTGTCAATTCTGGAGACATCAGATAAGCGAATAAAGTTATTTTGTAATATAGATATTTTTATTTACGATCGTAATTCAAAGTGCGTAAGTTAACCCGGAAAAAGTACAATGCTCTGATAACCTCAATTCTAAATGAGCAATAATACACCACAAATGTATGAATATTTCTAATGTGTATTGGTCTGTTAATTAATCAAAACGTAAACTGGTATCTGTAAACACAGCGTGCTGAATTAAAAATTTACATTAATCAATAGTAATGAAAAAAGCTGCTAGTGTAAATTCACTATTATGGATTATTTACTCAATTATATCGACGTCAATAAATACCGCTAGGAATACATCGCACTTACGTTTTATTATTATCATAACTAACTGTAGTTTAACTGAGAGCTTTCAACTGTTAAGGGTGATTTTGAACTTTCATTGGGTTTGCAAGTTCATGTAATAGTTAAAATAGTGGCGCCTTTTTGAATTAGTATATAGACTACTAGGGAACCCGTCCCTGCCTTCTCGTATTAGCTAGTGGCCCCTTTGAACGCAAAATTGTATTCTCAACTCGCTATTTGATTTACGTTGAATTGCCATATGAAGTTTTTTCGTTTTAGTTAATTTATTTAATTTACTGTTGCTATTGGGGCGTTCAGCGGCTCAAGAAGTTAGGAACTTCTCGTTGCGCCTGGTTTTCTAACAAATTTTACTTTTATAAGATGCAATATTTCTAATTTAAGGTAAACGTTGTTTTAACCTAAAATCCATTAGTTTATTTAGAAGTTCCAATGCAGAGTTACTTAATAACGAAATAAAGCTAAACGGTTATTAAGCACAGGCATTGTATAAAAGTCCATAATTTTTAATGAAAGCCATTATTGATTACATCTGACTACACTAAATCCATTAATTACAGGAACAGCTGCTGGCCTCGGCCCTATAATTACAATTAGCGAATTTGATTTGGAACCTAAATCATGTTGATTCAGCAGGTCAATCATGCATAGCAAGAAAGAGCATTGAATAAGCGAATACATTAAGTTTATACAACGAGTGGAATGCGAGTAATCTGACTAATGGCCCGAAGTATAACGCCCAGTAAAACTACAACTAATTACACTGTGATCTGGCGCAGTGTTTTCAACTATTATAGGTGAGGATAATGAGCACTTAACTACCCTTTTGCTTTCGGCTTTTCCAGCTAGTGAAATTGTGTATTTCCTCAGACAGGGGGTATTTAGGACTATCATGCTTGTTACGTAACACTACAGTTCTGTAATTAGTACTCATTTGGGTTTTATTCGACTCGTTCGTAGCCACGTTCAGCTCTCTTGGTGCCCGAGCTGAAGGGCTTGATTTTAGCTAAGGTAATTATAGTAGATAACGATTAGCATTTAAGAAGACTATTTAAAAACAACTGAAAAATTAGATTTGACTTTCTAAGACAGATTGATTTAAATGAAGGTCGTTATTATACTATAAAGTACTAATTCAATGATAAGGAGAGTTATTAATGTATGTTGTATATTTGTTCCAGTATATTCTGTTTCATTTAACTAACTGCAAAAAAACTTTGTAGTTATATAAAGCAAATAAAAAGTTGAATTTGCGCAAATATACTGGTGTAATGTCACGATCAGGGACTGCTGAGCCAGGAGTTGAGAGATCGAATTTCACCCACGGCAACATTTTTTTTAAGTTTTCGAAAGATGTGGACTCAAAATTTCTCCTCATTGTGACCATTAAATCTGAAATTCCACTTTATCCGCGCTTTTCGCTCCATCAGCACTTTCCGCTAAGGGTGATAACCCACCGACTCGATTTTAAACCGATTTCCTCCGTCTAGGCTTCGGAATAATTACTTTCCATTTCCTTTATAAATTCTCTTCAATCGAAGTCGTTGCAAATGTGGCGCAACCATGTACATAACATAATATGGTAATGGCCATACCACATTGAAACCACCGTTTCTACAGATTACGAAGACTAAATGCGTCTTAGGGAGCTGGCGTCTCAAAGAACGCATGATAAAACCCCCTCTATGCCAACAGTATACCGAAATATCGGTAACAGGCTTGCATTGTCTCATCTTTTTATGTTTACTTTTCCTGGGCCACTGTTTCTCCATGAACTCCTACAGTAGTGTATTCATCATTTTTGATAGAAATACTTTTCCTTTTAAAATTTCCTCGAGTTTGTTTTCTTTTATTTAGCCTACTCTTTAACTCTTTTAGTTGTGTAAATTCCAGTAGTATCATGCCAAATTTGTATAGTGCAAAATTGAATATAAAGTTTATGTCGCAGTTACACTGGTTACGATAATCTCTGAAACTTCTTTGTGGCGTGAATTCATAATTCATATTTCTTATATGGGTATTTCGCCACTCTGCAAATTAAAATATTAAATAACGAAAATATTAACAACGAACGTCCCTCGAAACGTTCGTTGTTAATATTTTCGTTATTTAATATTTTAATTTGCAGAGTGGCGAGATACCCATATAAGAAATATGAATACACTGGTTACATTACTACATAAATCAATAGCGACATTTTCTAGAAACCACGCAGATCACCTAACAAAATGCACCACACGACTTCCTCGATGAAGTAAAATATTGAGACCACAAGAAGAATATTGATGTGCAAGAGTACTTACTGCATGTATATCAGTTTTAGTTATCCCAGCTAAAATGTGCTGTCACAATATGTTTAACTTTATGTGGAAAAGGGTTTGGTAATGATGTTCCGAACCACTTTTAATACCTTAGTGGTGTCATGGAGTATTCAAATACGCCATCATGTATAAAATGAATTATATTCAATTTGAATTAGAGCACAATAATTCGAAAAAAGACAGGATTTTTACAGAACCGCGGATTTCATATGTCGCATTCGGGAAGTGTACTCCTAACAATGAAAGTAATTTTAATCTCTTTTCTATATAAATCAAATCAATTCTAGAATTGCACGAAGAAATTATACGCGATGCAAATAAATTATGAATTCATTCAACCCTATTTTTGTATATATTCTCGCCAAAGGTGAAAATACGTTCTTGTACTCGTTATAATAAAGTCGTAATTTTGCGTTCACTAGAATGTATAAATACATAACATATATGACAAATTTACTTTTTAGCCACTTAAAATGCCAGCTTCATAAAGAACGTAAAGTGTCTGAAATGATTGATCACATTCGTAACTCAGACGATCATGTCTCAACTTTCGACGTCTCTAATGTGTCTAATGTTCTGTGATTGCTATACTTATGTTAATAAACATACAGTTCCTCGACAGTATGTTTTCTTTATTCGAACTTGATAGAAATTTAGATAAGTAAAACAAGCTTAAATTTACACTAGTCTGGCAAATAAAGAGAAGCATATTTACTCTTACAGTTAAAACTATAATTATATACGTCAAATTGTCGTCAATCGCAAACAAGACGTCTGGAGAATGTTACATTGGGATTTAGTCTAAAAAGTGTACGCATAATCACAACTAACACAATTTATCCTTCCCAGATAACGTAATAAAATGTATCAATACTGAAACTAACATGTACTCTCTTTTGTCCAGATTGTTTATTTTCATATTTCCATATATAGCCAGTCGGTGTTTGCATGCTTTTCTTCTTTTTCTTTCTCTTAATACAGGCTTAGAGCATTTAACAGCCACACAAAGTGTAGTTCTATAAGCCCTCTTTGGCTGCAGCCGGGGCAGGTGGCTAGCCTAACCCCTTGAATTAGGAAAGACTGCCCCTCTACAGGGGTGACTACCACCAAAGGTGTTGGTGTGGTGACCGAAGAGCGTAGATGAAACCAAAGTCGGGTGTGGGGTTCGAACCTACTACCTACCGCTTGTGAGCGCAAACGCTGTACCGCTCGGCTATAAGCTTCTGTTTGCATGCTTTTTCAATGCTATTTAGGTTTAATCCTTGTACTTTAGCGTAACAAAAAGTGATTACGGCACTGCCCAGTGTGAACCGCGCTTGAATTCGAATGCACAGCGATAAACGCAACTTCGACGGTAGTCACGAAGAACTTCAGCCGTCACCAGTGGGATTAGCTCAAAGCCTCATATCTCTAAATGGATCCCAGGGAATTGTGGCTGCGGCAAAATAAATGGAAGCGGCTGAAACCATGCAGTTAAATAAAATTTTCTGAATACAAGTGTTTGTGGGCTGCAATTCAGTGTTTACACTTTAATCAAACGCTCTTTTAATCCTATACTGAGTGTGTACACAATTGTAACGCATCCAAATGGCTTTATAGATGTTCCGGTTGTAATGTAACGTCAGCCAACAGAGCGCCGCCAGAACTAGAAGACAGAATCTACCACGTAATATTCGAGGGCACATGAAGCTTTCAACAGATGACCTAATACACACCAAACTCAATCCGCGAGACCACAGTTCGCAGGCATCGAGCATAAGGTAACCCAAAGCATGGCATGTTTGTAGTGTAAGTGATAAGAGGTCGTTTTTGCCTGTGTAATAAAAAATTTGTAAGCGTAAAAGAATAAGCTTAATAAACAAATAAATGCATTTCTCAATAGAGAAGCCGGGTTTTGATGCATAAAATCACGACGGCGAACTTACATGCAGTTTAATGTTTGCGTATAAAAAACAATTATTCGGGCGTTAATATTGTTTAAATGTGGGTTTCATGCAGATATAGTTATCATAATAATATTTATTCAATTTTGACAGTTTAAAGTGACATTATTAACTTCATAACAACCTTCATAAACACTCAGTGATAAGCAGCAGGCGCTATAAATTTAAATATTTTAAACTTTTTTATTCAAAATTTTGTCAAAATTGAATAAAAACATATATACGGCACGTGAATTAAACATTTATTAACTCAAAGATTTGATCTCACTCGCACTGCGTGCTCGTGAGCCCAAAATCTTTTCGTGAATAAACATATGTTTAATTCACTTGGCGTATAATATTTATTAATTTGTAAATGCAAGCAGCCCCGAACTATCGGGCGTAGATTATCCATTCTTAGTTTACACTATCGTATTTGGGAATTTTAGGGTTCATATCATATTTTCATTTGATTTCTTTATTGTTTTATATGTGTGTATTTGGACAGTCAGTAGGTCTATTTTTATCACTAGCTTTCTCTTGTGGTAGTTTAAAGAGGCTTTATAGCCACAAACTGTGTTAATTTTAAAAGATTTTTATATATAGTGAGCTAGCTAGGTGAACAAGCAAGGCATAAAGTAAAGTAGTGTTTACAAAAATTAAAGACAACTACAGCGCTACGAAATGTCTCGTTACATTACGAAAAATATTTAAATTTTTGTAACGATCATAGCTTTTAGTGGCATCATTTGCTTGTACTACATTTAATTTTTGACAACTAGAGTATTTCTAACTACTTCCTGCATCTCTTATTACCCAATCAAATGCCATGATTTTCCGAAATTCAACCAATCACGTGTTTTTATAGTGGCAAAAATTCAAATATTTCCTTGCATTTTATCAGATTCTTTTGCCACTTGTATCCATGGCAACCACCAAATATGTTGTTCTCATAAAGGTGGTATTTCAAAAATGCCATTTAAACTGTCATTGTGCATGAGTATAAATGTCAAAATGAACCGATATTTGGGAAATAATCCACTAAATGCATTTCGGGCACATGATTTTGCTCGGAAAATGTTTTACTCAAGAGTTGTTGGTTTTTGGCAATGCCCCTATTTATTTTTAACTTTTTAAGCAATGTCTTCTGCTTTGCATTGTTTATTTTAAGTTTTATTGTTTCTGATGAATAACGGAGAGCGTGAATTGTCAAAAAGTTTGCAGAAATTTTCTAAAATCGAGAGGCATCATTTAACACACGAGCAAATAAATCTTGCAGTATGAATATTTGAAAGAGGCTAAACCCTGGAGAATGTTGACAGTGTGTGAGGAACATATTAGAGTGTTATCAGTGGAGAAAGTGATAATTGGCTATTCGGTACACTGCTACTATTCAGGATCACTATGTTACAATCCAACAAGTACTGCTTGTGATTTAAAGAGGCAAATCTAGGAAGCGCATAATGTTGATGTTAATAGCCAAACCATTAATAGTAGGTCACACAAGATTAGCGTGCTCTGTATACACAACCTCAGATCTCCAATACTATATACGATAGGGAAATTGAGACAATGATGACGGGAACTTGAGAATGGGAGATAACAAGATTGGGAACGTTTACAGACGAGAGTAGATTTGATTCAACAGCAGACGCATATGATTATCGAGAACTAGTAGTCGTGCAGCCAGATAGCTGTGTTTAACCCGTGGAAAAAATACAAAGGAAAGATGAATGGTTTGGGGTGGCATACGAACTAATCTCGTTTCGATAGATGGGTGTGTGGATGATCTGAAATATCGAAATATGAGAGTTTGTCGTGTTATTCATCAATTCGCTGATATCGTTGGGCGAAATCCACGCTTTCATGTAGCTCTAGTTGTTTCTAGAGCTCTGGATTAAGAATGCACTGCTTTGTTGCTATAGTCTGCTCAATCGCCTGACCTTAATCCTATTGAGACTCTAGAGAACCGTTTCTTTTATTGCAATGATATTAAAATTCGAGATAAGATGTTTGCACCAACTCAGAGGAAATGGGTAAACATTCTATTTCTCAAAATGATATCAATAAGCACCAGTTTGACTAACCACGGTGGAGCTTTGTTAACTAGCCGTAGAGACAACAAGGATTTGTAACACAACGTCGCAATAATTCAATCTGCTACAATTAATATATTGTCCTCCTCAATGTTTGCCCTAAATATGTCAGAAGAAAGAATACTTATATCTAGAGTATTTTGATGTGTGTTTACCTATATCCATTAAAATTTAGCCATCGCAGTTATCGAAGTATATACTTGACCATTTAGGTGGTTGAGTGGGTTATCAGCCTGATTGACAAGCAGGTGGACATGGGTAAACACCTGGCCTTAGCCAGGAATTTTTTCGAAGCGGGAACGGATTTGCACTCATTAGTTAAGGTAATCGTTAAGTTAGGTTTAGGGCAAGCGTAATGTAAGTCACATGCGCCCATTACCTCCGTTGCTCTTCCCGCGTGGTATAAATTACCCTTGAAACCGAACGGTAAAAGAGGCTAAGGGCAGCAGAATATTTAATGCTGTGCTTTTCGTTACTTTGTACTTGTAACGTGATTTTGCGAGATCTCACATCGTAGAGTCTCCTGCTATATATTTCCAGAGTGTTGCTTTATTTGCTTTCTCTTAAGTGTGTTTGTTCGCTGCTTTCATATACGTAGAGTGTTAGAAAACTTTTCTTTAGGAAAGAATATATTATTATTTGTTATTTTAATACATCGATTTGGAATACTTATCGTCATGTAGTTCCGCTGGATATTTGCTTTCATTTGTCTTCAGTTGAAGAAGTTTAAATTTGCTTCTGCAGCCTACAATGCAAGCAATTTTCATTTATCTTGGACAAATGGTTGAGGCAAACAACCTAAAGTGACTGTAATTTAACTACATAACGCATGTACATAACTTCAATTTATGGTATTTACTGTGAAAACTCGGGTGAGATATTACACTTCATGACCAAGTCTAAAATGCATCAATTTTCTATTCTCATCAATAAATATTCCCAGCTACTACCGACCTGTACACTACGAAATAATTGTTACCTACCTAACACATATCCCTTTGAAATGTAATAGTGTTCTATAAACATGTCGATAACGAATTTCTGCATATATTATCTCAAAACTGGCAATTCTAAGTCGATACAAAGATTAAATGGAAGAGCAGACTTCTAATGTCCAAATTGAGACTTTTGTTTCCTATTGTTATAAAGCAACACAAACAATAATTATACGAGTTATGCGGTTGCTTTAATTTTAGTGCACACTATTAAATATTAAATTTATGTTTCTATCATTGCTGCACATATAAGCCATTATTACGAACTTACCTTTAACCACCCGATGACTGCCGGCGGCCTGGATCCCCTGCACTTACATACGATGTCATATCTTCTGCCCGCGCTAAGAGACGGATTTTCACCCTGTAGTTTCACTTCCAAAGGTCTAAGAAACATGTCTACCGCTACTCTAACTACTAACGGCGGTTGCAATCGACTGTTGCTCACTTCGCAGCTGTACACAGCCAGCAAATGAGCCCGCGTTAATTTAGCTATTTTCAGGACAGTCTGGGACTTCCCTCTGTCAGGAAAGTATTGTGTCTCATCCGTAATGAGTTCTCCGTCTCTCCACCAAGACACCTGTGCCAACGGTTTGCCACCCGTTGCTGAACACGTCATGCTAAGACTCGCCCCGTCCGCGTATGCTTTCGTGATGCCGTTTTTAATTGGAAACCCCGACTCGTCGGATATCTGGACTCCTTGTGGAGGCACTGCAACAAAAAATATTATTAGTCTTATTAATTCTTTGTTATCTTAACAGAATATTGTTCAAAGGCCGATACTCATAAAGATAGCATATTCAATTATAAAAAAAGAAGCACAATTTGTTTGTGGTGAATTCTAGAAGATATCTCTTTCCAGATGAAATAAAGGGGTGGTAAAAAGTGAATTACACCTTTTGAAACTAGTAAAATATTAAATATTTACAAATCGATGTAGTGTGTTCAGTTTTGCAGTAACTGTTAAATATTTAACTTTTCCCAAAATATTTAGAGAACAACACTATAAACGTTATATTCATGCATGTGGAATTGTGGATATCATACACGATAACAGATAGCGACTCGGTTACATTAGGAATAATGTGTATCATTTCAAGTACTACTTGCGTATTTACACCAATATTCTCCCACTATAACTTCATTCAACTAACTTTGTGAGTGACAGATTCGTAATCACAGCGATCAGTGGTCCCGGGTTCACACCCCGGGGTGGGCACGCGAAAAAACGTACAAAATCAGTCCCTCTCAGGACTAATCAGGAACACCTGAAGACGGGAGTAGATCAAAAACTCCCGAAACGTAGTGTGATAAACACCCGAGACGTTGGAAAAAGTCCGATAAAACATATTAAAATACTTGTTTTGCATTCAACGGTTCGTTACTTATTATATTACCTTAATATCAGATTTGAAGATTTACCAGATATACAATCTGCCTATGTTATGGTTAAATTGCGCATCTTATTGATTTCAATGTCTGTAGTACTTATTTCATATTGTTAAGCCTCATTTACGCATCTATTCGATTTCAATGTCAATGGTACTTAGTTCATATTTCGCGCGCTTGAGACACGCTTACCTTTTTTTAGCTTTCAGCCCGGAAAGTAAAAATCGCAACTATTTCCTCGGCGTCTTTCTCGGCTTGTCTTTGTTATTGGAATGAAACCAGCTTGAGCCTCTACAAAGTGTTTAGTGAATATATGGGCGTGCAGTTTTATTTTTGTGTAATGTTTTCCCGCGCCTCTTCGGAGGAGTTGCATTCCTGAACCATGAATAGGGTCGTAGAAATCCCACGCCATTATCGGCGGATCCACGTTGGCTGACTTACTTTTTGCACGTGGCCCAGAACACCTTGAGCTAAGTGAAGGAAGCCTTCTTCGGGCAGTACCCGTGTTCTATCGTGGACTGTTTTCTCCTCATATCAGTAAGTGGGGAACTGCAGGGCAGAGTTTGTCATTTCGTTGCAAACGTCATCCAGGGCATGACTTTGAACCGTTCATACCTACGCGGCCGCGCTACACCTGTTGTGTGAATTTCATAGAACACAGGAAGGGGCCCGATTCCGAAACGTACCTAAAGGTTAAAGTTTTCTTCTGTGTAAAAATTTACTGACGGTTAGTGCTCTCTCGCTTTGAGCTCTGCTCAGGTATTTTGAGGCTCTGGATTCTGACGTGAACTCGGGAATGTACAGTTCGCTCCACGAGCTTTGTACTTGGAAGCACACACAACGTTTTCTCCCAATCCATGGTGTAGACACCGCTGCATCGTCGCCTTGCAAACAATTGCCTTATTTTAATGTGTGCGATAATATTGCATAAAAGGTGCCGGGTGGTGTAGCTTGAACAAGCATCTACGTTCGATCAGTAGAGTTAAACTACGCTCTTTCTGGTCAGAACCTGGATGGGAGTTCCACGACTGCTTCCCTCGGCGCCTCGTGGTACGGCTGCCACGGATATAGTTGGTCCCGGATATCATAATAACATCATGACAGTCGTCAGTGGGGTTGGAAGTCCCCATAAAATGTACAGCGACGCTTATGTTTGGCCTAAAGGCTGTTGGCTGAGTACCACAATAAATTAAAATAGCTGTATTGTCAATTTGTAAGTATTAAAATTTATTCGTTTTTTATGTGGTGCCTCTTAACTCTGCTGCCTATATCTTAATCACCTGTATTTTGTACCATGTAGTATTCAATTTGTGATTATACTATGATACCAGCCTTGTGGGTTTGATTTTGTTACTGTTACTTGTGCATGATTTAAGCTTTTTCAGGAAATTATGTGCTACTTGAGTTTCTAATTCTTATTGAATGCCTGGATATACTTGTCGTTAATTGATAAAGATTCGTTGGCCCCCTTTTGGCTTTAATCATGTGTATTAGTAATTAAAGAGCTGCACACCGTCTTCGCGACCAGCCAACCGGCAACTGTGTCCAAGTAGTCATAAAGTTTGTATTGTTTTGAAAGAATTATCCGACGAATTGTGTTGATGCTAACACCTAGTTTCGGATCTACAAATTTTTTATTTCTTCAAAAAAGCTCTCAAAAACAATGCCAACGATTTGCCATATACTACATGGTATATGATACATATAATTCACCCTACATTTACCTTCTTTTGTATAGCTACCTTCAAAGCTGTTGACTGTTCCATTTCTGACAAGGCGTAGTCACCATACTAAACTGAATTTTGTACCACTTTCCTTATGCTTGCGCATACTGCTCAATTAAAAGTACAAATAGGAAATTTAATAGCAAAACCTAATTAAAAGTTTCGAAGTTTATTTAAAACTCTTTGCTCCAGCATGTTTCAAAGCT
Organism: Agriotes lineatus; assembly: GCA_940337035.1. Lineage (NCBI taxonomy): Eukaryota > Metazoa > Arthropoda > Insecta > Coleoptera > Elateridae > Agriotes > Agriotes lineatus. Next base: position 69,195 of record CALNHX010000275.1, read on the forward strand.
GTTAAAAATGTTAAATAGTTGGAAAGTGATCTGCGCTACTAATGGAATGGAAAAATTAATTAAATTAAAATTTCAATTAATGTAGAAAATTTGCATAGTTTGAGTTTGCTTAATCTTCCACGTCACCTAAGCTTGGCAAGTTTTATGCTGTAAAAGTTTTCTGAAATTTGTAGAACCTTGTCTTTCAACAACTGTTTTAAATTTGATTTCTAAACGCATCTAATATTGGCCGTTTAACGTACATATTATTTAATAAATCGATTTGCAAGAAATTTCAGTTGTTTACCTAACCTACGAATCAGTTTAATGACTGAAAATATCCCTATAATATTAATTACACTAACAACGCCTTCAATATTTTAACAGATTTCTAACTAACTTCGTCGCAGGAGTTGTTGTACAAGCTTAATCTGGCATTGCTTCAGCTTTCAAAGTTACTCTGCGCTTGTTGTGGAAAATTATGCGTAAGTAACTTTTCGAGGCAAATTATCTCGAACTGCACAAGAAGGGTTGTTACTTTAGGCTTGACGTTTCGGTGTTGAACAGCGATACGTCACTATCATATCTTCATAAGTGACCCATGTCATTTACTTGAAGTGGTTTAATTTACCAAATAATGACCTTAAATTTTTTAACATTGTAAATTCCTGGTTCACTATAAGAAGCAAATATCATATCTGTTGAAAACAAATGAATTTCGAATAGTTTGCTGAAATAATGTCTATTGAGAATATTTTGTTTGAATTAGCTAAAATCTTTATGGAGCACATTTACATTGGTTTTGCAACTTTGATTTCTATTTTGTGGTTATTGTGAATCAATGATAGCCCCAGCTAAACAGCTACTCAACTGAACCGAAATGTTCGATTAAAGGGCCCTAGTATACATGACCAATGGAAAATGATGTCGCTTTGTTCCCAGAGTTTTGGAAAATCATACAAAACAGGATCAGCGCTAACTGTCGGGTCTATCCTATAACGATTCCATTTGAAATTATTCAACCAACCAGTCTGTCCGACATCTTGGAGTTCTAAAAATTCATCGGTTGAAGCGATTAGCAACCCTGTTGGTTTGTAACCTCAATTTATCTTTAAAATGTATTATCTACAGCACCAAAAATTGACACATAGGCCACATTTAAGCCATAAATTAATCTCATCATTCCCATCAAGAAATTTTGTTGAAAAATAAAAGTGACTACAAAGGTAGCTTTCGCATTTCGTTGAAATGTAGCTGCGCGATGTAGAAAATGTGTGGAAAATGTTAATGCCTCCTTGAGATATGACGGTATTAAAACGGCTTTACATAAATAAATTTTTTATTTTTGGTGGCTTGACACTGGAGATAAAAAGGGCTTGTTTGTTGGCGATATTACAGCCTTAGAGAGAGTTTCGCGAGATAAAAAGGTATCGGTGTTTTTGAATAATTCTTAGCTTCAACAAATTCATACGCTTTCGCAGGCCGTCGACATTTCAATATCATCCATCCCCTTGCAGGGTTTGAGGTATTTCGACATTTTTCGCTTATATTTAATAAAAATGAAATCCTAGATAGTGTCTCGGGAAACGAAATTATTAATCGTGAACGAGTTCTGCTAAACAGCCAACTTTCCCAGCGCGCTGACCTACTTTCCGACAACATATATTTAAGGGTAACCAAAGTTTGTTAAACAGGAGCATTCGGAAGCGTTGATACATTTGATAACTAATCTTGTTTCGCACCAGTATTCATTGACTAAGGAGATTAAATGTTAAACTAGCTTAAGGAAGCGAGATATGCTCACTCGAGTGCTGCTTAAAAATTGCCATTTGCTCCTGAAACTCAGATGGCGCGCAACTTATGCACAGCTAATTTAGTTGTTATCTCCTTTCACCTCCCTCATCTCGTTTACCAACAGGGGTATAACTAAGGTGCGCATGCATAGTTGTAAATCAAACAGGACTTCTGATGCAGTCAAAGTTATTAAAGTCTCTGCAATTAATCCAATTGTATCAAGTTTTATAATGTTAAAGAAGTTTATGATAATTTTAACGAGCACTTCGTGATTAACAACGCCTGTCCACATTTAATCCTTGACGAAGTTTCCTAATTAAAGTCATTTATCACAGCACACACTAATCAGATCTGGTGCACTACGGAAAAATTATAGCTTTTTGTCATTGTTCGTTATAACAAGGCGAGATGAATAAAAATTCAGTAGCTTTAATAAGTATTTAACAACTAAACACTGGGCAGGGCAAACAAATAGCTATTATTAACAATATTTTAACTATTTCTCTTTTACCTGTTTTATACGAATGTGTTCTACTATTTCAACTGCAGAAATGTAAAATAAACCATTGATTAGGATTCACTTGAATAAAAAAAAACAAATATTTATATACCGAGACCTTGATTAAAATTTATTTGTATACAACTGTTGTCAGCAATTATTTATATGTGTTTATAACACACAACTTTCCTTTGGATCCAGGAGGTCCAAATGTGAAAGTGCTATGTGATGCAGTATATCCACATTAGTTTCGAAGCTGTCTAGATTGCGGCGGATGCCCTCTACATAACATGACAATGCAACACGAGTCTGAATCTAACAGTATGTAACAAACACTGCTCTTTGTACAATTGTGATGTTTGAATTCCCGTAAAGTTCTACAAACCTGCGTTGTTAAATGTTTTATGTACTTGTAGTGAAAGCTTGTAAAGGCTTTACTAAAAGTTTTCCACGGTTTCCCTTCAAATAGATACAGTGTAAAATGACTTCCGCAGTGCATCAAAATTGTCAAAAGTTATTAAAGCCGCTTTGGAATTGGGTAATTTATGAATAATAGCCACCTAAAAAATACCAAGTAATTACAGAGCTATTTTATTAAATTACCAGGAAGTTCTACAATTTTATTTAAGTTGCAGGATTTAAATATGAATGCGCACTGTCAATATTCAAAACACATAAGCTACAATTCTCCAATTTTCTGCTCGCGACTTGTCTACTTGTTTTGTTCCCTTACTTGCTGTTAAAAATCTAAATAAAGAAAAAAATCTTAATATTCTAGGCAAATATTAATATGCTATCGGTACTTTCTCAAATTGAAAGTCGAGGGACAACAAAGGGTTAACTGGTAATCTATAATCCTACGTACATTAATCTTGTTTTACAATGTGCATTTAACTATAATTGTATTAACAATATTGTCGAAACGTCGATGGAAAATAAAATTGTATATCATTACATGTTCTGACTCTTGAAATGCCAACTCTTACAGCCGGTCTTATAAAGGCCACTAATCTGACGTTAACTTTAATTCGCTGTTAAAATAAACAAAAGCGCATCAAAATTTGTTTACTAATGAATAAAATGTCATAAGCACTGACGTTTTGATGCGCTTTTGTTTATTTTAACAGCGAATTAAAGTTAACGTCAGATTAGTGGCCTTTATAAGACCGGCTGTTAATGTTGTTGCGATACGTCTAACGTTGGGGGTTTCACTTCGATCCGAATTTCGCGATACACTGATTTAGAGTTCTAATTGAGAAATTAAAGACTTCAGTAGCTTAAAATATGTTTATTTACAATTTATTCGGAAGCGATCTATCCGCTACCGAGGTCAGTTAAGATCTGCCTTCACCAAAATTACCGCCTTTACAGGTAAACTTGTAAAAGCTATTTATATTATGGAAACCTGCAAATTGTTGCGGTCCCACGCAAAGAGGCACGTAAAAGCAATAATATTTACAATTCATGTCCGGCCCTTTTTCTGGAAGTACCTGTGACACTGTTCGGCACGTTTTCCCAGGACAAGTATTTTGCTAACTTCGTCCTTATACAAAATTACATTTGAGTTAGACACTAAGCTAAGATAATATATATTAATTACTAAAGTCCATTCTCAATATAGTCTAGAGTTTATCATGTTACGGTTAGGATTCCTAACAATGTATTGATCTCAAATGGTGTTTCCAATTTATTTTCCAGTCATTATTTTATATATCTGCAATTTCCGCAATATAAAAGCATCGAACACTTCTTTATAAATAAAATATGCAATTGCTTGATTTCATTAATTTAGGTATAAACGAATCAGTGGTTTTTACCTGCATGACACTAAAAGTGCGACATATATGAATTTTCTTTAGTGTGATTAATATACAAAGGTGCAGAAGCCCGCTCTTCGATTTACTGATAATTAATGATTATCAATATATGCAAAATTCACAGGTCTAGGTACCTACGTATATAAATCGCGCTTCATTTAAAACGTTTTACTTTATAGATACAGTTCAAAAAACTGTTTAACCATAATGATCAACAACAAAGCATCTAACGACCGCTGTGTTGTCCTTAGTGTAATATAATACTTCAGGTGAGATATGATCTGCTAAAGCATAGCATTACATGATGTTTGCTTATTTAAATTATTATCGCTCGTTAAAATGAAAACATGGTTTCACCGGTTTACATCAATAAGTAAAAATAGATTTAAAGAGAAACATTGTGTGTTCTTCACAATTAAGAAAGGGTTCGTTGAACTGTTTTGTTAAAGTATCGAATATTTCAGTTACGATTGCATGTGTTTAAGCCGGAGAGCTTTAACTGCCCATTTCTACCGTATTTTAAAATTTAGCGGTTCTGTGAAAACAATAAATATTTTATTAAAATCTTCGAAGTGAAACTGGCAAATGCGGCTCTTTGTCCCATTTTAAGGGTAAAGATCCGCATGGCATAGGGTAAAGTTTCAATGTAACAATAAAGCAACGTGAACTCATAATTTTAATATTATATGAAAAGAATGCAGATAAACGGATAAGAAAAGATACATTTAGTTGAACAAAATATAAGTGAGTTTCTAAACATCAAAGTCACTGTTAATTTAACATAGGTAGCATAAAAATCTTCCCTCTACATAGCAAGAGCAATTTTCATGCCACCAGGTCTTACAACTGTCAGATTGCAACCAATCTTCTGTTGGTGGCTCCTTATATAATGTTTCACGTCCTGGGCACATAGCTTCCGAATCCACGACACCCGAAGACGCTTTGGGCCAGGCAAGTGATTTCTTCTGTATATTTTTTCCGTTTGGCTGAGTGCTTCGTTTTTCAGATGCCAGTTTTGTCTTTGCGGCTTTTTGTTTCTCCTCATCTGCCTTTCTCTTCAGTTCTATTTCTAAATCTGTTTTGTTGGGGGTACCAGTTAACACAGTAGATTTTTCTTCATTCGCTTTCGCTGAGTTTTACTCTTTGGAAGAGGCTGGATAAAGAGCTGGATAAATGTGATGAGAAGCTGTAGTGGAGCAATTTTCTGGTGTGGAGGGACAATGATTATGGGATGTGCTTGGTGTTGCAGGATGTAAATCATCGGATTGTGATGTTGAGGAACGAGGACTTTGGGATTTTCTTGATGTTTCATTTTTTAAATTCTCGGATAGTGGTTTATTGTCAGTTTCTCCCAATTTATTCTGAATTTCTCCAATATTTTCTTTTCTGACGACTTGATCGGTTGCAATGGAAGATTCCAACAGTTGGTCAGTCACTTCAGCAGGAAGAAAGTCTTCGTCGGTAAATATAAATCTATCAATGGGCATTATCCCACAAACTTTAAATGCTTTTATGGATTTATCCATTGTGGCGCACTTCATGTAAGTTCCAAATAATTCGGCAACTTGAAACTGCCCAATAACACGACCAGGATTATTTACCATCCACTGGTCACTGGTTTCTGCGTAAAAATCTTTGAGTATCTTGAAGAAACAACGGTCTAGAGATTGAATTTTATGGCTTGAGTGGGGGAGAATACTCAAAAGATGAATGCTATTTTCTCTAGAGAACATTATGGCCTCCAAGGAAATATGCAAAATATGATTGTCAAAATTAGCAGCACAGAGTTGTCCTGCGAACTTCTGACATGATGTCGGAAATGTTTCAGACATTCGATGAATAAAACTGAATTCATATAGCCTGTCTCTGCTCAGAACATCACCGATCCTGGATGTGCACCGTCCATAAGTTCTGGCTTTTCACGTTTTCTGGGAAATATTATTGCAGGCGGCACATAATTTCCATCGGCGCTCAAACAGCACACAACAGTCACCGTCTGGCCTCTTTCAGCAGACACAGCTTTACCTACAGACTTTTTCCCTTTTGTAGAAATAACTATTGGTAGTCTATTTGGAACTATTGCAATACCACTCTCGTCCATGTGATAAACTCGGGTAGGGGGGAAGTTATGTTTTGTCATAACATCAGTTATTATTCTGCCTACACTAGTTTTCTGTGGTGTTCTCAAGGATAGGTTCTGCCTCCGTAAGAATTATCGAGTCTAATCGATACCGGCCAATTCAGTTTCTTTATTAAATCTGTTACCAATGTTATTCTTTACTGCATACTGGTAAACTAACTGACGCAAAGATTTAAACGTTAAGCCATAAAATCTACAGTCTAAGTCTACAATAGTCAACCAGTTCTTTTTCTTGCATTTCACTGAAGGTTAATTTGAACGGCCCTAATTGAGAAACACCAAAGTCTTTCTTCAGTCTTTTCCTCAATGTAGATTCGTCAACTTCCAACCATTCCGCTGCTTTTCTCTGCGACATACCCCCGTTAATGTACTCTCGAACTTTTTCCAAGATATTTTCCGTCATTGGCTTACTTGATGTTTTTTTTAATAGTTTCTGAAAAAATAATTATGTAAACATGAAATAGAAAGGTACCTACTAAAATTAGATTAAAAAACATATTAAAATTACCTACATTGGGAATTAATTACAACAAATTCCTGCTGAAAAAATTTAACACATCTCATAATACTATAACAGGTCTATTGTGGCAATAGTCTGCATGCGGAACTTTGCCCTTAAAATTTACGGATCTTTGCCCCAGATGGCGCAATTTTAAAAAGTCGACATGTAAAAATGACAAACTTTTTCCTTCTTGACATGACCTCATATAACAGTTGATTAGTACATTAATCCCATAAATTGCTTAGATTCAATGTCTGCTAGAATGTTACGTGCTACATGAACCCATAAAACTACATCAGAGCTAGTAACAACGAGACTTACCTCATTATTTTGATAATAGGTGAAGGAACTGAACACAAATGCTGCCACACAACAATGTCCATTAACCATGACTACCGGCAGTTGTTTTACCAACCTCGTCATTTAACAAACAAAAATTGCCATTAGGATTTTTACCCCCTGCGGATCTTTACCACTGGTTACTCTACATTTTAAAAATAGTTATTTAGGTATTTCATGTTTAAAAAATTTATTTTATGGATTGACTTCTAATGTTTCGGGACGACGCGTAGCGGAGTCTCTAACAAATTAAACGAAAACCATACAGCTTATTTACACACATATGCATACAATTCGTGCTGCAAAACCACAGCAAAGAAAATAACACACAGTTTAAAGTTATTAAACATTCACAACACGAAGGTGCTTATCATGAAACCTCTTCATGCCAACGCTAGAACCACAACCTGTCCATAGCTTCTCGTCCCCACAGTTCTTTCCGAGTTTCTCGATACGCGTATTACAATAACTGGGGTAAATTGTGGACTCCACTCAAAGCCTACACTCACACACTTCGAACTTGACTTATTCGGCTTCATACACACATTACTAGAGACCTCCATTCCTTTCTGATTCTGAACTATTTCGATAGCTATATATAATGCTTCCATTTCTACCGGTTGTTGATGTGCTACTACTACCTTTCACGACTCTTCTTTTCAATTTCATTTCACTTTCCAAAGTTACATCTGGTTGACCTTGAAGTGCGTGTGGTAGAAGGAGTAATATTGATCTTAAAGTCCGAGTGGTGGGAGGAGTAAATGACCTTGACCGTGAAATCCTAGTGGTGAGGGAGGGAGTGAGCTTGAACTTGATCTTGGCCTTGACATCCCCCTCCACAAAGTGATGGGGGGAGGTCTTAGGACCGGAAAACGCACTCTACTACATTTCTATGTGGATTTCGTCCGAACCCGTTGCTTTCCCGTTTTTACTGAGTTTAAGTGCTTTCATTATCTCTGCCTTTAGGATTTTTGGGGCCTGTTCACAGTTATTATTTCTATCGTATGTACGTGGCGTATCGCTAGCGAATATCGTTCGTATATGTGTTGGCCATAATTTTAATAGCTTCTGTTTTTCTGTTACTATTTCATTATTTTCATTTAGTATGCCTAATACGGGTTGCTTTTTGTTGGAATGTGTTACTTCGTTTATTTTCCTATGAAATCCGTGGCTGTCATGTTTATTCCGAAAACGCTGCGATGTTTTTATTCGTATGTACTCTTCGGTTGTCCATCATCAGTAAAATTTCTTCTGTTACCCATTCTTTCTTGGTCTTTGGCTTGGAATATCCTATTCCTTCTTGTTCTGCTTTAACTATTGCATGTTTAATCCGATCCCAGACATTTTCTGTAATCGTATCAGATGTTGTAGTTGACTTTATTGTTGCGAAATCTTCATTTATTCGTTTTTGCACTTCCAGGACTAAAGTTTAGTCCCCGTAAACAGGGACTAAAGTAGCTCATTTAATCCCTAGGGACTAAAGTAAAAATGATACCGTAACTATGGTAAATTTTTGTACACACGAGGTTAGTATGTTAGGTTTTGTTTGTCATTTGACACACACTGACGCAAAACTTAACCTGCAAATCTCGAATTTGACATATACTGACAATACACTTCAGTACTGCCAACTGATTCAGGCTATCCATGACCTGCTGCAATTCAGTTTTAATAAATTGTAATTGTCAATTTCAAAATTGACAGATTTCAAATTTTGGAAATGTTTGATGATAATTTTACCAAAAGTGCAAAAATAGCGTATATACCTCGGGACTAAAGTGCCTAAATCCCTTGAGTGGTTGTTGCCCTTGGGCTTCTTCTCGAGGCAACAAACTCCACTCGCGGGATTAAATGGTGCACTTTAGTCCCTCATGATATAATATACTATTTTTCCCTGTGTTTGTGTATCTTGGTCTTTAAGTTTTGTGACGTCGATAATCTTTTTGTAACTCTTTTTTAATCCATTTAATTTCACATCCAGATTACGTACCACAGGGTTGTGTTCTAAGCCTATGTCCGCCCCAGGGTATGCTTTTATTCCTTTTATTCTGTTCTTAAATTTGCTTTTGGTTAGACATAATCGATTTGGTTGCCAACGATGTTATATGGACGCTGCTGGGGCGATTGTTAGGTATACAAGTGCCTTTCTGGTATAGTCCAGTCAACGAAGATCCAAAAAGGTCGAATAGGGGAAATAATTCGTGTAGTCGCAAATTTCTGTACAGCGTAAGGGGGGGGGGGTGTTATGAACAACATACTAAAAATCCTGACCGGTGGGTGCTGAGCGGGAGGGTAGCGTAGCGTTTAAAGGTAAATTTTTCACGTTTTTCTTGAAGAACTCGAAAACCGCTGCTTCTATCGAAAAAGTGAATATGTAAAAAATGAAACTATATGAAATTTCTACAAAAAAAGTTCGATTTATTTTTTCTCTGGGAAGAATAGTTTGCGAGATGCAGGGGATGGAAAAATCGTGGATTATTAAAAACGGTGTTTTAATGGTATAAAATTAATGTTTAATGTTAAATAAAGTCGGTTCAGATGGAATATTATATGTCTGTACATAGGGATGCGTGAGGGAAGGTAGGTGGCCGGTTGGAATGAGCTCAAGCACCTCCTTCTTTTGTGCCTCCCCCCTCCCATTATACCATCCCTACCTCCCCAACGGCAACACGTCCGGACGCGTCCAGTTCTCTTATGTGATTGGACCAAATGACTTTACTGTGTTCGTGTTTATATAGTTGAGTTATTTTCAGTTTATTATGTGAGTACTTATTTGCAGTTATTAAGTGAAGAAATTGCTGGATCAATGGAGAAGATATTCAATTACATAGAAGGAAATGACGACTGCCAGTAGCCAATAGCTCATATAAAGACAATCAAGGAGAGAATGAGAGAAAAATATGGAGACCGCATTGTTGTCAACACAATTCACACAAGAAAAACTGTTGTGCTTTCGTAGTGTAGGTGAGAATTTTTTGAATATGTGGTATTCGTCGAGGTGCAAAGACAAACAAGAATGTGAGACAATCGTAAAAGCAGCTGCCGCAATAATCTTGGAATATATTGAGTCAATGGCGTATGACAATTCTATTCTTCCACATTTTGACAAATTGTGTAGTGAGGCTGAGAAAATGGTACCTCGTATACTCTGTGTCTTCATGGATTGCATTTCAGCAAAAAAAAAGGGCAAAACGGAAAAGTGAAAAGAAGCTGACATCTATATTCCATGCCCTCATTGCTGCCATTCGCCCTCGATCTTTCATATCTCCTATCCTACATGCTGTCTGTTCATTCACAGGAAGTTTGGATAAAAAAACTTGGTCAATCTACTTGCTGGTTTGGGATTCAGTTGAACTTATCACGAAGTTCAACAGCTGGAGCTATCAACTGCCTACCACATTGAAGAACCTGTCCCAAGTGTAACATTCTGTTAATATGTATTCGACAATGTAGATTTCAATGTCTCAGCTATCAATGGCATCCTGGGCTTCTACGAAATAATGCAGCCAAATCCTGCTTAGAAGTCCTTTTTGTCAAAATGCAACATACCAGGATCTTCCCTCTCACGATCGCTGGACATAACAACGAATAAAGATGTAAGTACATGCATTTCTCAGAGTTTCTATTGACAAATGTATCACCCCAGCCTCAGCTCTCCCAGCATCTGAAGTGATCCAGAGGCTTAAATTGGCTCCGTCTGCCACAGAAGTAGGCCACCTAGGTGTTATGAAACTTCAAACATTTGAACATTGGACAAGCAATTCATTACGGCAGATTAATGTCCTTGACTTGAACATGCTCAATCCCATTTCAGCCGACATATTTCTATCCCCCGAATCTTGCAAACTATTCTTACAGAAAAAATGAATAGAATCTTTTTTGTAGGAAATTTTATGTAGTTTAATTTTGTGCATAGACACTTTTTCACTAGCGCCGCGGTTTTCGAGTAAATCACGAAAAACGTGAAAAATTACCTTTAAACACTCGGCACCCACCAGTCAGGATTTTTAGTATGTTGTTCATGGCATTTCCTCATACCACTGTACCAAAATTTGTGACTACACGAATTATTTCCCCTATTTTTTCTTCGTTGACTGGACTAGTAGTTTAAAAAAGTGTATTTGTAATTACAAAATCCTCTTCTTGACAGAATTGTATTAGCTTGTCTCCCCTACTACTGAGTTCTCCCAAACCGTATTTATCGACGATTTTATCTACTTCAATGTTGACAACCTTCGCATTGAAATCACCTATTATTATAGTAATTTCGTTATTTTTGGTATATCCAAGCAGTTCGTTTATTTCTTTATAAAATGTTTCCACTTCTCAATAAGATTTATTCGCTGTCGGAGTATAGCACTGGATCATATTTATGTTTGTAGGTTGGGTTTTTAGTTTGATTTACGTTGTTCTATCTGAGAGGGGAATGAAGCTAATTACAGCCCGACTTGTTTTATTGTCCAATAAGATATCGACTTTTCTGTTATCATTGCCTGAGTAGTACAGTGTTGTTTTGAGATTTTCCACTTCCGGGCCATCGAATTTCGCTTAAGCTTGGATGTTGATTTTAAGTCTGTACATTTCCCTAATGGAGTTGTCTAATTTTCATGCCATGAATAGACTTCTTACATTCCAGGTGCCGATTTTGTGGGTTCTGATTGTATTGTTTTCTACTCTCGCATGGGTCCTGGAGTTTACCATGTTTAGGGCCTTATTCGATCTTGTGCTTTCATTGGCTTTATATGGATTTCTCAGGATGACGACCGAGGAGGTCCTGTAGTCTGTTTGTGAGTTTCCTTCCTTGCCGAATCTTGTGTTCCGTACATCATGATCAGTAACTTCTATTTGTCTGTTTGATGCCATCATTGTTGTACTAGGGTTGTCCATGGGATCCCTTAATGAAGTGGTTTCCTCTTGCCTTCTTCATTCTCAACGCCAGCGTGGCTGAGCGGTGCCACGGTACGGGGTTCAATCCCGACATCTGGCAACTGGCGGGCGACCCACCCAGTCGCTTAAAAAATTGGGTACCAGACCCACAGTTGTGGAAATAGGGAAAGTAAGGTAGTCGTCGAAGGCGTGATGCTAACCACATTACCTAGTATGCCGTTAACGGTGTGCCAGATGACTGGGTTTCGGAAAGAGATATTTCGGCGACCCTGATTCGCCTTGACTCAGACCATGTTCTTGCATGGAATGAACTTTACTTCTGCATTCTCATGCCATTGACTGTTTCCAGTTCATCGGCCTTGTATAGCGATTTCTCACTCCATGAACAAGGGAGTGCCCTATCCCCAGTTTGCTCATTCAATCTCTCATTCAGAGACTGGGGGGGATCTGCTTATACGAGCAGATATTCGGACGTCAGTAGTCAGACGCTTTATTTTTATAGTCATTAATATATTTCACTTTTTGTTTTTACTAAGCACCCTTCTTATGTATTATACTATTTCGCATGATCGGGTTTTGCCATATACTTTCTAGTGCTGTTGGCAGACCGAATAAATTGAACTTGCGACACCTGACTGGTTTCCATTGACATTAGAAAGATTAATGTGCAGTATTTAAGTGCATTTTAAATAACAAAATTTACGGTATATCCTTGTTCTTCGATCGTCAGAAACATATTATACTATACTCAATCGTTCAGTGCTTATAACAGAGCTTGAAAGTTAAAAAAATTCGGCCCTTCGGTCTCGTTTTTCTAGCTTTTTCTCCACCTTGTAAAATACACTTTTTTATCCTAACAACTACCGTTGCCCCCCCGGAACTGCTAATGCGTGGTACGGGCGTCACCTAAATCTTAACTAAGTGAAAATGTAAACCGCCAGTGCCGGGAGTCGAACTCTCGCGCGCTCCGGCTCGAGCGATCTATCTTTTCACTGTGACCCTGGCCGCAGCAGTGATCTTCACTCGCCTACCGAGGTCCTAAGCTAAAATACACTTACCGCTTTTGTATCGTACAATACTATTGCATTAAATAGGAAACCCGAATAGAAACTACTAACTAAGCTGCGTTTTTACTAAATATTCGCTTGAAATTGTCTAGAAATGCATAGAAAACATAATAACTTTAAGGTCGATTGAAAAATCGCTTTTTAAATGTTCAATTGCTATCATTGCTACTACACACATGTAGCATAACGATTTAAAAATAAACAAAGTGGGTTAATTTTCGCTGAACTGATGTGAAGTTCCACTATTAGTAGAACAGTTATTTACTAAAGCCATAAGTGATAAGCGGAAAATGCAACCTGACGTTGAGCATGACGGAAACAGCTGTTATTGACATAGATTGTTGCTTGGCAGGGAAATTTTAATTTTTAATCATTTTATTCAATGGCCGCCCGTTTCAATTTTCTTTCATCTCGTTTGCATTATTCACCTCCGCGCGGAAGCAACAACGCAGCAACCCCACAAATCGATGCAAAAAATTTGCTGGTCGGTAAAACGGCAATTTGACGTGAACCGCCATATTTCGCTAGGCGTCTGAGCAGTTACACACTATTATCCGGAATTTATTAATAGCCCCGAATATGTTCCTTTCTTGCAGGATTAAACGTTACGTAAAACCTTGTAATTAATTATTATATCCTCGGTGATTATAATAAATTACGACACGCATCAAGCGCCCTTTACTGTGCAAACTTCAGCCGCACGTACTAGTAATCAAGGGAAATTACTGAAAATAATTAGTAGTGGTCACTGTTGACCTTGCTCTAGTGAGCAGAAAGGTCACCCTTGTCCCAAGGCGGTCACATTTAGTGGTCGCATGCATCTGACGCCTGCTTTCAGCGATGAATTTCAGCTCACAGCTATCGCGCACCCTGCATTTCTGTATGTTGTTTTGTAAACGTTTCGTAAATCGTTGTCGTAATGTGCAGTTGACTACTTACCAAAGGAAACTAGCATTATGTAAATGCTGGGGTGCGATGATAGTCGCATCACCCCAAACTGGTTACCGTCGTAAATGCCATACTTAAACTGTAATTTGTTGAAATTGAAGCTTTTTCGTATCTTTCGTGTACATCTGCGTTGTAAAATGCGTTTATCGCCAAATCGGGCTTTGATCTGCGATACTGCAAAACGGAAATTACAGTTCTGCTGTTAATCGGGTTGCATGCTCAGAGACGATAAAATGTGCATTAAAGGGAAATGACATCAAAAACTGCTGCTGGCTGTACAAAAGCATCGTACTTCTGAATAAAGCGCTATTATCGAGGTGGCTATTACAAGACAATGACGTGCACTTTGAGATTTCTAAAATCTACTATACAAGTGTCTGCAACAAGTGTTTTTTGAAATAATTGAAATTTATTTTTAGTACCCCCTTGTGCATCGCCAGCGTGGCCGAGCGGTTAGGGAGTTCAGGCTGCGGTGTCACGGTACGGGGTTCAATCTCCACATCTTGCAACTAACCCTCAGCCTACCCAGTCGCTTTAAAAATTGGGTACAGAAATCACAGTTGTGGAAGTAGGGAAAGTTAGGCAGTCGTCGAAGGCCTGATGCTAACCCCATCGCCCAGTACGCCGTTAACGGTGTGCTAGATTGACCGGGTCGTGTCTCAGGCCATATTCCTACGTGTGAAATGAAGTGCCCTGAACTTTACTTTTTTACCCCCTTGTGCAGTATGTGTAATATGTAACCCTTTTCGAAAAATAACTATAGCAGCAAACTTAGAATCAAAGAGCTCAATTTCCAAAGCTTATTTTACAATTGTCACATTGTTCTTGAACAATTCAGTCACGCTTTGTGATAATCAAATGGGTGCGAATAAGCATTTGTTGCGGATGAACAAATTGGTGGAGCAACATTTATCTCCCTGTACGCTAATTCAATAACAATAAAGTTGAAAAATATGAAGTTACAATAGGTCTTTGTAAGAGATTTGGAATACCTAAACGGCAGACATTGAAAACAATAGTAATAATAAAATATAAGGCGTGCAAAACAGAAGAGGAAATGTTTCTGCAGTCGCACTGATGCCTCCGATTACAGCTAGATCTAGCACACAATAAATTTATTAAATTTTCGAGTAGAGCTATCTATACAGAGATCTAGTACCATTTGAAAGAATAATTGATGTGCAAAGTATTATTTTTGATGAACAACGCTTTTGTACATAGAATCTAGAATCTAGTCAGCGCATGCTGCGATGATAAACACTTGCTTGACAGTTGCAGATGAATAATGCAGATCAAATAGTGGAAACATACAGATTTATGTCTGCTATTGAACGTGCTAGGAAAATACCAACGTGAGAAGTACATTTACAATACAGTGAAAATATCCAAAATTGTAAGTACGCTAATTACATGTGGGCAAAGTTAATCTAAAATTTAACTTCCCCTACTCAAAAAGTTAACTTCATTAATCCTTAGAGCGTTCGTTTTTTGAAGTGTTAACGTAAGTTAACCGTTACAGTTAATTATCGAATTGGACTGAACTGGAATATATTATATATCCACTTACCTTAATGATTACCTAGTCAGTCAATTAGTCAAGGATTCTAAGTAGGGTATGCTGGGTAGAGAAGGTAAACCAACTCAAATCGAGCAGTCAATCTGACGTTTATTAAAGCCTTAATTCAATACTATTATTTATTATTAATATTTTATTGTACGTCAATAGTAATAGAAGTACAAATAAAACCGTAAAGTTAGATTATAAGAACAACAGAATCATAAATCACTGCACTGGACGCAAAACACATCACGATTAGGTATCCTTTTTTCTATAAAACTTTTTATTTAATACTGGAAGTATGCAGTATTTAACACAATACACAACACGTTTTAAAAATATACTGGAAACAAGCAAAACAGAAACAACTGCGTCGCTGGCTCACCGGTGCTGGTCATAGAGAATAGAAAATAGATAAGAATTGTTACTGTTAGTCCCGATTTACGCTTGCCGTGACCTCTGGAGCAAAGTGATCGAACTATATTAGTGGCGTCGCACATCACCCTACTGAGTAATGGACTTAAGTTAGCGGAAGTTAATAAGACCGTTAATAGTTTCTGAAATTAATTTAAGAATTAATAAGTTAAAAAATACGATAACTTCGTTAATTAATGATTAAGAGATTAGCGTTTTTCTGCCCAGCTTTGATGCTAGTGCTATTTGATAAACTAAAGTATGATCAAAAATTACTTTTATCTAGTATGGCTATGGAATACCTCCTAATTTATGAATGCAACTACATTTACACTTAAATGTCAACTTGACATTTGATTTTTAAGCGAGTTATAGTTGCATTTATAAATTTGAACTATTCCATAGCCATACTAGATGAAAATAATTTTTGGTCATACTTTACTTTACCTACTTTGCATTAAAATAATTAAAAACTGTGAATTTTCACATTTTATTAATGCGACAATATGCCAGTTGTCTGAAACAAAGTAGTCTGTTGAAACGTTTTTCTCATGATAATTACAATACAAAAACAGTAACAAAATAACAATAATATTGTTCTCCAGACTAAGCTAAAGACAAGTATATTGAAGGCCATGTGCATGTACTCTCTGCAGATCCGTAAGGTGTTAGCGGTGGACACAAATATTAAATTTTACGCTGCATTAGAGAACAGTCATTGGTTAAAATGTGCCTAGGCAAAAAGCACTCTGGCTCTTATTTATCGTTTTGTACTCGTATTACGGTTCCTCCTATATTTCGGAAAAGAAGTGCATTTTATTGTCTACGTCAGGACTAAAATTATTTCATTTTTTTATTTTAGCGTCGGGTAGTAATTATAAATAACAACACAATGTAAATTAAAAATAAATTTAAAAAAATTGGTTTGAAAATTTCTTAAATTTCATCCCTAGAGGAGATAAAAGTGAAAAGGACTAAGGGGTCTCAAAAACCGAAAACGTTAGAAACATAAAAATTTGCAGGTTTTACCCAATTACTACGTATTCGGAATTTACTCTCCAAATTGTTAGGATGTGATAGATGTTTTTCTAAATATCGCCACAAAGCGGGTATTACTGTAGGCAGAAAGTTAAAATTCGGCACATCAGTTCCTTTAAGAAATCTGAACAAACCGTTTTTAGCTTTTTGGAATTCACTTCCAAAAGGTAGATGCGTTTTTTGAAAGATTTGTTACAGGCTAAATTGGTATTCACGACATTTCGGCAAAATCAAAAAGACAAAACTTACCCTGCAACAGTAAGTTGGCCAGTTAATTCAGTAGGAGGAAGGGTTTGATTCGGTATAACGTAGATTAGGAAAAGATGATGGTGTTAGTAATTGTAAACAAAGCAAAAGGAAAACTGGGGCCAAGGATTTTGTTAAAAAACTATTATCTTGGAAGTCCGAAATGGGAGGTAAGTTGCTTGGTTTTGGTGCCAGCTGCATATGACGCCCCAGCTCGAACACCCCGCGACCTACATTGTGATGATGTACTTGCAGGCCTTCGGCACACTTTACATAACAGTATATAAAAGAAAAATACACATATATTGTTATAGTATTGACTTTACTACGTAAACCAATATTATAATAATATCTAATAGAGTGCAAAATTACTCCTTTTCATTCACTTCAAAATACTTTAAATAAAATATTTGCCCTAATGTAATTTATTTCTTTGACTAGCTCAGCTTATAACACACATCTTATCTTAGGTGGGTACTTGCGTTAGAAAATTCTATTAAAATAATTGTACAAAATGTTTGGTTATTGACAAGTTATTTCCAAATTATTTTAAATCTTGCAACTGTCACTGTCAACTTACTAATATGACACTTAGTTGAATTTATATTTCATTAACACAAATCAGTTCCAATATGTTGAAAAGAGTAAGTATTTTTCTAAGTAATTCATTATTCCACTGTTAATAATAATTAATGTTTATTAATTACATATACTGGTTATATTCCCCTTTTAAAATGGATCCACTTCTTCTGTAGAAAACAGCACAAGCTATTTTGTCATATGTATTTGAATCTTCAACTAGGAACCCCACTTCAATTAGAACCTCAGTGTTACAATGAACCAAACACCTCCAAAGTGTCACGCTACAATTTCAGCCACCCAGCTCTCCTAGATGGTAGATTCATTATTACATACAACTGTAAATTCAAGATGTAATCCTTTTTACAGCAACCAACATGGTATCCAATCCTTCTATTCCATTCCATAAACACCGATCCAAAATGACAAATTTATGACAGCAAGCCCAATGTCCTCTCCTCAATTGTGACCCGCAGAACTCGAACCAGCAATCTCCGTTCCAGGTTATAATTAATTCATTAATAAGTATATGACATCATACCCATTCAAATTATTTACAGGTATCTGCGTATTGACAGAAATCCATATCACAGCTTTTCCAGTCAACCCAGTTAGTACGGACTCATCTTACCAATTCGAATATCCATAGTTCTTCCTTTATTAACTAATTAGTCCCCTTCTTGTTAAAGTATGTCTAATTTTAAATGATCAAGTATTTCATTTATTATTAATTAATTGTATCCTTTGTACCCTTACATATCACAGCATTAATAAACTTTGATTATAAAAGGGTTTATTTTATAACTTTTTCGTAATACAAAAGAATTATGTCTAGAATTTTTGGAATGTATTTATTAACGTGTAAACATATACCCTCCCTTTGACAACTGACAATTCAAGTGACGCAGCGCGCTGAATTCTGGGTAGAGCGATGTAATAATCACCGATATGCAGTCGTAAGACAAAATCTAGTTCAAAGCCATCTCGATAATGTTTCCTTTTTGAAAGCACGTTATTGTATTTTTACTTCCTTTTACGATAAAGGAAGTATTGGATTCACCCCAAAAATTCGAAATTGAGTTTTCAACAGATCTTCACGTTTTAGAGTCCCCTGAACCCAAAAAAAATACGTGTTTTTGCTCATTGGTCTGTCTGTCTGCCTGTCTGTCTGTTTATATGTGAACAGAATATCTCAGAAACGAAAAGAGGCATGACGGTGAAACTTCATATATAAGTTTCTTGCACTATGTAGATGAGACAGCAAGCTTTTGAAGAAAATCGCATAACCAGAAGTAGGTGTTTACTCTTGTGAGTTTTCAGTTTTTTAGGATTTTTAAAAAACGGCTCTAACGATTTTTTCAAACTTTACATTTTGATTACATATTTATTGTTTATTAATATGAGGTAAGTGATTTTCCAGCTGAATACTTCTAAAATGGGTTTCTTTTGTTTTTTTTTAAATTTTCTTTTATTAACTCCTATTTTAAATGGAACACCCGGTATATTATTACATTTTTAAATTCAGCATAAAATTTTAGAGAAAATTTGTCTCTTCAACTAACGCTCTATTTTGTGCCGTTTTTGTAGAATTTGTAATTTTTGAAAATTTTTACAAATGCTTAAAAATTAAAAATCAAATTTTTGGCTAATTATAAGATCACTGTAAAAGGAAGTTGTGTGAGGGTATCACACCAGATTTTTTAAATAATTTTCAATTAGCATTTTCGAAAAAAGAAATTGGTCGAGTACTCACAAACTATACAGGGTGTGCCAGAAATACCGATATACCTTCAGATAACCCTGTTGAACAAAGTAAGACTACTGTTCACAAATTTCTTAGTACCTAGTCCGATGTCATAACTACGGAAGGGAGATTTTGTATCAGTTATAACCCTTCTTTAAGTAGTTTAACCTATCAAATCAAGTAAAACTCTTCGGTACGAAAGACAAAACAAGATGAGAAGGTGCAAGCTCCTTATCGATACTTTGTCATAGTATTGGGATGCAGTGGTTTTTGCCATGCGCTCTCTGGGACGCCCTTTCCTTAAGTCGCAAGAGAAGCGGGAACTAAATTATTGCGAAACTTTTGCGGTAAAATCCAGTCAGCGATTTATCAATAACGACTGTTAGTGGAGAGTACGAATGGGGCAGAGAGCGCCGATAATATGGCATTTCAGATTTAAAGATAAAAAAGGATAAAAATAAACTTTTAACTTTGGTCCTGCTTACAAAATTTTAAAACCGAAATTGTATGTATCGGTAATTTATATAGTGCTCAAAATGACCCAAATGTTTAGAAAAGTAAGTACAGTACTTGGAAATGCTTTCTTGCATGTGGACCCATAGCTTTAATACGGCCTATTGAACACCTTCCTTGTGTATCTATGAAACGTGATTATTTTAAAGATATGGCGAATGCTAATAAAATGTTATATCAAGAAGATCTTGGTTAAGACTCTTAAAGCATAATAAAAACTCCACAAAATGTTGTAAAAGTTAAAAAGTAAATAGGAACTAAAAGTATGCTAGAAGGTATACCTTTTAGAAAAAGATAAGAAGTTGTAACGGTTGTCAAAAGCAATGATAAGGATGTTGCAACCCTGGCTAAAGTCCAATGTAGCACACTGGTACTTAGGCGCTTGGACGTGATAATGTGATTTGTCTGTGGTTCTACAAATGGAGACAATGGAGTCAAAAAAAGCGCCACGTGCCAGATCCAATCTTAGCTACCCCTAAGGTGCAAATTTAGGTTAGCTGCAGTTTAAAATTTGTATATTTAGTACAAAACTTACTGTGTATTACCATAAAAAAGAGTTAGTCCAATTGTAGACAATAATATTGAATTTGAATTTCCCGATGAATTTCGTCGTCTTTTTGCTTAACTTCAGAAATGATTTTTGTCATACAAATATTCAAATTAAGGTCTTTAATTCCCAGTAAATATACTGCTCCACAAATGAACTGGACCATTTGCATATATTGGTTCAATTTTTAAAAATATTTCCCAAAAGAGAAGTCATGACATTTTTGGTAACTTTTCAGGATTGTGTCACTGTATAAAGCATTTCTTTTCATAATTTGGTTTAAAGAAAACTAAGTCCATTAATAAAATATTATCATTTTAAAATTTTGAATTTTATGTTGATAGCACATTGCATACAAAGTATGCCAAATCGTTGCCAAACATTTTTAAACGTTCCGAAGAGACTCAAAGAACTATTAATTAATATTTTTTTGTGCTTCCTCTTATTTTTGTAAAATATAGTTTTTTTATAATTTTATTATTTTTTAATTTTATTAATATGATTTTGTTAATTCTTCAGTTGATATTTGAGGATAGTGCAATTAAATATGCTTAATATGAGTATACTATAAAACATATATATACCGGGTGACAATGAGACTAGGGCCATGCTTATATCGTCCTTATTTATGAATCGATTTGGATAAAATTTTATACCAAGATACTAGACATAATTTCTGATTGGTCGATAGACATAGTCAAAGTGGCTGACTTCCTGTTTTACCGTAAATGATAGCAACTTTGATTTTGTAAATAGAACACCCTGTATATTTTATGTTTTTCTGAATGTACGAGTCAAATTACATATAACAGTCTTGCCAAATTTGCATTTTTTTAAACAAAAACATTATTTTTTCAATTTTTATTTTTTACCATAGAAGGCCTTGACTTGGAAAAATCTATTCTAATTGACTCTAGCAACTCTTAATAATAGCTATTTTAAAAATGAAGTCAATAACCAACCCTTAATAAAAGAACAAAATTTGCTAAACACGGTTTTTCGAAAAGAGTCACTTTTTTTTAAATGGAACCTACCAAGGGCCATCTTGCCATTAAACAGAAAATTTAATTACCAATCTAACGATATGCATCATGCACTAGTTTATCTTTATCTGAAAATGAAAATTAATTAATCAATAATTTTTTTAAATATTTTTATGTAATAACTAATAATACCTAAGCCAATTTGGCAGCACTGTTGTATATAATTTGAGTCGTAGATTCTGAAAAACATAAAACATATAGAGTGATCTGTTTAAAAAACCAAAGTTAGTGTCACCAACTTTGGTTTTTTAAATACATTTAAAAAAATAATTAATCAATTAATTTTCAGTTTCAGATAAAGATAAAGTAGTGCGTGACGCATATCGTTAGATTGGTAATTCAATTTTCTGTTTAATGGCAAGATGGCCCTTGGTAGGTGTCATTTAAAAAAAGTGTTTTTCTTAAAAAACGTGTTTAGCAAACTTTGTTCTTTTATTGACTTCATTTATAAAATACCTATTATTAAGAGTTGCTAGAGTCAATTAGAATAGATGTTTTCAAGTCGAGGCCTTCTATGGTAAAAAATAAAAATTAAAAAAATAATTTTTTTGTTTAAAAAAATTGAAATTTGGCAAGACTTATATGTAATTTGACTCGTAGATTCAAAAAAAAAAATATATACAGGGTATTCAATTTAAAAAATCAAAGTTGCTATAATTTCCGGTAAAACCGGGAGTCAGCCATTTTGACTATGTCTATCGACCAATCAGAAATTATGTCTAGTATCTTAGATTAAATTTTATCCAAATCGATTCATAAATAAAGAAGATATAAGCATGGCCCTAGTCTCATTGTCACCCGGTATATATATTGTGACATAATGTAATAAATACAATTTTTATGGGTGGTCCAGTTCATTTGTGGAGCAGTATATTATTAAAATCCAGAAAGGAGAGTTTATTATATACTGGGCACATCGAAAGGTTCACAAAGTTTCAATCACTACGTTCAGGAATATTTAGAAGAAATATAAAATTCGTTCTCGTGTTTTTCTTATGCTGCCGGACTTTCCATTAATTCCAATACAATCATGTAATTTGAGAAGCTACGAAATAATAATCAACGAAAATTTTTACAAAGTTTCCAACAGCGCAATTTTCACATTGTTTAGATTAAAATGTTTTTAAGCGCCTTCCTTGTTTCAGCGAAATTTTAATTTTCATGGAGCGAATTATGAATCTAGTTATACTTTCTCCTTTCACCTTTGATGTAAAAATGATCTAGCTATATTATGCAGGGCCCGGTAACGATGCGGAGGTATTTCACATAAAATTTGCTTATATACGAAGGCTTTGTACATTAATAAAATACTGTTATTTATACAAAGTAGCTCAAAGGACTGTGACTAAAAAACTTTTTTGAAATAGAACGCTCTGAACGTTTAAAACGTTTAAAATTAAAGGCTTTTGAGATATTAGCGATTTCATACTAAACATTCAGGATTTCAAACGGCTGCAGTAGGTACCGGAAACATTTGAATGAAATACATCGTTACCAAAACATTATGTTCTTGGCGAGTTACCTTTGGAGTGTACACTAGTGGCTCTGGGTATCAATGCTATACCGGGTGCTTAAAATTTCTAAATTTTATAATTTGAAATACATGAAAACCATTTCTGCCTCTACCGCTTTCAGATGCAAAGATGTGATTTACATCAGTATTAACTCAATCTCACTATCGTGAACAATGTCGAACTAAGAAAATAAACAATACATTTTAAGCTATCAGAAAACAGTGTATGCATCGCACTGCAAAGTGATAAATTAAATACACAATATAATTTATTTTTCAACTTTGCTTCTATAATATCCAAAATAGTACTATTTATAGATCATTTCTTAGCTTTGATCGCCTAGTAAAAGTAGTGTTGCAAAGAGACGAGACAAGAAGAGGTTTGCCCCACTCTCGATCTTTAAAATTCTCGAACGTCGATTCTCGATCTCGAATTCGAGAATTTTGATTCTCAAATTTCAAATATGTGCTGTGCATACCGCTGCGGTTATTTTAGGATAACTCAAGTCCCCTAAGTCCTAATTTGCGGATTCTAAAAATACTATTGTAAAACTGTCGAGAATTTAGGAATTTAGAAATTTAGGTAATCTCATGTCGAATATTCCAGATCGAAAAATCGAGAATCTCCTCTTGGTAGCATCAGTACTAACTACATTTTTATGTGGGTTTTAAAAATAGCATTGAAAAGCTGTCGAAATCGAGAATTTGGTTAATCTCGTCTCGAATATTCAAGAATTTGATTAATCTCTTCTCACATTTCGAGGCGAGGACGAGACGAGATCGAAAATTGTTTCGTCTGGGTGGCTTCACTAAGTACAATTTACTTTCTTAAAGTTGGTAGCTTTGAAATATCATACTGTCAAACATGAGTTTGTTAACGGTATTTTCAGTATTTTTTCATACTTCAGGCGGGATACATGAAAAATCTGCTATATACCCATAAAATTCTCTATAACTGCGATATTTTATTTGAAAGGAGCATAACAGGCACGAAATATAAAAACCTCCTATCATAAGTCATTTATCGCACTCGTGTTTTAGAAGACACCCCGCTAGGCGGATCGTGTTCTAAACTTAGACTTGTGCAATAAAGCCTGCCTTATCGAACTATAAACTACCGAAAAAGAACGTCGCTATTATCTTATTTTTGCTTGCGGATTCCGACAAAGGCAGTTAGGATACATTTTTCAGAAAAACGTTATCTAATTTTGTTCCTATTCATATTTGGAATGTGCAATAAATAATGTTAAAACAATTATGTGTAGAAATGTATTAAGGATTAAAATCAATCTACAATTACAAAAGAGAAATAGAGGGGATGCAATACGATTGCATATATGAAATCATGGATTTTAAATACAATGTTATACAGTATAACATTCTAGTATTTATATTCAACGAAGAGAATACGGAGTTTGCTTTTTACTGAGTGTTCGTTTGTGGAAAACGAGTTTCTTCTTGAAATAATTTCCACAATGTTCCATACTCTTGAAGAGCCAAGAGAGTTACTTCAATTTTTTTTTTGGCCATTGGTACAAAACCAACATTCTCACTGAAATTATTATTTCTGTAGATTCTTAATGGACTTCTTGCAGCATAACTTGCTTTGTGTCTACGGCGCATACAAACAAACGAAAACACATGACATAATAGATTCGCACTATGCGTATCACTGGAAGCGATCTGATTACTAATATTAGGTTTATTTCTAGTTGCATGGAGAGTTCTTTCTCAAAATGTCTCAAAACGTTTCTTGCCTATACCAAGCATCTACTGTATTACTATGTATCCAGGATTTCATAACATACTGACTACGTTGCAAAACCTTCTCCAACGGGTTAGCTCTGTATATTAAAGTATTTGTCTACCTACTCTTCATCGCCTGCACAAATTCATAGAATATTAGCTAATGTACATGTACTTTTTCGTACCTACTAATTTTTAATAAGTTAGAAGATTACTCTGTGACAAGTTAAATATTTATGAATCAGGTATACCGACCGAAGTCGCTCCATTTTATTTACTTCCCTCGTCTGAAAGACGAAGGAAGTATTGTAATCACGAAAAAATCACCTTCCCCGATTTATACAGATCTTCACGTTTCAGGGCCCTAGATGACGAAAAACAGGTTTTCTCAATTCTGTCTATCTGTCTGTCTGTCTGTCTGTTGGCGGTATAACTCAAAAACTATTTGTTGGAGGAAGACGATATTTTGCATGCACATTATATATCTATATGACATGAAGCCGAGAAGGTTTCAGACAAATATGTACAGGGCGAACACTATAAAAAAACTAAAATTTTGTTTATCTTTGTTTTAACTGAGAAATAGGTAAAAAGTAATATTTGTATATAGCGAAGGCTTTATCCTTAAAAAAATGGGACTGGACAGATACAGGATAAATGTTGTACGAGACAGAATAAGTGCGTTATATTGATCTTTTGAAGCCGTGAGCTGCATAAATGCGCAAATCGTAAACATTCAAATATACGGGAAACGCATATTTACGAGGGTGTGCTTCGTATTACAATAAAGATTCAGGAACCATAAATTCGATCGAAGATATAGTTTTATTTTAAGAAATTTACACTATCTAGAATTACCTTGTGGATCTAAATGTAAAGGGCTCCATTGTTTTTGCGATTGCAAATTACTGAAAATTTAGAAATTTTATGAGTACATCTCACTTAGAAGCTTAGTTTTGAATATTTCCCAATAATTCTTCAACTAGTGGAAAGCTTTTCCTTTCTAGATTCAGATGAAATTAATCGCAAAATTGTTTTGAACAAATGCTACAGACAAACAAAGAGTACGAGGAATGAGCCGTATAAATTTCAGCATCGAGGTATTGTGAAAACTATTGCACTTAAAGGTATACTACCAGAGCATGAAATGTGTAAAAACATAAAGAAAATTTTTGTCAAAGAATTATATGCATTAATTTGGTGTTGTAAAAAATATAATTTATTTTGTGCTGCGTGATTTGGTTGATACGAGTGTCGTACCTCGCTTCGGTAAGAAAGTTAAATCCATGCCCAGCGCGAAAAGGTTAAACCAGCTGCAACGCAATAATGTGAAAGGTGCTCGGTGGGCTTGCCAGATATTGTTAAACGTTTATATCGCTTACACAAACGCTGCGGTTCAAATCCTGCCATTAATGGTTTTTTCTTCGGAAATTAATGTAAATCGAATGCAAGTGTTTTCTTTTATTGTTTTCACATTTTTTGGAACTTGAAGGCATTTTTACAGCGTATTCCTTTGATTTTTAAATTATTTAGTGTCACAACGTCCACTTGCTAGGGAAGTTCTGAGTAAAACACTACATATTTTCCTTGAACTTCGGGTGTCATAGATAGTATGCAGACCAACATTTAATTGCATGTTTCACATTTCAAATCATGTATTGTTGAAAAAATCGCAACTAAAGATATTCAGTAATAATAGAAGGGAGGTCAAAATATTGCCGACAATAATTTTTGCGATTCAGATACGAGTTTCTGTGGCGACGAAAACATCGATGAATGCCTGCACTAGTCGTTATTTTCTAAAGCAACAGAAACGAGACAATCTGAAGAGCAAAAATTGTCGGCCATATTTTACCTAGAGTCCTGTTCATCTTGACAATTTAACTTTTAAATTATTGAAAATAGAAATACTCCTAAAACTAAAATTTTAAATTCGGAAAACTAGTGGTCTTTGAATTGTATCAATGGCAATCGATCCTAGCAACACTTTTACAGACAAACAAACAAAACTTTTCTAAAACTAAAATCCAAGTTATTTTTCATTAAATAATAGTTACAGAAAAAATTGTCGCTGAAATAAAGCTACTCGAAATACTGTCACTAAAATAATCTTTCGAGTGGTAGTTTATTTTTAAATTGAAGAATGCCATTGGTTAATTTGTCAAACTAAAATAAAGTAACTCAATTTATGTTTTGCTATACTGAATTATCTATTGTGAGATACAAAACGTTCATATCCTTAAGTGCAGATTTAGATACTTGTGTACATTTCCAGGCAGTAAATTCAAGTGGGAAGTTTTTCTTAGACCAACTATAATACAATACTCCATCATCAAAATGCTTTTAAGCTCTGTTTTAGACAAAAATACAGCAATACAGTAGTAGTAAATACCAACGCTTTAAAAATATCTGTAGTTGCAATCAATAACATTTTCGGGTAATGCGGGGAATGTCAAGACTCAGTTTGATCTTGCAAGTGTCACTTTGCAGGACTACTCACTTTTGAGGTTTTTGCAAGATTAGCCATTTTTACTTCCTTTTACGATAAAGGAAGTATTGGATTCACGCCAAAAATTCGAAATTGAGTTTCCACCAGATCTTCACGTTTTAGAGTTCTCTGAACCTAAAAAACGTGTTTTTGTTCATTGGTCTGTTACTCTGTCTGTCTGTCTGTCTGTCTGTCTGTCTGTCTGTCTGTCTGTCTGTCTGTCTGTCTGTCTGTTTGTGAACAGAATATTTCAAAAACGAAAAGAAGGATGGCGTTAAAACTTCATATATAAGCTTTTTGTACTATCTAGATGCGACAGCAAGCTTTTGAAGAAAATCGCATAACCGGAAGTATGGTGTTTACTCTTGTGATTTGTCAGTTTTTTTCGATTTTTTCAAAAACGGCTCTAACTATTTTTTTCAAACTCTACATTTTTATTACATTTTTAATGTGTATTGATGTGAGATAGGTGATTTTCCAGTTGAATACTTCTAAAATGGGTTTCTTTTGTTTTTGTTTCTAGTTTTGTTTATTAACTCCTATTTTAAATAGAACACTCGGTACGTTATTACATTTTTGAATTCAGCTTAAAATTTTGGAGAAAATTTGTCTCTTGAACTAATGCTCTATTTTGTACTGTTTTTGTAGAATTTACAATTTTTGACAAATGATGAAAAATTCAAAATCAAATTTTTGGCTAATTATAAGATCACTGTAATAGTAGTTTATGTAACTAGTCCTCAAAGCAAGGCTTTAGGGGACGAGTTGTAATGTTTCCGGACGAGGCGGAGCGAAGCGCAGCCGAGTCCGATATATGAAGATGAGTCCTCTAAAGCCATTTGAGGACGTGTTGCATACAACGTTTTTTTGTATTAGCTCTCCAAACATTATAATATGAAGTTTCAATTACCATTAACGCGGCATTATATTAGGAGGCCGCGCGAAAATGTATTTTTCGCTCCCCAAACTGGTTACTTTGGAAACTGTCTAGGATCCTCAAAATGGCCGTTTAGAGGCCTTGTACTTAAAGTCGTCATGGCAACTAATGTTTGAGTCCGCTAAAATGTTGCCATGACGACTTTAAGTACAAGGCCTCTAAATGGCCATTTTGAGGATCCTAGACAGTTTCCAAAGTAACCAGTTTGGGGAGCGAATACAAAAAAAGAAGTTGTGTGAGTGTATCACACCAGATTTTTACTTTACTTTACCTAGGTAACCGGTTACCTTCACTGTGCACCTTGATGCGTTAGAGTTTTATTTTTATAGTATTTAACATTACTAGCTTAGTAAGAGGGAGTTTTTACTGGCGAATAGACCTTCTTGAGCCAGTAAAAACTGTTACCTTGCATGTACTGTTGAATATTTTATTTGGTCCTCACTTGTAAATAACTAGAAATTTACCAATTATTCAAAATGTTCAACTGACAAGCAACTAAATTTATCAATATGACAGATACTAAGAAAGACAACTCTGGATTTGCACGCTATCATTTATCTATGAGCACGCTTGTAAGACTGACAGCTAACTTGTAGAGATTTTACAAGTTAGTAACTTGTTAAAATAAACTTTCTTGATCAATACAGTGACTTGATAAATTGATGTTTACAAGTGAGGAACAAATAAAATTTTTAAAGAGAGATTTCAGAAAAAATTTAATACATTACACAACATAAAAGTGTCTATGCTTGACTTGGAGGCTTTGAAGAAGTACTCGGACGCTTCGCGTCCTCGTATTCTTCAACAAACCTCCTCATCTGCAAAGTATCACTTTCACGCCTTGTAATGTAATATACTATGTATTATACCATACTAGTGTTTGTACAAATCCAATATGGATGATCACTATATTGTGATTGTAGTTTACTCTGGAGAAATCTGCAAGTAAATTTTTTGTGTGATTGTAAAACAATTTGTAGTTCCTGGTTCTTGTTGGGCGTATTGTATTTAGTGTATTCTCCCTTATCGATTAGTGGTTGTGTCTGCAAATCAAAGATTGCATCATATCTCATATTGCCGTATCTTAATTAAATTTATTAATTTGTGCTCTGCACCGAAGACCTCTACAGGGTACTAGTTTACAAGTAGCCTTTTTGTTCCTTAGAAGACTGATTAACTGCAGTTCTACTTAAAATAATATAATGAGATATTCAGTTTAATTGTGGTGCAATGTTCACATTCTGCAATAAATAGAACGTCATTGTTTCTCCCGGTAAAAGCACAGAACCGAAACCAAAAAGAAAAGCTATCGATTTAGAGCCCGCTGGTGTTGAGGATGAGCATATGCAAATAAGCATCAGATCGAGTGTTACGTGGGGATGCCCGAGAATGCAGAAGCGATGCTTCAAATTCAGTGCAATTCAGAGCGAGCGTGAACCATCTCCAGCCATTATTCTTTCAGAAATGTTTATGAGGTGCTCTCGGAAACAGCAAAAGGAAGGGTGAAATGAGCATGAGGCAAGAGTTACAACAGTAGCCGATAGACGCTGCAGGTAGAGAAGGTTCGGTAAAATCAGCCTCATGGAATATAAGACTAAACGGGAGCTTCTCGGCGTAGTAGAACATTCGGTAGGCAAGCTCCACCAAGTTCCCTAATGCGTAGGTTTCTATGAGCTTAAGGAAATTCCAGTATGTGAAATAAAACCGGATGATTTCGCTATAGTACAGAATACTAATAATTCAAGAACTTAGAAACACATCAGCATGAAAATTTCAAAAAATATGTTTTAGTCAAAGGAATTAAAAGTGAAACATCGGTTTGCTAAATGACATTTTTTTATTACACAAAAACATAAAACATAAATCTTAGTATTCATACTTTGAAAGCAAAAATAAGCCAGTTAAGAATGATTCCTTCGGAACTTTGGATTCAGCAGTTGATAAAAAAGTTGCATGTTTCCGTTTCAGTTAGAAAATCATTTCATTGATATCAATAACTCGTATGTGATCATCGATTCCCAAACTATTCTTTATATTTTTACCAAAAATCATAAATCTCTAAATCTATTAACAAACTTAACCAATAATTTTCATCCACTCTTTTAACTACAATGAATTTTAAATTTTCAAAAGAATTAATAATTTTATGAACTTTAAATGTACATATATTCCTTATTTTTCTCCATTATAGAGAGAAATTATTTAAATTACCATAAATATTTGAAAAAGGCATCCCAAAGTGTTGTTAACCGGAAATGGAACCAAATATCTACAAGAAAACAGTGTCGACTGTGGGCCAGAGTTGGAATAAATTACTAGAGACATAGCAGCCCCCAACGTCCTTCTAGAGAAACATCTTTAACAAGTGCGTACACGAGGAACAACGCCCTAAAATGGACCAAAACTCATATAACACCTAAATATAGTGCAGGGACCAAATTAAATAGTAATAATTACGAAAGTGTAAGCGTTATTAGTTCTCTAGCACGCTTTTACACAAGAAGCGTTAAACCAAGGATTTGAAGAAAATCTAAAAGTACCATACATGCAAAAAGTTGATTTAAGGCAGGTAGATCATGTATCAATAATATATTTATGTGTAACTTCCACTTTGAGAATAGCCCAGCCCGTTTCCTTGCCGAGATCGAGCCCGGCAATTAAAAATCCTATAGGGTTTCTGATTACAGCAAGTGTTATTGTCCTGAGTCCTGTTACCACTATAGTGAAAAATACATAATTCGGAATAGACCGGTCTATCTAACTTTCGTGGATTTATATGAAGTATATGACAGTGTTTCATTAAGTAACTTGGGGAACTTCATGTACAATACAGGCATCAAAGGTTACCGCTGTTAATATAGTAAATAAAATATCAGGGAAGTTTGTGTAGAAAGTGACGAAGGGGCGAGATAGGGATGCCCTCTAGCTTCGAGATTATTCAAGATACATTCGATGATGACTTACAAGGGTGGATTCAGAAGTGTCGTAATATGAATATAGTCATTAAGGACTATCCCCGCTTTTGGTTGCTGATGACCAGGTTATAATTACAGGTGAAGCTGTTCGATGAGTAAAAAATGAGGTTTCACGATTAACATAAAGAAAACGTAATAATTGGTAAAATACCCAGGAGTTAGTCACCTTTACTAAAATAGGAAACCGCATTGGGAATGTAAATAACAAAATCAAACAACGACAAAGCGTGATCAACAATTGAAATCTGTTTTATGAAATAATAAAAAAATAAGGAAACTAAAGCTACCATTTATTGGTTTTTCTTTTAACAGCTGATGTTTTCTTCTATACTACATGGGGAATATATGCAACCATTTACAGTTTTTAAAGACGAAATTTAAAAAGCATTTAGTCCCTACTTATATTTCGGTTTCTTGGAACTTTCGTCAGTAATTATTGTTTCTAACAATGGATGTAGGTACATTGTATGTCTGAAAACAAAAGCATTATTAAGTTAACAAAATATGTAAAGGGGTTTACACGGAACTTCCCTCGCCCGAATTAGATCAATTTGCAAATTTAAAAAAATTGTAGTCCGCTGGGGTTTGAACTCCAGCCGCATCTGCGTAGCGATTGTAACCGCATTGATGAGACGTACTGCGCCATCCTGCCTTATTAAAATGAGTGCGGCGCGCCTCTATTTAACGGGACGGCCTTACTGTTGAAACGTTTCGACTCTTTTGTGACATTATCCTGTATCTGTTGAGTCCTATTTCCGGCAAGTGTAAAGCCTGACCTATGTGAACATTATTACTTCCATCTATTTCAAAGTTAACGCAAACATAAACAAAAGTTATTTTTTAAGGTGCTTATCCTGTATATATTTGTCTGAAATTTTCTGGGTTTCATGCCAGATAAACATACCGGGTGTCCATTCTCAAAGTCGAACATAAGGCAATTAACATTATTGCATTCACTCGTTCTTCATTGAAATAATTTATTTTTCTAGAGATAATTTTAACAGACGTTGACAGAAATATCTGACTTACGTCAACTAATTACCAATTTTTTTAACAAATACTATCGAAATTGAAAAGCAAGGCATAGCAAATTTAAAAATTTCAAAGTTTTAAATTAGTATTTTAAAATAAAAATGGCATCTTGAATATTATTATTGGTATCATTTGATGCGTAATAATTTTATCTTTCCACTGATACCATTACCTTCCCTGTAAATTGAATTGGCGACAGGAATCGGCAAAAACGTTTAATTACAATGTTAATCGCCTATGTTCGACTTTGAGAACGGACACCCGGTATAGTCTGCATGCAAAATATCGCCATCCTCCAACAAATAGTTTTTGAGTTATACCGCCAACAGACAGACAGACAGACTGACGGAATTGAGAAAACCCGTTTTTTCGTCATCTAGAGACCCTGAAACGTGAAGATCTGGAGAAATCTCGAAAGGTGATTTTTTCGCTATTACAGTACTTCCTTCGTCTTTTAGACGAGGGAAGTAATAAAAAGCAGGCGAATAACTAAGTTCTCCATCTCACGTCACATAAGACAATTTTTAGCAATATGGTGGTAGATTTTTTTTCTAAAACACTTTAGAAATGTTTCTTTATTTCTGCAACAGGAAAAAATCACAATAGTTTCCGTGAAAAGGAAAACTTCTCATTACAGACTCAAGCATATTGATTTTTACTTTCCTCGTCTGAAAGACGAAGGACAGTAGTATTGTAATCACGAAAAAATCACCTTCGGAGATTTCTTCATATCTTCACGTTTCAGGGCCCCAGATGACGAAAACGAGGTTTACTCAATTCCGTCAGTCTGTCTGTCTGTCTGTTGACGGTATAACTCAAAAACTATTTGTCGGAAGAAGATTATATTTTGCATACATATTATATATGTACCTGGCACCGTGATAATTTTAGAGAAATCTATACAGGGTGAGCACCTTAAAATAATAAAATTTTGTGTATTTTTCATTTAACTCAGTACTAGATACAAGTAATACTTTGTACATAGTGCAGGCGTTATTCTTACAAGAAATTCGAGCCAATAGATACAGAATCAATGTTTTACGATACAAAAAAGAGGCACAAAGTAGCGGGTTACTAAATATAGTTGCAACGCAGAAATTCGAAAGGTCGGTGCTCCGTGGCGCAGGTAGAAATTGCCCAGTCGCTTACAATATCCCACAACACGTTGGGGCGACCACCGGTAACGATTTTTTTTATTGGCAAATTTATTTCACTCCTACCTTAATTTGATTTTTAAAATTACTTAGTGTCACAATGTCGACGAGGGAAGTTCTGGGTAAAGCCTTTTACAAAATATATTTTTAATTTTCACCAAGAAACAGTTTCAATTCAAATATTTATGGGCTTACCACACGTTAAAAAGTGTCAATCTCGAACTTGGATTAACTTGGGACAGCGAACGATTATTGTTATAGAAAGGGAAACATTCTCATACTTTCAAAAAGCCAGTGAAATAGATAGAGTTGCTTAAAAAAATAATTGTCAATCACTGAGTATAAAACTGAACTTTATTTTAAATTGAATGTCTTTGTATTAAAGTAATTTTTGGTATATTGTATTTAATTTGTTAATTATAGTCCTGCTTTTGTTTTTTTTTTATTTCAACCGGTTAATATATTAATATATCTAGACAAACTATAAGCATTGGAAATGGTCTTCTGAAGGGGCAGTTTCGACATAAAAATTAAGTACCTTACTCACTATTGGTCAACAGTCGAAAGCATGAAAGAAAACTACCCTGCTCACTATTATAATTGATCAACGGCCCAAAACATGAAAATGAACTACCCTATCAACTTTACTATTTCAAATAGAACACCCGCTACATTATTACATTTTTGAATTCGGCTTCAAATTTTAGAAAGAATCAATTAACTATATTTTGTACGGTTTCTGTGGAATTTGTAATTTCTGAATTTTTTTTACTTAAAAATTAGCATATCTCGGCTTTCTTAACGTCCAATTATTTAGTTTTTTGCAGTTATACTTATATTTACTAATGATCAACCACCCAAAGCACAAAATTAAGGTACCCTACCCACTATTGTTCAACGGCCCAAAGCATGAAAATAAACTACCCTACTTCCAGTTGTAGCAGAAGTCTCTATCAAGCTTGTTATTTTAAATATAACACCCGGTATATTACATTTTTGAATTCGGTTTAAAATTTTAGAGGAAATTTGTCTTTTTAAACTATTTTTTGCGATTTCTGTAGCATTTGCAATTCTTGATTTTTTTTTACAAATACTTAAAAATTTGTATATCTCCGGTTTCTTAACGTTCAGATATTTTGTTTTTTGCAGTTATATTCATATTTACAATTGACCAACGGCCCAAAGCATGAAAAGTACCCTACTCACTGTTGATCAACGGTCCAACGAATGAAAATGAACTACCCTACTTCCGGTTATACCGACAGTTGCAATGAACTATGTTATTTTAAATAGAACACCCGGTATATTATTACGTTTTTGAAAGCGGTTTAAAATTTCAGAAAGAATTCGTCTGGTAAACTAACTCTTTATCTTGCATGGTTTCTGTAAAACTTGTAGTTTTTGAAAATTCTTGCCTCCGGTTCAAACTCATGAATTTTCTTGTATTATTAATTTTTTTTATTTTTGTATAGTGGATTTTTTATATAATGTAGTCGGGAAGCAAGACACACATTTTTGACTAATTATAAAATCAGTGTAAAAGGAAGTTTTATGCTTGTATCACACCAGATTTTTTAAATTACTGTAGGTTCCAGGTGTCGATAATCTTATGCGAATGATGTCATGCATCTACAGCATTTTTTTAAGAAATTAAAAATTGCTTCTTTAAAGTTTCGAGATAAGTAAACTACCACATATGTGTTACTGTCTATTACGGAAACAAGCAACCACCAACTTTTCTTGCTGATTCGCTACAATGTGGAATCTATAACTTTGCAAATACTTATATTAAAACAATAGCCTTTGATAGTAAAACTACAATTATTTAAAGAGATAACCAATATGTTATTTGTATCACAGGCTTCACACAATTACTAGGAGTTTTAGCATATTCCTAAATTAATCATATTAAAATGCAAATCAACAAAAGTCAATTTACATGTCGATCAAATCAACATGGTGACCAACAAAATCGCAGAATGCTACGGGAGTTGCCATTTATTTGTATTCTAAAATACATATTTGAACAGGGCAAAACTGTTCGATATTTAATTAATATTATTAAAGCCGGAAGCTTTCTGGCTTTTTACGGAATTGAAATCTAGAAAATGCTCTTTGATATAAATATTAACATTAATAATTAAGTTTTAATTAATTAGATCAAAAATACGGTAACCAAGTTGTGCAGGCAGAGAACAACTGCTTAGTATAATCGTAAGACAAAATTTCCTATAATTTAGAGATTGGAATAGTGTGGTTTCCTACCTTTTGTAGACTACTCAAGAAACTATTATAGAGTAGTAACTTGGCTTTAGGTTAACACCTGGAATTAAACGTTTTTAGCTAATCCAGTTTGCAGAGGATAAACATAGAAACGTGCCTATATTATGTGCTTTACAGTACAATTGGCGTATATATGGATAAAAATAAAATTAGTGCGAAATGAAATAATTTAATTGAATAAATATATTCACAGCGCTATGAAAGGCGTGGTCATACATTTATAGCACATATGGCAAAAATTAAAATATTTCAATTAATAAAATTTAGAAGTAAACAAGAAAGACTACAAAATGGAAACGGTAAAAGTGCTCGACTACTGCTTCTTGTCATGTTAAGTTTCCCGACGCACATTTCCAAAAGTTTTTCTCTTTGGCGTCATATCTCGTTAGTTAAAGCGCATTGTAATTATATTGAATTAATATTTTGAAACGATCCTTCAAGCAAACCATTAACATTCTGGTCGAGTAATATACTTCGCGAGCAGTAGGGGCCGATTAAATTAGGAAATTCAATTCCCTATTTTGCACAGCAACAGCGATGAATTTAATTTACACGATATAAAATAATAAATTTGCAGATTTTATGAGTCTGAATGCGACGAGCGCTGGGATTAATGCGGCACCAAAACACTTGAACGAATTATTTACCACAATAAACCCTTTACTTTCGACCGCTCCGGACAATCTGAACTTCCAGAATATTGCGACTCTTAGTAGCAGTAAATTCCCATTTGACGTGGAAAATTAAACCTCTTACTAACACTGTTTAGCTCCACTTTGCTGCACTTCGGTTGTTAAATTTGATAACTCAATCCCTACAATAACTAAATCGCCCTGTTTGCATTTGCAGTATTTTGAATAGTAAAATACTGACTTTAGAGATCTATTTTATTTATATACAGGGTTTTATTATAACGCGCAATATGTGTAAATGCGTTTATTTTAAAATGCAATATGGAAACGTTACTGATAATGTAAAAACATAATATATTGTACGGGGGAAGGAATTCTGTTGATCAAATAGTATAAAGACTTCAGTTTACAGCAAGTATGTGGGTTATTACATGCCCTGTTGTTCTTTATGATGCTGCTTTTTCAATAAAATTACGGTTCATATATTGCATTTACACATGGCGTGGCGTACGCTTAGAAACCAATAGTAACAATCAAGTCCATATGGAAACGGGAATGCCACATTGCGCGTTATAATAAATTCACTGTATACAAGGTGTAAAAAATATACCGACAAACTTTTAGGGGTGGAAGGGGACATCAAAACAAACATTTTTTGCTTCGAGATACAGAGTGTTAAAATTTGTAGAAAAAAACGCTTCAGCCAATTTTAATGAAATTTTCACAGTTTGTTGGTAACTTTATGATATATTTGATATATTTTCGCTCACTAGTGGTCAGTTTCGTGCTGCAATTTCCGAATGAAGTTTGTGCTCTGGTGAATTTTTGATTATTCTATTATAAGTGGATTTAAAAGGTGTATTTAATTTTATTATTATATTGTGTCACTGTTATGGTTTAGAAAATAATCAGTTATTTTGTTTTATTTTATTTAAGTCTTGGCGACACTAATTTAGTTAATAAGTTTTTATGTTTCCTGTAATTGGGATTTTAGTTGCCCTTGGAAATAAAACAATTAATTATTATAATTACAGCGATGTCCGCCGAAGAGTGAGCACGCGTGTGTCTGCTGTGGCGAATTTGCGGTGTAAAATCATACGTGCAACGCAAGTAATACGTCAGTTTATTCGTGTAGTCTTTCTAAAGTTAATAAATATTAACAGTAGTTCATCTACCTAATACATAATGGGTTTAACACGTGAAAATAGTTCTGAGATTAAGGAAATCGTGAAGGACACTATAACCATGCTCGTAACAGATGATCTATTCATCACACAAATTGCGGACAAGGTATTTAGTAAATTAATTAGTAAATTCAATGATTTCAAGAAAGATTGTGAGGATCGAGTCGCGAAAATTATTAGCAAGTGCGATGAAAAGACAGATCAGCTGGAGCAATACACCAGGCAAATAGCCTGCGTGTCTTCGGGATTTCTGAAGATAAGGGGGAGGATATAGAAGAACAAACTTATAGCTGCATGTGCATCTTGATCTTATGCTAATATCACCCTGACACCTGAGTATATCGACCGCTGCCATCGAATAGGAGCCCTAAAGGATGAAAAAAGTCGACCCATTTTAATAAAATTTGTCAGCTACAAATGCCGCAGTATATTATGGAACAACAAGAAAAACTTCGCCGGATCAAAAATTTTGGTGAAAGAAGATCTTACAAAAAACGGTACGCTTTACTAAAACATGCTGCTAATCTATTTGGATTCCGCCAAGTATGGTCGTCCGATGGAAAGGTTAAGGTGAAGTATCAAAATAAAACCTTGTCTGTAATTGATACAGTAGCCTGCGACAACATTGTAGCTGGCAAGTGATTTTGGTGTACTTATCTTCTTGTAACTTTTTGATTGGTGTTATTACGCTACTTAGCGTTACGAAATATTTTTGTTATTATGTGCCAAGATCTATGATTATTTTCGTTTCGAGCACCCTTTGCAAGATGGGGTCGATAAATCTAAATTTAATTTAATTGATGTTTGTTATTATGTGCATTATGCAAAATTGCATTCTGATTAGTGTAACCACTCTTATTACTTTGTTATTATAAAGATTTAGTAATATTCTTTTGTACTACCTCTTTACTTTATTACGCTACCTTAGTGTTGGAAATATTTTTGTTGTTATGTGCCAAGATTTACGAGCACTTATTTATTGCAAGATGGGGTTGACGCATTTAATTTAATTGATGTTTGATTTATTATTTTGTGCATTATGCTAAATAGCATTCTGATTAGTGTAATCACATTTATTACTTTTGTTATTATGAAGATTTATGAATAGTTTTTTGTACTACTTCTTTTCTCACTGTGGAATTGATTGTAAGTAATTTCAATTTTATTTTCTTGTATTGCTCTTGGTTGATTTTTTGATCTGTGCCACTTGCAGAACAATGTTTTGGATATCAACACGTGCAATTTTCCACATGCTGACATTTGCTCATTTAAACACCAGATCTTTATTATCTTGCTTTAACAATGTAAAAGATTTGGTCAGTATTAATATGTTCGATGTCTTTGCTGTAACAGAGTCCTGGGTTTCTCCAAATATCTGTAACGACCTTGTACAGCTCGATGGCTACTATCTTGTGAGGAAGGAT
Source organism: Agriotes lineatus (assembly GCA_940337035.1). Taxonomy (NCBI): domain Eukaryota; kingdom Metazoa; phylum Arthropoda; class Insecta; order Coleoptera; family Elateridae; genus Agriotes; species Agriotes lineatus. The sequence goes on from CALNHX010000275.1 coordinate 108,217, forward strand.
CGAGATGGGCGAGGAGAGGAGGAGTTGCCTTATATGTTCGGAGCCACTATCAACACAAAATCATATCTATCGAGTCGAATGCGAATATTGAACAGCTATGGATAAGCATATGTGTTAATAAAATTAACATAACCATTGGGGTTGTCTACAGATCTCATATGTATCCATTCGAAGCGTTCTTTTCTGCATTTATTATAGTACTAAAGTCGACCATCGTTTTAAGTACAGAAACTGTTTCAGTGCATGAAATTTCTGACCATTGTCTCGTTCGTTGTACCCTGGACTTAAATATCAATATTGTCACTAAAACTGCTGCATATAAAACGTTCAGAAACTATAAATGTATCGATGCAAATCATTTTCAAATGGATCTTGTTAACATTAACTGGGATCACATTTATGATTTATCTTCTGTGGAAGATAAAGTGGCATTTCTCAACCTTAATTTAATTGCTCTAATTGATGCTCATGCACCGTTAGTAACTAAAAAGATATCTAAAAGTCCTGCACCCTGGTTAACTGAAAATATAACACTTATGAAGGCATTAAGATATAAAGCATATGTGAGAGCTAAACGCTCTAAACTTCTTGCTCACTGGTCTTACTATAAATCTTTAAGAAATTATACAAGCGCTGCAATCAAAAGGGAATAAAAAGCGTACTCGGAGTTCAAGTTGAGAAATGCCACTATCAAAACAACCTGGACCGAACTGAAAAAAATTAACATCTGCAAACGGCTGTCGATTGAGCTACCTCCTCATCTGCAGAATGCCGATCTAATTGATAACCACTTTATAAACTCAGCTCAATCACTCCAATCTAATAATTTTGATAATTTAAAAGATTACTATTATGATAACATTAAAGTTAACGTAACCGATAAATTCAGTTTTAAAGCAATAAGCGATTTGGAGGTTTTCAAAGTTATCTCCGAAATAAAGACAAAATCGGTTGGAGCTGATGGCGTGGACGTGAATGTAATCAATCTGTGTTTGCCAGTTATTTTGCCATATTTAACACACATAATTAACTTTTGCTTAGTTAAGGGTGAATTTCCTTCAACATGGAAGCAAGCCCTAGTTATTCATATTCCTAAAAAAGCTGCCCCTGCTGAGTTTTCCGATTTAAGACCTATAAGCATCCTGCACGTATTATCTAAAGTTCTCGAGCGCGTTGTTAATTCTCAATTGTTAGTTCACCTCAACACATACAAAATCTTGCCGTCTGTGCAGTCCGGATTTCGCTCAGAACATAGTTGTACCACCGCGCTCCTTAGTATAACTGATGATATTTTCAAATTCATTGATCAAGGTGATATGGTCGCTTTAATACTGTTAGATTATTCTAAGGCGTTTGACATGATCAATCATGACCTCTTGCAATTCTTCACCATATAGGAGCTGATGGCAGTGTTTTGCACTCTTTTAATAGTTACCTCTCTGGTAGAATAGAAACGGTCAAAATTTCAAACATCATCTCACAATCTAGACAAGTCACGTGTGGTGTGCCAAAAGGATCAATTCTGGGCTCCACCCTTTTTGCTATATATACTTCTAACTTTTTTAGCTCCATTAAATTTTGTAAATACCATTTTTATGCTGATGATACTCAGCTTTATCTTAATTTCTCACCGAGCGAAACTCAGAGTGCAACTGCTCTTATAAATAGAGATCTCAAGAATCTAGTAACTTTATCTAATGACCACTGCCTTAAAATAAATCCTGTGAAATCATGCTTCATAATATTTGGAAATCGCAATCTAAAATCAACAATCGGGATTGCACCAGTTGCGGCAGCTAGGAATCTTGGGTTATATTTGTATAACAACCTTTGTTTTAAAACCCATATTACTAAGCTAATCCAAAAAGCATATTCCAATCTAAAACTTTTATACTCTAACAAACATCTCTTAAATGTTAATCTGAAAATTATGGTTTGTGATACTTTGGTTCTATCTCACTTCAATTTTTGCAGTCAGATTTACGGTAAATGTCTAGATCGAATTGATAGAAACCGGATACAACGCGTTCAAAATTCATGTTTACGGTTTCTCTATGGCATTAAAAGAAAAGAAAAAAATTCTTACAAACTGGCAGATGCAAATTGGTTGAATATGGCAAATAGACGTAACTTGCAAGCAGGCTGCTTGTATTACAAAATTATCAACAAGAAGGTCCCTACTTATCTTTTTGAACGTTTAAGCTTTCGTACTGACGTGCACAATTTGAATTTAAGGTACAGGGGTTTATTGACTCCTCCAACGCACAAGACTGTACTCTTTGAGAGATCCTTTTCTTATAATATAGTTTCTGAGTTCAATAGTAGGCTCCACAGCATTGAAGCAACTTCTTTACAAGCCTTTAAAAATAAGTTAAGGCATCTGTTGCAGTCAGAGCAGTAAAAACACTGTATTTTGTTATTACCTGAGTTTGGCATGTGCTAAATTGGTACATTGTTTTATTTTCATATCATCCGCTGGAATACCGGTTCGCGAGGAAGAGCAGAAGTCACTTAGTGCCTTTCTGAATCAACGCCATTTATTCCTTCTTATAATTTAATCTTGTGATGTATCTCTAGTATTTTACCATTATGTACATGTATTTTTAATGTAAATGTAAATATTAATGTAATATTATTAGAACTAATAAAGCCCTTTATTATTATATTATTATTATTATTATTATTATTATTATTTTCATTAGAGAGTAAGATAAATATGTAAAATATAAAAAAACTACTTAAATTAACACGGGCTAAGTTCAGTTTAGTCATTAAGTAAAGTCATGTTTTAAAATTATCAAAACCATGTATAGCATAATATATTGCTCAGCTGGTGACACCTAATAAAAAATGTGGATGGCCCTTCGCAGTTCGAACCACTGCAGCGTTTGTATAGTTATACTGTTCTCTTTCTAGCTTTTTAGTTCGTATAGACTATTACAGCAAGCAAATTGTGGCTTATATTATTTCAGCCGGTTATTTGTTCCTACTGTGAACTTCGTATACGCAGATTGAAATCGAATCCGAGTTTAACATTAATTAAATTCTTGGTGTATAGTATTACCTACTTTAATGTCCAAGAGGGATGGACAGAACATTTTTAATAACAATGTATTACAATTTGCAAACCTTGGATAACTTTTCCTTTAGAGTTTTGTATTTAATTGTATGAGAAAAACTAGTAACTAATTTTTTAACAGTAAGTAACTTTTGCGTATTCTTAAATTTAGAAATTTGTAGTTTTGACTAATATGGTTGTATTCTCAGTTCATACTCATTTTTCATTTTTTCAAATAACACGAACAATCAGAAATTAATTCAAGGACCTTGTGCGAATATGTATTAGGTATGTGTTGTTATTACATACTATGTATATAATATTTTTGTATAAAAACCCTATTTTGGTTTAAAGAACACTAGAATATAAAGGTTAGGTTTTTTAAAAATAGCCCTAAAACGCAAAACTGAATATCAAACCAACTAAGGCTAAGCACAGAAACCATTTGTGTCGTCGGGTATTCATCATCATCATCATCATCATCATCATCATCATCACCATTATCATCATCATCATCATCATGATCAGCGCTATATAGTCCAACTTTGGATATATGCCTCCTCAAGCTTTTGGCATAGAGACTCCTCAAGCTTTTGACATAGAGAGCGGTCCTCCGCTATTCACATCCATGTTTTTACCGCTACTTTGTCAATGTCGTCTCTCCATCTAGTTTTTGTTTTTCAACTACTTCGTCTTCTAACTCTCGGTCTCCATTCAGTCGTCTTTCTATTCCAACTATCGTCCATTCGTCTTGTTAGATATGTAGTACACTGCCATTTCAAACTTGCGATGCGATGTGCTACGTCTTTGACTTTTGTAATGTTTCTAATTCTTGTATTTGGTATTCCATCATAAACAAGTAGGCCCAGCATTCACCTTTCCATATTTTCCTGTCATCTCTTCAGTTTTTAAATTGCTGTTTTCTTCAGCGTCCAGGTTTCGGAGGCGTATGTCAGTGTTGGAAGAACACATTGATTAAATACCCTTGATTTTAGATATTGTGGCAGTTTAGTTTGGAACACTTCCTTTCGTAGCTTACCGAAAGCTGCCCGAGCTAGCTTCACTCTTCGGTTGATTTCCTTCTTCTTGTAGTGTGATTTTCTGACCTTAATAAATATACCCTTCTACTGGTTTTTTTACTATTCTGGACGTGGCATCATATCTGTTTGTCATTATTTTGGTTTTTGAAATACTGATGAGAAGTCCCACCTTTCGTGTAGCTTCCTGAAGATAACAGTACAATATCGTCGGCGAATTTGAGGTTTTGACAGGTATTCGCCATTGATGTTTATACCAAGGTTGCGCCATTCCAGGGTTTTAAAGGCCTCCAGGACAGTTATGAAGAGTTTAGGAGAGATTGTGTCATCCTCTCTGACACCTCTTTTCAGGGCCTGCTCCTAAATCTTATATATATATATATATACTGCTGATTTACCTGAAACGGAAAACACTATAATTGCTGCATTTGCGGATGATGTTGCTCTCCTATCCTCAGATAACGATCCTGTAACATCTTCCAAAACATGCAAACCCACCTAAATCAACTTAGTCAATGGTACAATAAGTGGAGAATCAAGATAAACCAATCCAAGTCTGTCCAAGTAACATTCACCACCCTCACTCAAATCTGTCCTCCCGTAACAGTTAACGGAGCTCCTGTACCTGCAAAATCAGATGTTAAATATCTAGGGTTACATCTTGACCAACGCTTAACGTGGCAGAAGCACATACAAACGAAGCGAAGACAGCTGGACCTCAAATTCAGGCAGATGTATTGGCTCATGGGCGGTAAATCAAAACGTTCCACCGAGAACAAAATTATTCTGTACAAGACGATACTAAAACCTGTCTGGTCATATGGCGTACAGCTCTGGGGATATGCCAAGCCCACTCGGTTAAAAACAATACAAACCTTTCAAAACAAAACACTTCGTGCGATCGTTAACGCGCCATGGTACAACAGCAATCTAATGCTGCACCAAGACTTGCAAATCCCATACATGACAGAAGTAATTGATACCGCTGTCACCAATTATCGAAACAGACTGGAAGGAAATCCAAACACCCTCATAAATTACTTGTACAGGGATGGACCACGCAACAGAAGATTAAACAAAACCTGGCCTGCAGACCTACCTCAACAACACTAAGCCATATGATAGTGACATATAAGGCGAAATGTCAATGGACATTGTCCCTTTCAAGCCAAAAATGTACATCACATTTACTCAATACAATCATTTCTGTTATGACACCTGGTGCTGTATTGTTTTTCGACTATTTCAGAGCTGCTTTTATCTCATTATTTACAAATTGGCCAGATTTCTTCCGTGTCATGTCTGGTTAGTACTGCTCTCTTATCCCTACAACTTGATGGTGGTTCTTGTGTTTTTGCGTATAAGTTTTTGTAGTAACTTTCGATGCGCTTCAGGATTTCTTGTGTATCATTTATTATTCTTCCTCCTTCATCAAATATACTTATTCTATTATATAGTCTCTCTTTCCTTCTCCTGTCTTCATTCTAAATACTTAAGGAACACGATTTTTTTCAATCCTTTCTTCGATGATCTTTTCATTGCGTTCCTTCACATCTTTTTTTACCCTTGCCTTTATATTTTTGTTCAGTTCGTTCAGATCTGTTCTTGTCATGTTTGTTCTCTGTCTATTTCTTTTCTTTATAAGTTCTTTTGTTTCGCGGCTTATTTTGTTATTTTCTGCAGATTCTTTTAGAGTAGATAGAGTAATATTTGTTGCTTTTAACAATTTGTTTGTTATATACCCATTGATTTCGTCTGTGCCTGTATTTTCGTTTAAAGGGATTTTCTCGATTGCTGCTTTCAAATTAGTTTCAAGAAAGTACTCGCGTTCTCTTATTAGTTTCGGGCAAGTCTTCCTTTTGTTATTATTTCTGTGGTGAAAAGGCAAACGGGTATAAGTAAAAAATGATCATTTTACAGAAACATCAAAAAACTATTTTGCTGGAGATTTGAGAACAACATTTAATTCTTTTCGCTGGTAATCAAAAGAATCAAGTCGATTTATTGACTACAGCCTGCTTTACTCTTGATTCTAAAACTATTTCTACTAGAAAATAAATAAATACGAAACTTATACCTTATCGCATTTTCGTTTATTCATTTTATGAAATAGCAAAAAGGTATAAGTTGACATATAGCTTTTTGCAATTTTCCGGAATATGCATTTTCTGATAAATAATTACTATGACAAAACAGCATATATAGACATAAACTAAACAAGAATATGTGGTTTCGAGTTCAAATAATGTGAGGTTATATGTAAACTTACCGGTTAAGTTCTTGTTACAGCACTTATGCAAAACCTTGTACGCACGAGAGCGTGTGTCCATTTTGGCACTTATTCGTTAAACTACACTATAATAACTAATAATAACACTGGAAAACTGGACCGCTAAAATACGCTATTGCACCTGCATGGAAATGCACTCGTAGTATAAGTTTTGTTTCCAAAAAAAACGGAGAGTCATGAAATGGCAGAAAGGTAAAAGTTAACATATGCTGTTCTGGCGTTGCAGATAACTTTACGAAAAGCTTTGACTCGGGGTATTAGTACACATGTATCTATTTGCCTGACTAAATTTGTTTTTTTATCAATTTTAGTGGATTTTCAAGGAATAAGTCTACATCTCCCATTTAGAAAACTTGCTGTAACAATGCGGTTATGGTATGTAGACTTATATCCTCTTGTATTTACAATCCGGTGGTCGCCTATCTGTAGTTGATTTAGCACTGTTACGTCCGTAACAATGTATTTTTTATTCGTTGCAGTGAAATTTATTTCATATTTTGTTCTGTCATCTGGACTTCTCCAGTTCCATTTACGATGTGTCGTTTTGAAGAAGAACTAGTTCATTATTTTGAGTTTGTGTGCTTCATGAAATTTATTAATGTTTGTCCTCTCTCGTTGCGTAGGCCAGTTCCGAATTTGTTCATGCTAGTCTCTCCTATTTTTTGGGTACCTATTTTTGCGTTAAAGCCTCCTACTGATAGGACGAAGTGAGTTTGATCCAGTTGTAAAGCTCTGTTGTCGTCGTCGTCGAATTCGTCTACGTCTTATATGTAGATGTTAGGGCGTAAACATATGATCTTCAATGAGTATCTTATAGTGATATAAAGTACTCGATATGCTTATGGTTGATATAATATAGTTTTCTCATCTCTTACGTATTAACATGCCCACGCCATTTCTATTGTTATCTAGTGCACTGTTATAATATACTTGATGTATCAGTTCGCTATGTCGCCGGGTATTAATACCATTAGCCCATTATCATATTCATTAAAAGGTCAAGATTTTCCGTTACTAGTTCATTATCACTTTAGACAAAAAATATGTTTTAGAAAATAGCAAAACTGTTTCAATAACTCGTCTGGATCATTAGTGACCCGATTTCGGAAACCACAGGGTAAATATATCTTTCAGTCAAGCATATGTGTTACAAACTACATCTGGAAAACGAATGATCCGGAAATATAGACAAATCTACTTTGATTCGAGAAAATTTGGTTAGTGGTACTACGTGTACTCTGCTGTCCTATCATGTCGCTAAAGAAAATAATTTTCTCGTTATTACGGAAATTAATACTAAGGTTGTAATTTCTTTATCCAAGCATAAATCCAAGATTTAAATATTCTGGCGAGCGCCTAAAGTTCACTTTTATTAGCATTCCTCTGCTACTTTATCTTGTCAGCGAAAGCACTGGCAACAAGCTACTGTAAAGGAAAATCGGGTGCAAACGTATATTTTTAAAACCCTTCCATATTTTCCCGGAATAACAATATAAAGAAACAAAAACATCCTTGCTTTTGCAATTCAGATATGCAAATAAAATATTCAGAATAAAGAATTTCTTTTATGCCTGGCTCGTACAACTCTTAATGCCGGGTTTGCGCTTCCTTTTTGTTTTTGATATTCCATATTCACTGTCATCGTTTAGAATTCACAACTGTCATGTTTCTTCCCAGTTCCGCATCTCACATTTCATATTGTAGAGGCTCCAAATACCATTAGTTTAACTAATGTTATTGTACATCCTCCGTTTCACGTGAAACACGTTTCGTGTCGCATGTCTCGCTCTCATCAGCTAAATGCTCTCTAGAAATGTGACTTCCATAACATGTTGGACCCGAAGAGGATTGTCCTGTAATATAATGAAGTGCACTGTGGGGTTGGAGTGGACGCAGTCCTGCTGTTTTTACTCGTTAGTCGGACAAGGCATCTACACGAGCATGCATTATAAGTTTCAAGAGGACGCCAAAAGTTGAAGCCACAGGCTTAGCAGGTAGCCTGGAGACATAAAATTTATTAAAATCGTCGCTTTAAATGAACGTGTTGAATATTAATAATAGATCAACCAAAATGAAGGTTTGGTCTTCATTATGGGACTGAAAAATACTCCCGGCGCCGGCGCCTTTATTCACGTCAAGCTTTACATGCAAAGGACAAATTACTGGGTTCGCCCTGAAAATTTGGCACCCCTAAATTGCTGTAATCCAAAGTTAGTTTAATTTCAAACGCCTGTAAATTATGCAGGTTTCTACCTTTCTGCTCTCTGTACAACTTTTAGATTATTAATTATGTTATGCTCTGCCTTTAACAAATGGGTGGCTAAATTGGAATCCGGTTTGCATCAGTGAGCCACCTAACAAGTTTATTAAATCTTCTCTTGCCCCAAAATTCCTACTAGTTTAGCCAGCGTGTAGGTTACATTGCCATTACATTAACGTTATGGTCTCTGCGTCTAGTCGGAAGATCATTGGTAAGCTTATCCGAGGAGAATTTATTGTTAGTATATGACGTTATCGCCGACTAGTTGATGTCTGATTAAGCTCTGGTTTAACAGATAATGATAACAAGGTTTGATGGAGACATATTTATAAGAGTAGACATTTATCTTAGCTATTGTTTAACGTACCGCTCTTCCTTTATAATTCTATCATTTACTCATGTACTCAGAACTTGCCTCGTAAGTGGACGTTGTGACACAATTTTAAAAATCAAAGGAAAATAGAGATAAAAATATCTTCACGTTCGTAATAATAATTAAACAACAAAAGGAAACACTTGGTATTGCAAATTAAGTCAATTTGAAACAAAAAACATTACCGGCGATGGGATTCGAAGTACAGCGCCTCCGAACGCGAATTTAAATCCGCCGTCTTATCAACGGGCCCATCGGGGTCCTCTCCCGACTTTGTGATGCGTAGCTGTATTTAACAGAACGGACTTTTTGACTCTTTTGCGACATTATCCTGTATCAGTTGAGTCCCATTTTCGTCAAGTGTAAAGCCTGACCTATGTGCAAATTATTACTTTTGTTTATTTCTCACTTAACATAAAAATTAACAAAATTTTATTTTTGCAATGTGCTTGCCTTTTATATATTCGTCCAAATTTTTCTCAGTATCATGCCAGGTAAATATATAATATGCTTACAAAATATCGTCTTTCTCCAACAAAAATAATTTTTAGACAGACGGATGGAATTGAGAACATCTGTTCTTCGTCATCTAAGAACCCTGAAATGTGCAGATTTGAACAAATCTCGGAAAGTGATTTTTTTCGCGATTGCAATACTTCCTTATACTTCCTTCGCGTTTTAGACGAGGGAAGTAAAAGCGCTGCACAGATGATGGTAATTGTACAAAGTGTTAGATCATTTTCGACCTCTTTCGTTTTGCTCAAAATTACGTTTATTTGTCGCCCGAATTCTTACTGATTACGGCCCTGTACAGTTACATTCAAATTCGTATTAGCAGGCATTCAGACGTTTGCGACCTAGAAACCTCGTAAGCACTTTTGGAACCACGTAGTTTATTAAAAGCATTCCCGTCCAGTTTAGATTTCGTCGAATTGTGTCCGTGAATTCATTCTTTGTTTTGCATTATTGATAACCCAGGCTAACGCTAAGTTTTGTGTATTGCTTTTTGTTGTTCTTGAAATTTGATATTTACGCCCGTGGACTTCCGTGCGTGGCATGGCAAGTGTGTGGGAACCGTTTTCTTTGTGGTTTGTAAACTGGGGGTTTCCCCTGGTTCTTGCCAATTCAGCAATTGCATCACCCGTTAAAGCCTTCTTTGTTGTGTTTTCAGCCCACGCATTTTACGTCCAGGTTTGGGACTATTGAAATAAAGTTTGATAAACCCTTAGTTAACCGTGCATGTGGGATTATTAATTTCGGAGTTCAAAACTTTCTTCCGTTACGTTGTTCTTAAGCCCTGTGCATTTGAAGAATGAATTAGTAGCGAACCCCCGAATAAGACAGTTGTGTGCTGAAGTTCACACCCCGGTCCTCGGAGCCGGGGGGGAGTTATGTTGTTTCGTGCTTAAGTAAGAATGTATTGGGTTTTTTTTCGCGCGGCAATTAATGGAGTTTCTATCGTGCCGTAATCGTCATGGCAAAGTTCGTCGGAATCTTGAGTGCCGAGGGAGGCAATGTTTTAGTACAACGTATTTGTGGGGCGACGAGGTGTCCTTTCGTTTTGGAGTTCTTGCTCATTGGATTATGAGAAGAACAATTTTGCACTATTGCACATCAAGATAAGACGCTTCTTCTTCAAGCCTCCATTCTCGTATTGGGAAGTTTTGCATCTGCAGATCCGGTTACGTCGTGCTATCTTCACCGCCGCCCTTGGAGATTGTTCGTAAGGGGAACTCCAGCCGAATTTCCGACCTCACCGTCTTCAAAGCTGTGGGTGCTGTAATTGCTGCCGCCGCTGAGTTCCTCCGGATTCCTGCCCTGTAAGGTTCACTGACCACCTGAAGCATGTTTTGACACGAGGTAGGCACGATTTTGTTTATTGTATCTCGCTGTGTATTGTTTATCGTATTCCGTCGTGTACTACGAAAGTGCCTGGATGCCTAGTGTACGCTGCATTTCGTTTTGAACTTTGCGCCGGCTAATATTATAAAGGAAACCTTACTTGATTATGTGTGAGTTGTGGGAAAATATCCTTGTTATGTTTTTTTGTAACAATGTACTTTTTGTTTTGGTAATTAGCCATTAAGGTAACTCTTGCTTGGGTGCCCCGATAATTTTCAGTTAGGGTGTACCGTATGTAAAATCAACTTGAAATTCATTGTGTTTTGATTATTAAATACTAATTTGTTTAAAGACAGCCTATTTTATTAGTAGCATTTGAGAAACCTTTGGGGTCTTCTACCCGTAATTGGCCAAGGCCACCTGTACTAAGTGTAAAGCCAAAACCTGTCTCTTTTGAGAAGCAAGCCCTAAGACTTGGGCCAGTGTCAGTTTTCTTTTGTGTTGATCTTCTAGGAGGGTGGCCAATTTTAAGGTAAGCTATCTGTTTCACGGCCACCCTGCATTTTGTGCCAGACGGCCTGGAGGGAGCTTGGTGAGCGACGGCGAGGAGCAGGCAGTTTACAGCCAACCCAGTACTCCGTGGGTAAAGCTCTGTGGCATTTCTCGTTTTAGGCCACGAGGGCTATTATTCTCATCAAAACGAGTGGCGTCCTTTGGCAATTCTCTTAAGCAAGCTTTAGGGTAAGTACCCCGTCGGTTTTTCATTCAAGTCTTCGAACTACCCCTTCCCGACTAAGCTAAGTGCGAGTAACCGGAGCAACAAAATCTGCTCCAACACATTAAGATCTGTGATTTCTATGGAAAACCGGCGAACCCTGTAGTTTGTACCCGAGTTTGGACAATTATTACGACCTATGTCGATCTGATGAATTAATACCGTAACAAAAGGTTTTAAATCAGAAAATAAAACAAAATCTTGCCTAACGCTAATGCATTTGTTGTGAACTTAACTTACGAAGGCATCAACAATATATTCGTCCGGTTTAATTAGTGATTTTTAAATGCCTTGTTAATCTAGTAATCGTTTGGAATCATATCGTGGTTACATTGTAAGAACTAACTGGACTTGCCATTACGAAATCCCAATGTCATAAACATAATTTAGCAGAAAAAATATAGAAAGGAAAATGATATAGTAAATGCATGTTTTCTTCTTTTTCACTGACTATATCATCTGGTTCAGTTCAATTGCCAAATGTTATACTTTCTGTATAATTTTGTTAGTGAAAGGCATTTGTTGTAAGTTTTCAAGTTTCTATAAATTTTCAAATATTTTATAAGGATTCCTTTGAGTTCTTTAGCATATTTTGCTCTATGTCAGCATGATACTAAAATAATCTAAATTGGAATCGTGATCGGAGTTCATGCATATGAGTTAAGACGTTAACATTTTGCTATCTTAAAAATGAATTCCCTACTAGTTATATTGGTTGTCGGCTTTCTAAGTTGCAATTGTCATCGCAAATTGCATATTCACGTTAGATAATATTTATTATTTTTCAATGTATTAACAACGATATGAAAATCAATTTACTTCTACCACCAATTCACTGCATTTAACAATTCGAAGTAGAACTACGATACTTTTAAGAACAAACAGCTATTTGTTTTTCAGCACGAAATGAATGTGGAAACCGCACTTAAAGGTTTTCTCTCGAAATAAGGAAAACGGTAAAATATGGCCAAAATTTGTTTTCAAAACCTGCTCCTCACTATATTGGACACATCAAATAGATTAAAGTCACAGCTCCAACAACTCTTTGCGATACTCAAACCTTCTGTGTACACATTTCTTTGGTATTCCATTTTTCCGTCTTACACTATTTTGAATATAGGGATTATTGATAATGTTGAAAATTATGCATTCCCTTTATGTTCATTTCTATAACTAAGATGTATATTTTAAATAAAACCTAATCATTTTCTTAGTTTATCAATTCAGTTACCAACATATAAAGCGGGAATGTGGCTCCCACGCTTGTATTGTTTATTTTTTTGCTACCATTTATAGCACGTTTGGAGTTATATGATTGTTAATTAGGTTTAAGCGTTGTAATGTATGATAGTTTAGTGTACATGGATCCGGTCCTGTGCGTGCATTGCTTAAATTTGTGTACATCGAACATCGCGGGCACGTAGGGTTCAAGGCATTAGCCAGCGAGCCTTCTCCCAAGCTGCACGTGGATGAACGGCTTCTAGTGCATTGTGGCAGATTACTTACGACAAAATAAATAGAGGTGTCTTAATACGCCTTTCAATGGCGGACGATAATATCAGAGGCAGTCACCACACCCCTAACAAGGAGTACGGATTGAAAAGGAAATACGCTTTGCATTATTTAAAGTTTTCTGTATAAGTATGAGAGCAGAAAACAGTATTTGAGTGTCCAGAAAATGCCATTTTAATCGTATATCGGGTGAATATACAAATTGAGAAGCAACATATATTCGTGACGTCAATTGTGGGTACGTAAAGTCAGCGGTCATTGGGGCGCCGGCTACCAGTCAGGGTAACTCTCCTGCAACGTGTGTGGTGGAGTTCCACGCGTCAGGTTGTTGAAGGTTTGGTGACGCAAACCAAGATGAACCCGTTTCGAAGCTACCTTGCAGTCCCGATCGTCAGGAAACTTAATACCTACAGGAAGTTATTGCTCTAAGTTAGAGTAATGCGCTTACATAGCTGAACTGTGCCAGTTTTAATGCATGCAACCGCGTGCAGGACAGGCTTTAGACATGACCGACTTTGGACTTTCGCTTTCTTGCGGTTTTTTTTAAATATTGTTTTGTGTATGTTTAAATGTAAATGCGAGTACCTCAGGCTATATCGCACGTAGGTTGACTATGTTGTTTTATGTTTTAGAAATGACCAATCGTTCTAGGTATTTATCCAATCTTCTTTTGTGTTATTTATGGTTTTATATATGTGTTTTGAAAGTGAATATATTTGTCTCCAAAAATTGGCTGTATTTGTGTATGTCCTTCGAAATCAGTTTCAGGCCGAAAAAGCCACAGGTGCCGACTAGCTTCTTGTTTTGGAAAATAGTGATCGTTTGTAACCGCGGCTGGATATTTGAAAGGGTTTCATCATTACTGAGTTAGCTAGATAAACAAAATGGTAAATAGATAATCAAAATAATACTAAGGCATGTGAGACGGCTCATTTAACTTTAACGTCCTGATGGAACGGGTTCAAACAAAAATTGTGGCATCTACATTCCGACTGTACTATTCCTAAACTGTTTGTATTTCAGATTACTTTATTTCGCTTTATTTCACTGAAAAAACTTCTATGTTAATTTTTCTTTTAGTTTGACAAATAATGTGTCCAAAATAAGAAGTTTATTCTACAGTAATAATATGTGAATATGCATTACTTTAATCTGTTAGCTTAAGTAGGGTTAACTTAACAATTTATTGACCTGCACCTGAAATAGTTTCTTCTTTGTCAGCCTTGTTAACATCTCCACTGCAGTGGCATCGGCCACTCCTCTCTGAGAAGGTATTAAGACCCCACGATTGCCAAAGCCAGATTGAGGAATCACAGTAAAGGCCGTTGAAATTGTATGTACCTCTAAGCCACCTCCACTGGTAAAACATTTTATAGGACACAATATATCTTTAATTTAAAATTTGGTTTTTTCTGAATACTTAAAGCTTAGTCGATGCTCTTTTATCTTTTTTTTTATTTCGTGTTAAAAGTGTTTTCTAATATAAATAATATTAATGGTAAATATAAAGAAATAGAAAATATAAAATTAGTAAAATATATGGAATAATCTGTCGAATACAACACTTGGAATGTTCTAAGCAGTCATTGAACTTCTCCAGTAGCTACTGCTGATTGTTCAGTAAAAATGTCATCTAGACCGGAAGTCTTTCGTAGTTTGCACTTTGCTATAGCACTATTTAACTCATCTATAGTTAAAGAACCTGATAGGGTGTATAGTTTCCCACCTTTTATATCCGCGACTTTTTTGTTTTGCTGTGTGAAACTTGTTCTGGTTTTCCGATTTTGGTATGTTCTTTAGGATTCAGGTGCTTTGGCGATTTCCATATTTTTACTACTTTGACTCATATCTAGTTCTTAGTCTAATTCATGTATTCCTTTTATCAGTTGGTAAAATATTCATAAGGCCATTTTATCCTCATCTGCGTATTCCAGCGAGTTGAACTGGCTATTGAAATCGCCCATCACAAAGCTTACCTTAGCTCTGTTAAAGTTTTTGGCTTCATTACCTTTGAATTCATTTAGTGGTGGCTTGTACACTGATGTTACCGTGTACTTATGCAGTTACTCAATTCTATAGTTAACACCTGCAAATTATTCGCCGCTGGAATAAGTTAATTGGATATTTATGGCACATTATGCAATCTTTCAACTATTACGCGTACGCCTTGAATTGTTGATCTTATTTTGGTTACTAAGTATGTCTATGAGTCTTTTGTGTAAATGGAAATCGCAATTGTGTTTTTGGAACATTTCCTGTGTGCGAACAAACCTTCAATGTTTATAGACATAATGGTCACTTCTGGCCCTGGTCAAAGTTTTATAAGTAGGTTTCCTGCATAGTTGAGTGGGCAAATAGCTTGTTTAGTAACAGATGGTTATGAGTTCAAATCTGGTCGTAGCAGAAACTTTTCTCCGAGCTGCAATAGATATGAACTCATTAGTTAAGCTATAAGCTAGATTAAGATTCGTTAAATGTTTTGTGTGTTTTAATGCTGGGGAGGGCAATGCAAGTCACATGAGACCCATTGCCTCCATTGCATTTCCCGCAGGGTATCATTGGTCCTCGACACCGAAAGGTAAAAGAGGCTAAAGATTATGACTGAATTAGTCTTATATGCAAGTTTGCATATGATTGGAGCATTTTTCGAAACCAACATATCCATTAGTATTAGATAATCAATTTCGTGAAAATATTCCCAAGATATAATTATATAATTTTAATTTTGTAGTTACGGAAAAAATGTAAATTCTCACTACTCGACGTACTCATTTCAAAGATCAAGAAGCTATGCATACATGCCTGTAGTTTGCATACCTATTTTCCATTTATATTCACGTATTTTTCTGATGCTATTTGAATGCATAATCAATATTAATACTGCATTTTTCATGAGTAAAGTTGAAAATTCATTCAAATTATATACTAGGACAAAACCTTTGCGTTTATAAATTTTGTTTTTTATATTTTTGAATTTTAATATCCTCGTAAAAACATATTAGTTTTAACAAAGCATACGCAAACATGTACGCAAGTTAACCGCTAATGTTTGTAACGGTCGAAAAAGCTTTTCCCTTTTATGGAATCAGTAAATTGGCAGCAAATTGTCTTTATTCAGCGCGAGCAGGGGTTTTCCAAACCATCTGGTCGAATATGAATTCGAATATACCATAGACCTAACTTTTGAACGGCACTTCTGCTTATAAGATCGTCAATTATTTCTTGACGACTGCAAAGGACGTGCGGGCGAGAAGGGGCGTCAAAATGGAGGGTAGAACCGCTTTAAGTGAATTACTAAAGTATTAAACCGAAATATACGTTGTTTCGTTTGATCTACATTAGATTCAATTTTAACCATGTGTACGAGTGGGTAACGCATTCTGTAATGCTCTCAAATATACGACTCGAATTAAGATCTCAATTTTTTTAAATTAAGATTTACGCTGCCAGTGTTTTAGCGGGGTTGTAAAGGAGTATTCCATAACTTGCAATTTTACTTATCCGTAAAAGTACAATTCTAAATTTGAAATCTAAGAAGAAAAGACATGCTAATTAAGTAATAAACTAACTATGATGTTCATTTTAAACTGACGCTTTTATTTAAAAGTCCTGTCGTTGGCATTACATACATATCTACTTTTTTACGAAACCAAAATCTCAGAAAACCAAATCAGGAGAAACAAGCATTTAATTAATTCAAAGCCGAACACTAAAGGTCTTGCAAATGCTAAACACATTTCAACACTTTACTTCGTCCGTTGCTAATAGCTATTTAAGTAACAAGGAATGTAAGGACCTATTAACATTTGAGGTAGGCAAGTACAAGCCAAGACGAAGTCGCGGATTGTTGCCTGCCGAAAATGTTAATAGGCGATACATTCCGAGTTATCTTATTATATTTTTCCCGTTGCTTATCGAAATTTTCCTAGATTTTTAAAAAATCGCGTGGTTTGTCACCTGTCACTAGGATTAATTTTCGTGAGTCGTGTTACCTGTGAGTGTCACATGTCACATAAACACTTTCAATCTATAAACAAAACGTCTAAATCTGCATCTTGCTTTGCTAATTTTATTATCCTAGGAACTTAATAATAATATTAATTTCCGTTGTCAAGAAAAATCAGCAAAAAAATGTAATCACCGACTTACACGTTTTGTTACTAAGACTGTATTACTGACTTACATGATAAGCAGCAGGAAAAATTGTTTTCTTTAACTATTTATTTTTTGTTTTTTTATTAGCCGCTTATTGAATATACCAACACCATCACCAAAACATTTTTAATGACTTTTCAATTGAAATTTCTTCAGGTGTGACAATACGTACAAGATGTTTCCTCTCTATCGACTGAATTGCAATAGTATATTACATACCGAGGTGGAAAGTGTTTCATTCCTGTCGAGAGATTAAGTAGTTAACCGAGACGCGTAGCGTCGAGGTCAACTTTATCTCGAGACAGGAATGAAACTTTTTACCGTAGTATGTATACTATTTTATTCGCAACCACTTTATTCTAAACAATAATTGGAAAAATTATTATATTATGATACATGTTGTGACGCGCATGAATGGATGAACGAGATTCCCAGTGTCCCTACCTACACAGCGGTCGGGAATGGATTCATTTCCAACCGCTGCGATGGCAATCACTTTTCTGGCCGGTTGGAAAGTTACAAGTTGGAGATCGCTCATTTTCCAACTTTTTAAAAGTCAGTAATGATCTTATTACATATATGGTTGCAAATAAAAGTATATGCAGGATTGGATTTGTGTTCACAATTCCATACAAGATAGTTTGAACATTCTATTCTATGTGGTTGCCACTATTAATTTTCTTCAGCGTTGATTTATTTCAATATGAATTTTGCTGGAATTATTTTTATAATAAATTTGGGAAGAATATTGTCCTTCAGCAATACCAACATAAAAAATCTGTAAATGGGTTTACACCGAACTTCCCTCGCGAGAATTGTGTAACCCGCTGGGGTTTGAACCCGCCGCATCTGCATAGCGATCGTAACCGCATCTCCGTAGCCATCGTAACTGCATCGATAAGTCGAACTGCACCATCTTCTTCCGACAAATAGTTTTTGAGTTATACCGCCAACAAACAGACAAACAGACAGACAGAGAGACAGACAGACAGACAGACAGACAAACAGACATACAGACATACAGACAGACAGACAGACAGACAGACAGAATTGAGAAAACTTGTTTTTCGTCATTTGGGGACCCTGAAACGTGAAGATCTGAAGAAATCTCGGAAGGTGATTTTTTCGTGATTATAATACCTCCTTCTTCTTTCAGATGAGGGAAGTAAAAAGTCGGGCTCGGTGATGCTGAGTATCCTAACTACTGATAAAAGAGTCGCGAGTTCGATCTCAGGTTTCGGTAGAGATTCAAAAATTAAAAAATGCTAATGTAAACCTTTACAGAATGATATTCTTTGAAGAGGTGTGAAACCGTGGGTTCCATTGTGGGTAACATGTAAAGACCCCCTGCTAGGGTAGGAACTCCATAGTCTCGAAAAAATTCTAATGGAAATCTAACCATTTTACCATAACAGCTAGTATTGACGGTATCTGCTACTCCCTCATGTCTGGACATTGCCTATAACAAACAAAAACAACAACACAAAAAAGGCAAATAAATATAACCATGCCACAAGCCAGGTAGAATAGAACTAATATTCATTTTATTTATATTGTTGTCTTTGTAGATCATATTTTATAAGTAATTGATATGTTATTGATATGTTGTTCCAAATTTCTATTTTATTTTCCACCAAATAATAACTATCTAAATAGAAATGCTTTTTGTTATAAAATTATGTACTGCATGAAATATAGGTACTTATTTTCATATTTTATGATGATGGCATGGTTCCCCACCGACATTTCTGGCATTATAGTCAGAGCACCCTAAAATTTAAAAGTAAAATATTTTTACCACACTAGCGGTCCTTATAAGGGTTTTATTAATTTTAGTTTTCGGATAGTTGGTTGGACTTCGTAGAGTAGGTGGCTATTCGAATTCACTCATCTTCTGTAGGATGATTAATGTAATTTTTATCACTTTTTTTTGAGCCCTGTATAGTTATTTTTGTCTGGCATTGCCCTAATCCCGAAGCTTTGTCTATTCTTTATTTAGTTTTTTTTTAATTTATAATTTTCAGATTGGTATTTGCCTTCTATATGTAGGTTGATTTGGTTTAAGAAATGGGGTTGAGTGTTTGTCCCTAATAACTATGTATCTGGAATGGGTAATTCCGAGAGTATTGTCTTTTATTTTTACCTTTAGTCTTTTGTCTAATCGATGCAGCGCTTTTCCGTCCAGCGACGACTACTTTTGGTGTCTGAACTTGAGGCGGTGGACGTAGTCGTTTTCGCTAGTTCCTTTTCCTTATACCTAAATTTGGGCTTGTGTCTTAGAATGCATCCCGAGCGCTTTTTGTGTCGTTCTTGGGGGATTTAATGCTATGAATTGATGGATTGCTACACGCATCTGATTGAATCAGGATTTCATAGTAATTTTAAAATGGAACCACCCTCTGGCTGTCCAAAGTCTTAGGTACAGGGCTGTTATCGCTCTACTTTCACGTGATCGGACACTTTGTCTGAGTACTAGCACAAATATTTGAATGCTGAAGAAGCTGCTCATATGTTAGGCTGCTCATTACACACTAAGTGGGGGACTCTACCACCTGATAGCACGCATCCGTTCTAGCCCAATTGGGTCTTCTCCCATGCGAATTGCAGGCGAAGGATATCTTATTTAGTATTTCCCGTTTTCGGGGTTACAGCCTTTGCGTCTCATGCTACATTTGAAACAGCATAGCTGGCGAATCATGTTTATTACGAGTATGAATACTTCTTATTGTAGATTTTAAATATTATTATTTTCGAACCAGTAAAGATTTGTCATTTGTTTACTGCTTTATCTTGCTTTGTGTATTTTCGCGATTTAAGTTATATTTTCTATTTGTCAAGAATAGTTTACAATTGCGCATGTTCGGTGAAGCCTCGTCGTGGGACGGAAGCGTCGGATCATTTTATTTAATAGTTTTTTTAAATTCTATAATGCTTTTTCAATTAAAACTGTTTCTGCTTAGCGGAGTCGATCCCAAAAGCTCTTATTTAGTCACAGATTTTTGTAATTCCATAATCCTCGAATGCTATTTATTAGTTGAACCTTTCGCAATAACTTATAAACTAAAAATTTGAACGGACTAAAGCAGAAAGAAACAAACTACTTGGTTACGCACAAAACAGCGGGAGTCAAACTGAAAGAAGAAATATGCCTCCAGCGGTTCGAAATTACACACCCGACTGAAACACAGATATTTGTTATTGAAGCCCTCCTTAATGTGAACATTGCGTTGTTTCTCTTAACGTAAAACACATATTGTTCAATAAAAAAAATGTGCTAGCAATGGAATTAACCCAAATTTATGTATTGCACTAGGATATGGTACCAACGAAATTTGTAAGACCTTAAACTTTATACATAGTACATAATTATTTTAGAAAGTCTAGCTGTTACCAAACTTAATTAGAGCAAGTAACCCTGGTAATTGAGGTACCTTAATTTCTATAATAAGAAAATTAATTATATGTTCTTGAATCTAACAAATATGGTCGTATTTACGTAATCATGTTTAGTTGTGTTGCATATAATGAAGTTGGCGTTATTTACATACTACATACATGTAGAAATTCTCTCTTACTTTTTATTACTTCCCTCGTCTGAAAGACAAAGGAAGTATTGTAATCACGAAAAAAGCACCTTCCCAGATTTCTTCAGAACTTCACGTTTCAGGGTCCGCAAATGACGAAAAACAGGTTTTCTCAATTCCGTCTGTCTGTCTGTCTGTCTGTTGGCGGTATAACTCAAAAACTATTTCTTGGAGGAAAACGATATTTTGCATACATATTATGTATCTACCTGGCATGGAACCGAGAAAATATCAGACAAATATTTACAGGGTCGATCTACAACGTTTCAGCGCAGCCGATTCGGCGCGACTTATTCGGCGCAGCCCTTTCGGCGCGAAGACGTTTTGGCGCGAGCCGATTCGGCGCGAGGCCGTTTCGGCCCGAGTATACCTATTTTGTGGGTTCAGTTTTACATTTAAATCACAAGCTAATAAAATGTTATATTTTGTTAATTTCCGCATGAGGCTCTTTCGAATATATTTTAGTTAGAGGATAGTAGAGGATAATTAAAATTCTATATAAATAAAAATTACTAGAAAATATTAGCTTTTGCGTCAGAATACAACGCTACAATTTAGTATATTTTTATGTTGAATGTAAAGAAAAATTTTGAAAGCATACTTCTAAAAATATCAGGTTAAATAATACTTAAAAAGCGTTTGTTCAATATGAATAAATAATAAATTAATGTGGACCTAACATTGACTTCTTCCCAAATGTGTATACAAACTCTTAAGTTTTTTGGTTTTGTGGTCTTGAAAATAATATATTTTTTTAAATCTACCAAAAATAAAATATCTTGCTGATCGTTTAAATGTGTAATATGCTAGTTCCATTTGAACTAAATTAGGAAAACACCAATAGAAGTTGAAATAACTTTACAAAAACATAATATAATTGGTAAATTAAATTTACAATTGTATTTTTTAATATTTTCTACGTTTTCGTTGAAATGAATTTACATATACGCCATTTACTCCAATATGTAATAGGGCTTTTAAAAACTATTCGCTTTATTAATTTTTGTACCTTGGGGACATTTTGTAATCACCTAATTTTGTGATTTTTCCAAAAACCACACTCTTGTTCTATAAAACTTAATTTTTATCGAAGATTATAAAAGTACCACTTCCGGTTCCCAGATTTTTACCAGATATATTGAAGCTCGGCATTAATTGCTTTAAGACTAATCATGCAGTTGAATCTTGTAAATATAGACTCTGTCGACATTGAAAACAAGAACACAATTCGTTGCTTCAGTCATTTAATGAACATGTAGCTGTGAATCTTCAAATCACAATTAGGTTCGTGGTTCACTTATGCTAATTACAATGACATGCCAGGAGATGTATGTTTATCAACAGTTCAATCAGAAATTCAAACAGCCATGGGATAATGTAAATAATGTCAAAGGTTATTAGATGTAAGTAACCTTGTTTAAAATTAGGATTAACCTAACGGGCCCGTAACTATACCTTGTTCACCGAACAGAAATAGTTAAGCCACTACCTAGCAACATTTTTCTATTGGTCGAACTTCTAAAACTCGTAGTACAAGCAAGTGCGTGCTTCACTTGAAACTTCTCTTGCTAATTTGCTACCTGGCATGATTTTATTAATTTGCATGTGAAATGCTTCGCACACATAAATTGGTGGGAATGGATACGTTTTCGCCCCAAAATGTCTTTGCGCCGAAACTGCGCCGAAACGTCTCACGCCGAAACGTCTCGCGCCGAAACGTCTCCGCGCCGAACCGTCTCTGTGCCGAATCGGCCGCGCCGAAACGTCCCATTCCGGTACAGGGCGAGCACCTTAAAAAATAAAATTTTCTTAATTTTTGCTTGAACTTAGAAATACATAAAAGTAATCATTTGTACATAGCGTAGGCTTTACTCTTGACAAAAATTGGACCTAACAGATACAGGATAAATGTTCTACAAGTCAAAAAGGTGCAAAGAATAAGTGCGTTATGTTGACATTTTTGGGCCGTGAGCCACATAAATGCATAAATCCCAAACGTTCAAATAGACGGGAAACGCATATTTGGGCAAGGCTGTAAATTCAATCGGGGGATGTGTACTCGAAGATATACTTTAAAAAAAATTATACTATCTGGAATTACCTTGAGGATATAAATGTGTAGGTCTATATTCTTTTTGAGATTGCAAAAACAAATTTCTTTAGTACTAAAAGTTAATAAATGTTATGCGTACATCACATTTACAGGCTTAGTTTTGAATATTTTTCAATGATTCTTAAACTAGTGGAAATATTATTCTTTCTATATTTAGACGATATTAAATGAATCTCAAAACTATTTTTAACAAATGCTAGAGAAATTGTTTAAACAAAGCGTACGTCTGTTGCATAAATTTCAGCATCAACGTGTCGTAAAAATGATTGCACCTAAATATATACATCCTACGTATGATATATTTAAAAAGGAATGAAGGAATATTTAGTGAAAGAATTATCTGCATTCCGCATTCAAATCCCTTCGGTAACGAATTTTTTATTGGAAAATTGATGTATTTCGCATTCAAGGATATTCTTTTATTGTTTCCGTATTATATGCAACGTGGAAACACATTTACACCTAGTTTCCTTTGATTTTTAGAATGATTTAGTGTCACAATGCCCACTTTACAGGGAAGTTCTGAGTATGGGCCTTTTATAGATTTTTACATTTTATATGCGTTAATAATTCTGTTGAATTCGGGTATTATAGCGTCGGTGATTTTAATAAAAATGCATTAAACCTGCTCTTTTTCTTTCATATACAGTAGAAATTACATTATAGTGAGAGGAAGTAATCTTGTTAAGATAGTTTAGAACATTTATGTGACTGCTTAGCATTACCGACAGGCGTAATAAACATAATAGCTCAACTTGCATTCCTGATCTATCGCAACAATTTATACACATCCTTAGTGAAATGTTCTCGTCAGTAGTAAGCAATTTATGCGCGGATACCCATAAATTTAATACAATTCACCGAAGTACATTGATGAATGATTAGAGAGACGTGTACAACAAGGTGCCCATGTTCAATCAGATCGTACGGGCAACTAAAAGAGGCTCATTTACTACGTTAACAAGAACCTCAAGGCGGCATTCCAATTGTAAGGTCTGTCGTTAGCTTAGTGGCTGTTTTTACAAAACGAATGCATTATGTGACTCCTGCTGTTTGAAAATGCATAAACACATTTTTTTCAAAAATTGCAGTCATAGCTATTTGTGAGCTCATTATAATTGATGTTTATAGATAAAATGTTTATATCTAAAAGGCAAAGTACACGCTGTGAGCAACTGCAATTATCGAAACTGTGTTTTGCTAGTATTCATTATAGTACAGAAATTTTCTAAATAATCGAGTAAAGAAAATAAAGAGTTCCCCGTCGGTTTTATTGTAAGAAAACATATACTGTGAGAGCAATAATTTGTCTGCTGCTGGATTATACCCTATTGAGGAAATTTCTGGGATACTAATTACACCTGGAAGCTTCTCCCTTAACGCAATTTTATCATGCTCTGTCAGAAAAATAAACTCAGAGGCAAGATCCTGCAGCAAGTCCGCGTGAAGTGAGAAAGCCTAACTTAATATTAAGTAATTACTTTTTTGTCTAGCCCGGTAATCTTTGAAAGGCTTAGAAAGGACGGAAAAAACGTAATTATTTGACACTCCGTTTTACCTGCTTCTTCTAATTAAGCATTTTGCAAACAAAAGATTTGTATTTTTTTCTGCAACTTTTCGCTCAGTTAATTGGCAGCTAATTTCTAACATAGTGCAACAAAGAAGTACAATACTTTTGAATAATTAAGGTAAGCTAATTTTACAAGTATTTGCTAGTAATTGCGTTAAAAAATTTATCGCTACGACTGCAAAAGTTGTAGTCCCATATTGAAACTCGTAATTCTACGATGGAATTGAAAAGTGTACCACATGAACACATTTGTTTTGTTCCGATACTACCTAAGTATCCATCAAAATGTTGATGTTAAATGAAGTGGTCCCGAACGTTTTTGCTACTAAATCGTCTAGCGCTGTAATGTAGTGGAAACCAGTGATTGAAGGCGGGCGTTATGTAACAACTTTGTAAAAAATATTAGAACGTCTTCTTCAAAAATATATTCCCTACAGTTTGACGAGTGCTCTTTACATTTCGAATAAACCCATAACTGTTGAAAAACCAGTTTTCTCAAGAAAAATGGCCCCAGCAGCAGCTAAATGTAGCAAATATTAGTAGCGATCCCCTAGGTTACCATATTTTTTAAAATATAACTAGCAATTTCTTCATACTTTTATGTTCATATACCCAGCCTGAAATCCATATTAAGTTAATTGTGTAATAATCTATAATTCAAGCGATTTATGTTCGTTTAACAACGATTTGTGTTTTTCAAAAGCATTTATTCAACACTTACAGACACATTACATATAAGTACGTTGGAGCTCTGATTACTACATTTCAATCAGAACAGGCTGAGTGTCGAGATAGAACTGAATTGCACGAAGCATCTTAATGATAAAGTAAACTTTTATCTCGAAAGAAAGTCTCTACGGAACGACTTGCGTTCCCACGAGCGTTATCTAGGAACAGCTTACGTTTAGGCAGAATGCAACGTCATCTTTAAACTACAAAGCATTTCTAAATACGTAACTAGAGTTAGTAATGTTATGTAGGTAGTCACATATTATGCTCCATATGCAAATTTGGAGACTGCTCTCGGTCACCCTAACCTAGATCTTTCGATTATTTCGTACAATATTCCTTCGAACAAGTGCAAAGCAAATCAAACTGTTCTCAATTTTAAAGAACGTCATTTATTGCGTAAATAATTACGGTTTTTTCAAGCAGCTAATTGAGTGAATATCTCGGAACTATTGAAAGAGACTTTATAATAGTGCGAATTTATGAGCATGCAACAGGCCTGAAATGGTTGAGAAAGCAATTCAAGCGGTTGCATGCGAATGGTGTTCTGGGACACGTAAAATAATGGGGTTCGTATCTCAATTTCTTTCGAACGCTACGACTTTCTTAAACGTGGGCAATCCGAAGTGGGTTGTGTGAATGGATATACATACATTGCATATGAAGAAAATGTAGTACCTATTTGGCTGAGGATATTATTTTAGTAAACTTATAAATTCAACTTTTACAGCACTCCCAATTTATATTTTATAAAGACATCCACTAACAATGTAGTATGTGCTCTAAAGAGACAAGTAGCTGAACTACTTCACAACTAGTATTTGTAAAAAGAGCTATATAGTGCCAGGTAATATATTATTTCTTAAAGTTCCGCTTCAAGAACTTCAGAACTAATTTGCGGCGGTTCTGTACTTGTCACAATTGACTACTGGTGGCATCCGTCCTCCTGCAGTTTAGTTATATCTTGCTGCAAGGAATTCCATCTAATCCATAACTCATAAACTTACATGAAAATAATATTTTTCAAAGATGAACTTTATTTGCATATTATGATATGCTTTGTTTATCTGACACTACAATCATTTCTCTATAGTATAAAAGAAATTCTAAATCGGAGACTAACTTTTTTTGTGACCCCTAATTCTGATTGATACAGAAGAGATTTGTGAATATTATTTAAATTTTTATTTTAGTCTAAGCTATGCATTAATGTTACATATAAAATAGCAATAGGGTAGAATTGAATTTACTAGAATGATAGATAATGCGCGTGGTTATAGCCACCGATACAAATTGAACTACTTAATTCAATTAAAGCTGTTCACTGACTGCTACATTTGCAATATTAGTTAATACAGACCTGAAATATAATATAAAGTCCATTTGCAACCGATGCCGTTAATATTATAGAAATCAGAACATACTCAGCGATGAGCGAAACGAACAAAGTTAGGAAGATGATTTTTTAAACTAGAAATTATTTTAACTAATTATTAAAAACTAATTACAAACATAAGATTCAAGAATTGGCAATGAAAATCGGGTAAAGATAAGGGCCCCGTTGAACGCTAGTAGTCCATTCATATTAGCAAAATTAGAAAATAGAAATTATAAGGTTTTGCCCTTTGGACATTATACGCACCAATTTTCAAAAGCAAAAGAGTTCCCAAGTCCCAAGTGCTTCATTCCCAAAAACCACCCCTAACACGCTCTGCGGTGGTTTTTAGCGTTTTTCTCTGAAACCACTAGTCGTGCAGAAAATTTTATACTTATCAAAAATATTCTGTATGAAATTCTCGATGCAAAAGTTTCATTTTCCAATTTCATTTTTTCCAATGGATTTTGAGCAACAAGCGATCCAAGTGGGGGGTTGCTTTCAGCGTAGATTTGTGAAGCGAGTTTTTGGTCACAATACTTCACCCGACCTTACAATTTTTGCATCAACCCTCTTTTCCTACATGGCAAGGATTTATGACAGAAATTACATCAACTCTGCCATATGTGAAGTCAAAGGTTCTCGCACTACCTTTTGTAAATCATTCTTCGACCCAGTTAGGTACTATACTGCCGGTCTCCATAGCGCCGTGGTTACGCATTCTGCCTACTGATCTAAGTATAATAACCATTGTATATAAAATCAAAGCACATCGTACTACAACACAACGCTCAACACTGAAAATTTACGAATGTCGGCGTCAGACTGGGAGAAGAATTGGAAATAAATAATTTTTATAGAGAATTTTGTAAGGAACATTTACTTAGAAGTATAACATTTTCTGTGTGACAAATGGTTTCTGAGAAAAACGCTAAAAACCACCGCAGTGCGTATTAGGGGTGCTTTTTTGGGGTGAAGCAACCACTTGGCACTTGGGAACTTTTTTGTTTTTGAAAGCTCTTCGATTGGTGCGTATAATCTCCAAACAGCAAAACTTTATAATTTGTTTTACCTATTCGACCATTATAGGTCTAATATCAATGGACTATAGTGGTTATGGGACTGTTTCGAGTATTCCCAGCTCGCTATCTGGCTTATATTGATGTGTTGTAAGATTGTCGTTAGTTTTTTACTTCCCTCATCTGAAAGCTGAAACCGATACAATTTCATACAAATATATACAGGGTGAGCGCCTTAAAAAATAAAATTTTGTTTATTTTTGGGTTAATTTTTAAATAAAAGAAAGTAGTAACTTTCACATAAGTTAGGCTTTACATTTTCCGAAAATAAGACTCAACCGATACATGATAATGTTACAAAAGAGTAAAAATTTTCAATAAAAACAGCGTTCTGTTCAAGAGAGGCGCGCGCCGGACTTATCTTGAAGAGGCTCCGTAGCGTAGTTGGAATTTCGCTGCCCTTACGATCGCTCTGCAGAGGCGGGTTCAAACCCCAGCGGGATAAATTTTTTATTTGAAAATTTATTTAATTTATTAGAAACGTGAAGATATTTTTCCACCTAACTTAATTTAATTTTTAACATTATTTAGTGTCACAATGTCGACGAGGGAAGTTCTGCGTAAAGCCTTTTACAGATTTTTCTAATAGTATTTCATAATAGGGCGTTCAGAAGTCACCATATCTATGAACAAAGTTTGAATGTGTGATTTTCTTGAAATCAGGTTCTTAATTTTCAATAGTAATATAACAAGGGCGAGACATACTTACCGATAATTTTGCACACGCCAAGGGTCGAGTGCTGGTTGCAATGAAAACTGTCCCGAGGGCTTCCCCGAGGGCAGTTTTCTAAGGGCAACCAGCACGATGGCTCTTGGCACGGGCACAATTATATGTAAGTGTATCGCCCGCGTTTATATTTTGAAGATTATTACGCAAAACTGGTATACGAATTATGATTTAAAATTGATCTAATAATGCAAAAAAGCTCAAATTGCTAGTTTCTTGCATTTCTACTTCTAATTATGAGACTATCCACGGGGATCGATAATCATCCCTAGGGAGCTTATCGCTTGGTAAGCAGCCCACGGGCGCTTATCAAGTAAGCAGTTAGGGATTAGTCGACTTTCAAAAAATGCATGGTTTTCATAGGCTGATGTCAGTCATGTGACAGTTGTGTGTAATAATCACTATAATTAATGTAGTATAAAATATATCAGCAGAATGTAGTCTATTGTTTAGTGTTTAAAGTTATGCGTTTGCGACCGCTGTCCAAGTATGGGAGTATTTAGTATATTCATATTATACCATGATTTAGCTGATATAAAAAATTACAAATAATTATTTTATAGCATTCAGAAGCAACAACAAGACGTGTAATAAGTGCTATTAAATAATATTTGCCTCGCAATTCATAATAGTGGCAAAGCCTGTTCTTAATACATTATTATTTATTATGACGCACAATTCTTGTATTTGGTGTGAGGGACATGAGCAAAATTTTCACTAATTCAGCTCTATTCCACATTTAAACTACACCAGCTTTTGAGACCAGCACATAGGTAGCCCCACTTTAATGCAAATAATTTTTACATTTTTAAAAGTTAATTGTAAATGAAGTTGCCTTACGTACGTCTTAGTGTCGCGTTATAAAGGACGCGGTGCGGACACAGTGCGCCAGATCGGTGCCGATATAAACGTGTTAGGGCAGAATACACGTTTATGTATAGGATTTTTTTAGTTTTCCGCAATAAAATGTATGCATCTGCGTTTTCAGTGGTAAATTTTTACTTGAACTAGAAAAAGGAATTACTATTTACAACTATTTTGGTCCCTTATTAGAGTATTCACTATATTCAAATATAGCGGTCTGGATTACTATGAAGTGGGACATTACATCACAAGGCCGGAAAGTGTTGCTAGGCAAGTGCTGAATAATAAGTTGGTGACACTGTAAGTCTATGTCAAATTCGAGGTTATGAGGTTAGGTTCTCCGTCAGTTTTCACACAGACTGACGGAAAATTAACCTACCAATATCGAATTTGACAGACCAACATATTTATACGTTTGAATTTTCACAGCCGCCCCTTGGACTTTTTCAATGAACATGTTGTATAAAACAGTATGAAATAAAACATTGTACGATACACGGCCGTAAAATATTATTAAATTACTCGTTTAGAAATTCCAGACTCGTCTCGTTCCTCTCCTCGTTCGTAAACATCTAAACTCGTACTTTAATAAGACATTTTCCGGCCTTGTAACGTAAATTACTATTACTGCAATGAATTGCGTTATATGTTGACCCAAGTTATATCCAATATTATAAACTACTTCATCAGATCTTACGAATACAGCTGCGATGTTACTATTTTTTTTAACGAAAACATTATTCTTCTTCTGTGTTGTAAAATGCGGGATTTCGAGAGGTAGTGATTTTTAGTATCGTGTGGGACCGTCGACCGTTTGCTATACTTGGTCCATCCTTCTAGTTGACGGGCGCCCCTTTGGTAATTTCCCCATCTGTTGTGCCTTGATTTCGAGTCAGAGATTGATTTTCGAGATATGTTTTAGATGCTTGTTTAGGATTTGTGTAGATTTAAATTTGTTAGAATGTGATAAGAATGAGGTAATCCTGAACCTTTTGTTATGGAGAGGGTGAATATTGAGTCTGTCCTTTCTTTCATATGTGCTTGCATGACTTCAGCTGGTATTCCATCAGCACCAATTATTTTACCTAACATGGTATATATTTCGACCTTTCCTTGTAATATGTTAGGTTCTGCTTCTGTCACGTGTATCTCTTCTCCATACCTCTTTGGCACGGTATCATTGAATACGGTTATACTATACTTTCTCCATGTTTCAAGTATTTTGTTATTTGTGTTTCTGCGTTGTCTTCTTGATTGTGTATACCAAAACGTTTTGGTATAAATTGTCTTCTTATGTTGGTTACTGTTCTGTGTAAACCGTTAGTATCATATATGTCTGCATGATTTTCTGTTCTTGCTTCTAATATGTTCACTTTTATCAATTTGCCATGCTGTTTTAATATCTTAGGCCGGTTCTTGTTAGATCTTTTTATTTCCCTATCAGTTTCTATGTATTTTCACTCATCCAATGCTGTGGTGCGTTAATATTTGACTAAGACAAGACTCCTTGGTTTACAGATGAGTCTATTTTCCATGTTATCTCTGGCTTATCTGCATCATTGTGGAATATATTGTCTTTGCGGTTTACAATTTTCTTTTGGGTTATGCAACATCAGTTAGTGATCAGACCCGCACTCTACTCCACGGTAAGTTCTCGTTGTTTTAATGTAAATGTAGCAATATATAGTCGATTTTTTTTTATATCTGCTTCTAGGTGATGTAAAAAATATTTTGAGTACACAGGTACTTAGAAGAATTAGTACCAAATATTGTTGTACGCATCATGTCAATAAGAATATTTGGCATATGATATGCCAAATAAATTTTTGTACAGTCCAACGAACATGTTGAAAAAATTGGTTTAAACAAATAAAATTTTTCGTTGTAGCCCACCATAAATAAACATTTGTTTTACATGGGATCCTTCTTGCTTCTTGCAGTGTGTGTAATTATATCATAAACGTTTTGCTGTTAAATATACTTCATTAGGTTTACAACGTTTGATTTTTGCATGTTCTTTGTAATAGTTCACATCATTTTTGCACTATGTATTTTTGTTAATGTTTTCTTCACTTTGTAATTTGACTCAATGTACTATAGAAATTTACAACGTCAAATAAGCTTTAATTTGTAATAGTAAATTTTATCAGCTGCTTCGGCAGATGAAAATATTAATTACCAAGAATAGTCAACATACATACAGCAAACGTATTACTAGTTAAATAGTGAAAAATTAAGTTTATATAGCATCGTATTCTAAACGTGGTAGTAAACAAACTGCTCTAGGAACAAATGTATTTGCTGCATCTATTGTAAATATTTGTTTTGATATCGCTCTTGCTAATTTTTTGTATTCATTTTAAAAAGCGCACTTCTAGTAGTACATCTGCACTTTCGTAACGCTCAGTGTTTATTGTATATAGGAGCATTCCGTATGGAAAGTCGATACACAACAGAGCAAGTCTTGAGCTTCTAGCTAGAATAATATTACAAATGAAGAGGAAGTGCTTATAGAAAGCAGGCGGAACGATGAAGTTGTGTTTACTAGGATTCCTGAAGCAATCTGTGTTCATGTGCGACCCAAAAACATATTTTTCGAGCCACAATATGATACCCTTGCATTCTTTCCTTGACAAAATCTATTCTACAGACAAATGCGGCTATTACATGCATATAGCTCTTTTTAGGGCCACGTTTTAGAATACGGCGTCGTCAGTGGCGGTTTAAAAGTTCTTTTAATGCCCAGGAATTTTCATTTCGCACAGGCATTCCAAAAGGGGTTTCCATCAAAATGGAACATCCGAATTGTAAATGAGAGTGGAAGCCTTACGATAAGCAAGAGCCACACATACTTCTGCACACATAAAATTACTTAAAACTTTTAATAGAAAAAATGAGGTTTTAGATGATGATACGTACTTAAGTACTTGTTACAGTAACTATTTACTAAATTATACAAATACATATATGTATATAAGGAACAATAAATGACATTCCTATGAGTGCGATGGACTATTTTCTTTTAAATATATGCAGTGTGTTTCACCAACAGACATAGTCAAATTAACAGTGGAAAATTATTGGGCGATGAACTATTGCTGTGTAGTAATCGAGATAAGTGACAAATGACAGACTAACTTCATATTGTTTACGTTTTTGACAAACCGTGTACCTCTATAAGTACACAGTAATACTACATCCTTTGATAATATTTCAATATATTGATTTTCCTAAGGCTGATGCTCTGCGAGACACACTGCGTATTCGCGTCGATTAAGAATTAAGCCGATGTTATACGACAAAATAGTCGTTTCTTGGAGTAAATAGTTCAAAAAGTAGCTATAACTAAATCAACAAATTGATCACTCCCATCACACGTATGTAAGTAAACAACACAAAACTGAACGTTTACAAAATATCTACTCGTAGCATCCTGTAAATCCATGAAAAAGGGACTTACAAGCTTCTATCGGTTACCTTATCTACCAGACTGTCAGACAATAAGCCTTTTATTATAGATCTGTTTGTCCATAAACATTATTCAAGTAACGCCCACCTTTGTGCGTACGTTGGAGAGTTGGCTGGTTAATTTGTATTTCATTTATACTACATTTCGAATTTTTGTGTAAGCCTTCTTCCTGAATTTCTTGCCTGATTACTAATGGTACTAATTTAAAAAATGCCTGAAACGATCATGCCTTTGTATAAAACCACCGACAGTTAAGCACGTCAACAGAAATTAATTGTAAAAAGAAAGAAAGTACGCAAAAACAGTGGCAGGCGACAGCTCAAAAGTTGATTTACTTTTTTATTTTTATTGTGGACTAGTCTTGAAAAATATTTAAAAATATTTACGGTTTGCTTGTCAACGTCGTAAAACTCTTTACAGAAGTCTGATTAATCTCAGAAAAAATATATTTTAAGTTGAGGTTGTACTATAGCTTGTAAAAGTATTCGTAAGATATTAAAGCTAAAAAATATGTATTTATTTCAACACTTGTGGGTCCATGGCTTCGTAAGTCACTTTTTCCATTATTTTCCGTGTTTCGCCATTTATCTCCAATTTATTATTCTCAAGCCGGGCCGCTGAGGTCTTTTTCACTTTGTCAAACTATATTTTCAATGGCCTCCGTTTCTTTTTGTATCTTTCTATATGTTTCTTGCATTTTCATCGGCGTCCTTTCTACCCCTATTCTCGTTACACGGTCCAGTCATCGCAGTCTTTGTGGTTTTTGCGTTTTTAAATTTTTGGTTTATTATAGATTTATTGATTAGTTCTGTTTTTCCATTCCCTGTCCACTTCTTTGCTCCAAAAACGCGTTTTAATATTTTCTCATCAACTTAATTTGAATATCTCTGTTTATCGTCCACGCTTCATTCGCATAGGTTTCATTATCGTGTAATTTTTACCCCGCGATATTTGGTACGTGACGTTAGCGCCTGTACAAATTAGTATTTTACACATAAATAAGGTGTTCGAATTTGAACACTGCCATTAACTCACAATCGGCATTTGAACCTCCAGAACGCAAAGACTAGGCGATAAAAACAAAGGCTCAACGACACGGTAGTCCGAGTTCAGGCAAGCACGGCGCATCCCTACCTAAATTTCTCCTCAAGATAATCCAGGTAGAACAGTATAAAACGAAGACGTCGAACCAGTGGAAATGAATTAAATCCAACGACCATTCTAGCCAGCTCCAACTGGAGGAGCAACAGTACTTGGCCCTCTGGGCTTAACCATAGCCGCCTTCAGCCAGAGAAAGTTTTTTTTTTCAAGTTAGAAGTGGTCGTTTGATCCTACTAAATGAAACAGGCTTGCCGCACCAATCCGGACTTCGTCTTGCCTTGAACGATAAGTCGCCGCCAGTCTGAGCTCTAGGTTCACAGACTTAGGCGAAGAAACCTTGCAGAGCTTCAAAATACCTTCCTAAACTCCAATCATAAAACCGTTTTCCAAACCACCGGCTCCGGTATCGGGAAACAAACCTGAAACCAACTGTTAATGTATTCGCTAGGCCGACAGCTCCGGTACCAGTGAATACCTACTTGAACCAGCCCAAAGCCCTGATCTAGGTCGCTAGCCCCGTTATCAAAGTACGTCCCTAACAACAGCCCTTAAACAGATCCCCCAGCTAGTTGATCTGGCGCAAAGGATCTCTCACTACTCCGCTAAAACGGAGCCTCCACGAATACGCAAACTGGGGCCTGATGAGAGCATTATCTTCGTTAATTCTTATATGTATTTTTGCGTTCTACTTTAATCTACTCGCTGTTAGTTTTGCCAATATTTTGTGGACCATGTTTACTAAAGCAGTGCCAATAATTCGCACACTCTGATTTGTCTTTTTTTCTGTCCAGAGGAGGATTTATTCCTTTTGTCAATGCCATTTGTGTGCCTTCCATGTATTTTTTTATGTACGTATATTGCCTTACGTATTTAACCAGTTTAGTTTTTGGTTTGTGCTTCATCGCATCTCCTACTTGCTGTTCATTTGTATGGATTTTGATTATCTAAGAGTATTCGAAGTTTCCCTTTTATACTTCATACTATTTGCTAAATTTTTGCAACACTTTCCATTTTAAAAGCGCATCCATTTGGCTATTGTGTAAAAAGTCGATCTCCGATTATCAGCTTGACACACTTTTTCTGACCAAAAATTGTCTGGCTTTCTAAATTACGATTTTTAAACCGATATAAGATGATGAATCTAAAATTAAATTATGAAAAAGAATACCTCAGATCGTCTCCTCTACTTTATTTGCAAAGTTATGCTGTTTCATTTTCTCCATGTAAAATACCACATGTTTTGATAATAGTTCATCAAATCAAAATGCAAACGTATTACCACTTAAATCAAGCTCCAATATTTAGTCGCTAGTTAGAGATATACATGAATTCTAATTAATTTGAAGTTTTAACTGTCTGCAACTACGCTTATGCACTGATAACTTCTTTAATGTCCTAGCAATTAAAAACAATTAGAACTTACCCGAGTGATGTACTAAGAAAAGCATCTTTCGCAGAAATTTCTCTTTAACCTAGCCCAAAGTTTCTAGCGAAGGAAGTTATTTAACAATTCTAAGTAATCGCGTCTTAAATCCTTTAAGGTAGAAACTATAATTTATGAAATCTTGCAGACTTCCCGTGGGCGAGGTGTAGTTATCGCAACGCCGAGAAATTTAATAATTCCCCTATTTTAATCATTATTAAAGTGCTTTACGTTTCCAACCCTACTAAATAAGAATGCTACTTACATCATATTAAGGTGAAAGCTCTTATTGTGCAGCGAATCTCCAGAAATATGAGCCAATGCAGTAAAATGCTCCTGATACATTTTCAAGTAGATTTAAACCTACATTCTGTGACAGAGAATCTTCTGCCGCATTTCATTCTTTTTAAGAGACATTGATCGCGTCTGCTGTCTTGCTAATTCTCATACTTAACAGAATAAGTAGATAAGAGACCTATATTTCATGAAGAGCTTAAAGTCTATATGTGAAGTAAGAAATGTGCAAAAGGCTTTACGCAGAACTTCCCTCGTCGACATTGTGACACTAAATAATTTTAAAAATCAAATTAAGTTAGGAGTAAAAATATCTTCAAGTTTCTAATAAATTAAATAAATTTTCAAAAAAAAATCCGAATAAAGCGCGTTGACCAATTTCTAACAACGCTATGGAGACCTTTTCTTATCGTTCCGTTTCAGCAGACTTAAACTTCACTCCGGGCATGTCTTAACTTTCGTGTGCGAGGTGCGTTTCAACTAAATCAGGCAATAGAAAATTTATTATATTTTTTACATCAATAAACCAATGCAGATAATTCTATCACTAAAAATTCCTTGATTCTTTCTGACACATTTCATACGCTGGATGTATACACTTATGTGCTAAAGTTTATCCTGCAAATTCCACGTACGCTTTATTTAAACAATTTCTGTAGCAGTTGTTAAAAGCAATTTTGGTAGTAATTTGTTATCATCTGAATGTAGAAAGAATAAGCTTTCCACTAGTTTAAGTATCATAGAGAAATATGCAAAACTAAGCTTGTAAATGTGATGTACGCATAAAATTACTCTATTTTCAGTCTGACAGCCTCGCGAAAAGATTTGCGCATTATGCGGCTTCCGGCCTAAAAATCAAAATAAGTTAGGAGTAAAAATATCTTCACGTTTCTAATAAATTAAATAAATTTTTAAATAAAAAAAGTTACCGGTGGTTGAATTCGAACGGCAGGCGAACCGCGTGTGCAGCCCCATCGTTTTATGGAATTTTAAGGAACCGGGCAATTTCTTCATGCGCTACGAAGCATCTACTTCTCGTATTCCTGATTCGCAAATATATTTAGTAATTCGCTAATTTGTACCTCGTTTTTTTTTGTAAAAAAATTATTCTGTATCTATTGACTTTCTTTTTTGGTAAGAATAAAGCCTGCACTATGTAAAAATTATTACTTCTATCTATTACTAAGTTGAATAAAAAATAAACAAAGTTTAATTTTTTTAAGGTGCTCACCCTGTATATATTTGTCTGAAATTTTACCGGTTTCATTCCAGGTATATATGGAATGTGTATCCAAAATATCGTCTGGTGACAGGTTGCGACGGACTGATAGGTCAAACGCTGGTAATCCTCCAGAGAGGTACGGGGACTGGTAACAGACGGCAGGACAAGCCAACACCCAGCCTACTTCCAAACAAGGAAAGGCAGCTCAAGACCAGAAGTTCAACAATGGGTCGTCCCCGGAGTCAATTGGTCAGATGTCAAAGGTCAGTCTTAGAGCAAAGATCAATTGCAGATCTAACACCAGCCATATTTCAAGAGTTAGTGATACATCAAAAGTCAATGCTTATCGAGTTGCTGTGCTTAAAGAAAAGCTGTAAGTTGCTGAGGAGATGGTTGCTCTTGATGCTGAGGAATGAGCAAAGACGAAAGAGCTCCTTCAACTCAAGATGTCGATCAGAGAACACATATACTGGAGACGGAGAACAAATCGGAGAAATACAGGAAGACCATACCACATATGAGGTGCCACTATAGAATTCAAAAACGTATTTAGACAGAGTGACTGCGGAGGACACGAGGTAGAATGACATGAGAGAATATGGAGAAAGTCTACTTCCAACAATGGATGGAAGCAGCCTTAAAAAGAAGAAAGCGAGTTTTACATCCTTAGATATGCAGAATCAACATTCTTACTTATCTAATGAGCAAAGTCTGGGTAGCGAATGCGGTGGAACGCGTTGCTGCAATGAAATGGTGATGGCGGGTCAAATAGGTAGACGAGACCGAAACAGGTGGATCAAGAAGGTCATATATTGAAGACCAGTAACAATCCGGATAAATGTGGGAAACCACCTACGAGGTGCCACGATGACATTCAAAGATATTCTTAGGCAGATTTGCTGCGGAAGATCAGAAAGAGAGCGATGTGAGTGAATATGGAGAAGGTTTACTTCCAGAAGTGGAGACCAAGACGACTTCAACTTCCTCAAATATGCGGAATCGACATATTTATCGAAGAACGGAAATCCGGGTCACGGATGTGGCGGAACGCACTGCTACAATGAAATGGTGATGACGGATCATAGGTAGACAAGACCGAAACATATGGCTCAACAAGATCATATATTGGAAACCCAGAACACGCCAGAGAGGTGTGGGAGGACCCACTACAAGATACTATAATGACATTCAAAGATATTCTTAAACAAATTGACTACGGAAGATCAAAAAGAGAATGACGCGAGAGAATATGAAGAATATCTATCATTGTTCCAATGACATGGCGTTGGCGAATGACACGGGTAAACAAAACCCAAACAGATGGACCAACAAAATCATGGATTGGATATCGAGAACAAGCCGGAGACATGAGGAAGGCTAACTACGAGATGCCATAATGACATTCAAAGATTTTCTCAAAAGATATTGGCTGCGGAAGATCAAAAATGGAGTGATGTAGGAGAATATGAAGAAGGTCTAGGTCCAGAAGTAAGTGGTGATGAAGCCGAAGAGGACTTCAAGTTCCTCATACATTCAGAATTAGCATGCTTATCGAATAAAAAAGATCTACGTAACGGAAGCGGTATAACGCATTGCTGCAATAAAATGGTGATGGCGGGTCATATAGGTGAAGAAGACCGACACATATGGATCAACGAAAACATATATTGGAGAAATGTGGGAAAACCGGTTATGAGGTGCCACGATGAATTCAAAGATTTTTTTAGACAGATTGGCTTCAGAAGACCAAAGAGAGAGTATTGTAGGAGAATATGAAGAAGGTCTACATTCAGAAGTGGATGGAGATAGAATAAAGAGGAAGACATGCAGAATCAACATTTGTATCGAAGACAGAAATCAGGGTAAATCAGAACAGGCAGGATAAATTTAGAAAAACAGCATATCATGCGCCACGATAATAGTCGAAGACTTACTTAGGCAGACTGGCTACAGAACATCACAGATACAGTGATGTGGGTGAATATGCAAAAGATCTGCATTCAAGTAGGTGGAGACAGTTTGAAGAAGCAAAAGACGACATCATGTTTCTCAAATAAGCAGAATCTCCATTTCTATCCAAGAAGAAAAATCTGGGTAAAAAATGCGGCGCAACGCATTCCTGAAGTGAAATGGCGATGAGCTGGTCACCTAGGTAAACAAGACCCAAACAGATGGACCAACAAGATCATATATTGGAGATCGAGAACAGGCCGGATAAATTTGGGAAAACCGCCTATCATGTGCCACAACTTTCTTAAACAGCCTGGTTACAGAATATCACAGATACAGTGGCGTGGAAGAATATGCAGGCGGTTTACATCCAGGAGTAGGTGGAGATAATCTGAAAAAGACAAAGACAACTTCAAGAGTCTCAAACATACAGAATGGGCATGCTTATCCAAGAAGAAAAATATGGGTAACGGATGCGGCAAAACGCATTGCTGAAATGATATGACGATGGCAGGCCACATAAGTGATAAAGGACAAGGCCAAATATATGGAACAATAAGGTCATCTCCGAGAGCGAGAAAACGCCGGAGAATTATGAAAAGACCCCTATGAGTTGGCACGATGGCATTCGAAAACTTGTTGGGACAGACTGGCTGCGAAAGATTAGACCGAGAATGACATGGTGGACAATGGCGGAGATCTACATCCAGGAGTGCATGAAGACAGTTTAAAGAAGAAGAAGAATACGACTTTAAATTCCTGAAACATGAAGAATCTAAATTTTTATATGGAATATAAAAATTCGATGTGGCGGAACGTATTGCTGTAATGAAATGACGATGAATGCGTCGCATAGGTACGCTAAATTCAAATAATGGACCAACAAGACCATATATTGAAGACCAATAACAGGCTCGAGTAATTTGGGAAAAAACCACCTACGAGGCTCCACGATGACAGTTGAAGACTTGATTAGATAGATTGGCTGAGGCAGATCAGAGATGAAGTTACCTGAATGATTAGGGGAGAGATCTACATATTGTAATGACGCCCCACTTAATAAAAAGCAATAGTAAATAAGACTATAAATAATCAGGGCTAATTACTATTTATAAATTAAATGGTTTTAATATTTGAATTTGTCAAACTCAGGGCTCAGGGCTAATGAAAAGATGTAATAATTATTAGCACAATAAATGGTTTATTGCTCTCTATATTTTATTTATTTGCAATCCAATAGGGCGTAGTTCCGGTAAAACATGAAATAAACTCTTTTCTCTGGGTAGGTTCAACAGCTTGTATTAGAAATGGTTTTCTGTGTGATAAATTAACTAGTATTGCAAATGCGTGACTTTGTATTTGACAGGTGTATAACCTCAACATTTAGTATACACAAAATGCTTTGTTCGTGAAATTCAGCGTAAATTGAGTTACAATAAAACACCAAAGAAAGCAAGACCACAAGGTAACCGGATAACCTGTTTTGTTTCAGATGACGCAAACAGACGCTCTGGTGTTCAATTGTCTTATTTCTGGCAAAACTGCAAAATCGGCTCCAAACCGCAAATCCAAGGGACGCTACCTCGATTATTCGAATCTGGACATATCTAGACCGCTGTAATCATATTCTATCCCTCAGAAAATGTCCAAACTTGAAGTACCCTAAGTTCTACGGGGATGCTCCACCTGCTTGCTGTGATATTTACATTTTCGATGTGGTGCTCCGATGCAGCTCGCACAATGAAGAGACGCCACGGCAATTACACGCTTGGCAACTGCTTCCTCCTCCTAATTTCTTTACCCAGGCACTCCAACAACTCCAACTGTAACACATAAGGTTCTGGCTGTCCGAAGTCCCTGCTACTCGGCAAAGGAGCCCCAAGGTTGGTGGCACTTGGACGATTCTTACAGCTAGCTATTTCTCTTTACTGGGCATTACTATCACTTTGAACTTTAGCCACAAAGTAGGACTACACCCAGGTGACTATATTGAACACAAATTTGGCTCCACAAATAACTTTCTATATCAATAATTATAACAAACTGGGAGCTCAACTAGCACACAGCCTAGCTGTTACAAGCTTCTATTTGATCTCTTTTGTTAAAACAATTAACATTCTAGTTTCCTAGCATTAATGATTTACATTTGTTTATAAGGAAAAAGGATTGATTTACATGTTTATTTATGGACTATAGTATTGGTCAAATGTACTTGAATATCTACTAAAATGTGTTTATTCTTTGAAATTGTTCACGTAGCACTTTGCTCTGCTTTTTTTAACTTGGTTTTAATTGCACTTAATCACATAAGTTTGTTTAGCACTGTATGTGTCTTCCGATAAGTTGCCTTATTGTTCTTTGAAATCTTTACTTTCTCGTACTGCTTTGCACTGTTCCTTTCCATTACCTTGCCGTTTGTGGCTTATAAACATTTAATACTAATAACGCTCATAAAATGTCTGTACGTCAGAAAACATCTCGTATTATTTTAAAATTCATATCATTGTTTGACGTTATTCAACTCAGCTAGATAATTAAAGCTAAATTTACCATTCAAAACATTAATTCTGACTGAAAACCTAAACGTATCCCTTCTGAAATCTTTCTTATCTCATGCCAACCTCTCTTACTCAAATTATACTTGCTACTGCTCATATAAAATGCATTTATTAATGTAAAATTACTGACTTTCTTGCAGTAAATAAAATAGTTAATTCAGTGCTCATTTTTTTAATCTATTTATTCTTGCGTTAACTAGGCAATCAGAATTACTGTCGGCAATGTACCATACAACATGAAATAGGCTGAAGAAGAAAAAGGTGGCTTCAAGTTCCTCAAATATGCGGAATCAACATTCTTATCAAAGAGGAAAAGTTCGGGTAACGAATGTGGCAAACGCATTGCTGAAATGAAATAATGACGGGCGGGACACACAGGCAGACAGTACTCCAACAGATCAAGCCACCATAGCAGGTCAAAGAAATGTGGGAAGACCACGTATGAGGTGGCATGATGACATTTGAAAACTTGCTGGTTCATACTGGCTACAGAAGATCAAAGATAGAGTGACGTAGAAAAATATGGAGAAGGTCTACATCCAGGAGTGGAGATAAAGATATCGTCTAGCACTATTATATGGACAACTACGATTTACCACAACACTTAAACTATTTGGAACAAATTATAGTTCAATTGCGTTAAGATATTTCGCGATAGTCTACGGGATAAGGGATGCTCAATGGGATTTTCTGATATTTTTCTTTCTATGTTATGGATAAATCACCTTTCAATAGTCAAGATTAGAAAAATGAATAAACACAATTGAAGTAATGCAGTCGCCCTAAGATTATATAATTTTCAATTTCAATTTATCTCTCCTTTCCTCGACAGCCTCAGTGAAAACATTAAGAGCTTCCAAAATAGAAAGATATAAATTCGACCTCCCTTTATTTTTTATTAAGTTTTAAGTGCATTTTCACTTTCGCCCTGGAATCGAAGACATATTTTACACCTAGGAGGTTTAATTATAGCTGTTTAAAAATCCAAGAGCATCCCAGTGATATAGCGTCGTCTTCATTATATTATGGCAGTTTTATGTGCGAAGTAAATAACTTTTAGTAGAAAGGAATGGTCCCACTAAAAAATCTATCCACGCTCCAGTTAATGGCACGCGTGTCCCAGGTCGAGCCAACCACTGTCGCATTAAATATTGCCAACGGTCTCTGATGGCCAAGAAGCAGAGCCTAACTTTGCGGCACGGAAATTGCTTAGACCTTGCTAGACGCCGCAGCGTAATTGATGTAGGGCAGAGGAGTATGAAATAATAATTGTGGCGATAATAAATTACGAAGTGGTCCCACATTCAACCGCTTTACTACGGCAACTGTTTAAACGAGATTAATTTGTAAATTTAGTCGGGCAGATTTATTCGTTGTCTTGTACTCGTATTTGCTTCAAATGGATGGGGTTTGGGTAAATACTCAATGACACTGTTCATTCTAAAGCTGCACAATCGACGTCTATTGTTTTCTAGCTACATTGTCAACGGCACCCTCGCATATAGCCTTTTTGTTTGGATCTAATTAATACACCTACTTACAAATTTCTGGTAATTTTGCTCACACCGTCTTCCGTAAAATTAATTATTGGTTACAGAAAATAATTTATATGCCGCTTGTTCTAACAAAGAACCTCAAGTTTAGGTCTATTGTTATAACCATACACATTCCTTAGCAGAAAGCCATTTCCAAAAAATTTATTAAAATTGATGTTCTTGTATGACGCACGACTGTAACTGCTGTTTTCTTCTCATCAAATCTCATAGGCAAACGCTAATTTTAAGTTTGAGCAGTTCAGTTACTATTGTTACGCTTACCTCGTGTTTCGGGCTAAATAAACAAGAATTTGCTTTTCCTACATTTATTTACACTTCTTGAGATTGCGAACTATAAATTACATTATTTAAGCAAAATTAACGAACGAAGACCAAGTTCATTATGGGTTATTAATTGGAAAAGCAATGTTATATATTGCCACAGCAACTGAAAAGCTCATAGTTATCATTTTTCCTTGTAAACTATTTCACAACGTTTCTGTAGCTGACATTATGCTTTGCTTTT
Source organism: Agriotes lineatus (assembly GCA_940337035.1). NCBI lineage: Eukaryota > Metazoa > Arthropoda > Insecta > Coleoptera > Elateridae > Agriotes > Agriotes lineatus. The sequence goes on from CALNHX010000275.1 coordinate 151,638, forward strand.
CAGATAACATAATTAATAACGAACTTAACTAACACGAACGCAAACACCTGCACTAAATTAATTACTTCTTAGAAAAACCTACAGCCTTTGACGCCTGTTGCCGAATGTTCAATAAGTCACCTCCACATTCTAGGAAGTCATTTGCCCTTATTTGGGAACCTGAATCACGGCTTTAATCACGGTTCGGTAGGTGCAGATTATGAATAAAGTTTTGGCATATTTGGCTCTCCACATCCTACAATCTACAGCGTTTCTCACACATTACCGAAAATAGTGTAATAAATCTACACTCTTTGGATTATTTTTAGATTATAAATGTAAAATTTAGCAAAATGTTATGCCTCACTGAACAATTGTCCTGCTGATTTCAACTTCGGCCAGTATGGTCGTGAGTCGTAATAGATAAATGGTTCTAAAATAATCAAACAAAAATAAAATGGGCACCAGTTGCCGTCTTGCAACAATGGCTTTAATCGAATTAGCAGTCCAAAGCAGCTTCACTTACTATCAAGGGCACCCTTCACACAAACGTAATCTTAGAAAAACGATAAGGTATCGGTAGATCTCATAACAGAGCATACCAGAAGTCAATATACGCATGCTTATCACCGAAACCTCTTGAAAACGGAGCGCATTTATTTTTAATTAAAATTATCATTTTACAAAAAACATGCCTTCGCTGGACGCCACGAGCACTAAAAAATAGAACTGGAACCGTTTTCTGCTTTAACAATTATGTAAGCAACGTTAGTGACTGTGGTCACACAGGTAAAAAGTTATGAACACTAGAGATTTTAATTACAAATTAACTAACCCACTAAATCGATTTCAAAAAACGATTGCTATATAAATTAACTAACTGAACACGCTGAAGGTGTATTTGGGTTTCTACATTTTTAATAACCAATGGCCTGAACACCACACATAAATATGAAAGTGGAAAAAATCCTAACTTTACCTTTCCCGCGTGGTATAACCCCCCGCTAGCCGCTCCTGGCTTGAGGCAAGGACCTGGTGAATGGCACTCCCCCAAGATACATAAAGCGGTAACTGAATTTCTCCAATAACACCCAAAAGAAGTGATTTCGTTGGTGAGTAAGGGCTCAAAACTCTCATACCTATAGGTGAAAAACGGCCTCGGAAATTAAGGACAAAAAAAGGTCAGCACACAGCCGAAAACGGCGAGAGGAAACAACTGAAAAAACGGGAAACGCGTTTCACCACAATGCTGGATGATGCAGGCTAAATGCGTGAAATTCTTTCCTAAAACCCTGACCGCTGCCAAACCATCTTCAGTAATGACAGAAATAAAACTTTTTGCAAGAAAAGGGCATCAGAATATTTGCTGTACTTTGAAGTTAAAAGCCCAAGGATCTACTGGAAACGAGGCGCTAATTTGCAAAATTATATAAAACACAGGTGGTTAAAGTGCTTAGAATTTGAAAAAAAGAAGCTTGAGAAGCTGCCAATTTGAAAAGCTCTTAGAAAAAGATATCGCGAAACGAACAAAAAACCCAGTTTGAACCGTTACACGCTATCGAAGAGATGCAGATGTAAACTTGTTATGTTTATAAATTAGTCTCGAAAGTTTATTTAGCCATCACTTGCACTTTCGTGCACATTTTCAATCCAATAAGCTTTGCTTTAAATAATTAGTACAGGCAGTGGATCTGTTTCACAGTGTGATTGGTCGCGACAACCAAGTTGTTACTGTATATGCATAGGTACTACATATTATAACTAGAAGTTGACTTTCTTCACAACTCAAAGTTTGCGCTCAGGTACACATATTAGTTCAATATTTCTATAATTGACCGAGTTATCTAATAACAGCGCAGTGTTATTTTTTTTATTTAACTCCTTTGTTATACAATCTGTCCTAATTAAAAGGGACAATAAGTACGTGGCGTGACACATATAATAATGAATGCAAGTAGCAGTAGGAACTGCAAGTTGCTTAAAGGCATGTAGAGTAGGTCCACAATAAGCTACTCTTTATAAATTTCACTAGGCTATATACAAGTGAATGTTACAACTTACAACAAATTTAAATTACGGTTAAAACGTGTCAGAAGTTCATTAGGTTTGAACCGTTTTAAACGTTTTGGTTTTTGCGGTTCATCCATCAAAGTTTTCACTAATTGATTGGGGTGTGTCGATAATCCGTCTTTATATCTTTGGGAAGTTTTTTCTATTTCTTCTCTGATAGAGGGCATACACAAATCACGTGAGATCACTTTATTTGGTACATACCACGGAGCACTCACTATGGCACATAACACTTTATTTTGGAATCGTTCAATGATAGCCAGATTGGAGTTGCAAGCTGTTCCCCACAGTGAAAGGCCATACGTCCAGATAGGTTTTAACGTGATTTTATAGAGCAAGAGTTTGTTTTCTAATGATAGTCTAGACCCCCTTCCAATCATCCAGTAAAGTTTCCTATATTGTAGTCCAAGTTGTTTGCGTTTATTAAATATATGGGTTTTCCATGTCAAACGTCGGTCTAGATGGAGTCCTAGATATTTTGCTGAGTCGCCATGTTTCAGTTGTTGTCCATCGAGCGTAACCGCCGGGCAGCTGTCGCGGTTCATGGTGAAAGTGATATGTTGGGATTTGCTTTCATTCACCTTTATTCTCCATAGTTTGAGCCATTGTTGGATTTTGTTGAGGGAGACTTGCAAGTTGTGGGATGCAGTGGCAGGGTTAGTATGTGAGGCCAGGACAGCTGTGTCGTCAGCAAAAATGGCAGTTGTTGTTGAACTCATGGTTGGAATGCGGCCATGAACAACAAGAATAGAGTGGGTCCCAAAACACTGCCTTGGGGAACTCCAGATACAGCGGGTTGTAGATTCGTGAATTCGCCGTGATGGTTCACGAAGAAATACCGGTCTGGTGGGTAGGATTTTAGTACTTCATAGAATTGGTATGGCAGAAGCTTTTTTAGTTTATATAATAGTCCCAAGTGCCAGACCTTGTCAAAGGCTTGGTAAATATCCCAAAACGCAGCGGAGGAATATCTGTGTTCATCAAAGCCGTTATGTATTTGATCTACTATTAGGTGGATTTGTTCTACAGTTGCGTGTTGTCCTCGAAAACCGAACTGGTGATTGGGTATTAATTCTTTTTTATCAAGTATTGGCTGGAGTCTTTTTAGTAGCAGCTTCTCGAAAACCTTAGAAAGGACTGGGAGGAGGCTAATTGGTCTATAGGAAGCGGGATCAGTAGGTGTTTTTCCAGGTTTCTGTATCATTGTTATTTGGGCCACTTTCCAAGAGGTTGGGAGATATCTAATAGTGAGGATGGCGTTGTATATTTGGGTGATCGCTCGAATAGCTATGTCAGGTAGTTGTTTGAGAATGTCCCCAGTGATAAGATCGAAACCTGGTGCCTTTTTAGGATTCGTGTCCTTATCTATTACTTCTTGTATTTCTGAGATATTGAATGGCTTGATGGGGAGACTCATTTGAAAGGGGGATTGTAGGAAGTCCATTATTTTAGCATCCACCTCGGGGCTTTGACTGGGAAAAGGTTGGAACACATTAGCTAAGTGCTCAGCAAAAGTTTTTGCTTTCTCTTTACTGCTGCGAGCCCATTGACCATTTGATTTGACAATAGGTGATTTGTGCATTATAGGCCTTTTAATTTGTTTAACCGCTTTCCAGAGCGAGTAATCAGAGCTTTCCGTAGCAGTGAGATTTGCTAGATAGTTTTCAATGCCTTGGTTTTTGTGTTGCAACAGTAGTTTTGTTAAATGTTTCGAGTACCGATTCAGTGCACGTTTGTCTGCTTCTGATCGAGTAATTTGCCAGCGTTTCGTCAGACGTATTTTTTCGATTACAGTACTGCATAATATAGGTATATTGGAAATAATGTTTTGCAAAATAATTCGTTAAACACAAGTGCGAATATTGTTTTGATTTTTGTTACGTTGTAATAAGCTTAATTTCGTTTGAAAGTGCGAATACGAGCTCAGAATCACAGCATTTGAATCAGTTAAGATTTTTGAGGTATCTTTATATTGTACCCACAAAAAAAATGTTTTTGGACAATATTCTTACATCATATTTGTAGGCATTTTTAGCAATATTTTAAACAGCTTTAGCAATAAAAAACTAGCAAAAATAGTCTAGAAACTCTAAATTAAAAATAAATTATCGATTTATTTCATTTGGCCCATGTGATCAAAATATCGTGTGTTGCAAAAAAAAATTTAGGGTAGGCCTTAGAAAGAAAGATAGAAAATCTAGCCACGTCTTAACTTAAATCTGTAGGTGAATGTCAGATTGCACTTTGTTTATGAAAACATCTGTCACTGTGACAGCAAAAGTTTACACTACATTAAGTTTAATTGTATCAAACAAAAAGGAAAATAAAATGGCATTTACACAACAACGAGTGTAATAATCATAACGTCAATAAAAATTGTTTTTGTTAAGTGTTTTGTATATTTCAGGAAAATAGTTCAAGGCCAAGATGTAATTTAATCTTCTCTGACTTTTGGTAGTTCATTTGCTTCAATGGGTAGGTATCAACTTACGGCAAACTTCAATTTGATCATGGCATGCTGCGAATGAGTTTTTTTTTTGTTGAACACACGATATCATTTCGTTCACTGTAGCATGTTTTGGTTGAAGTGAAACAAGCTGTTTGTTGTTTAATAACATATTGATAGTCTGGTGTCTGTATTCTTTTTGCAAAAATGGTACTTGGTAAAGCTATTGACAATTCTGGTGATTCCTGTGGCAAAATTTCCAAACAATTGCAATTATCGTATTATAGTGTAAAATATTGCGAAATTAGAAAACAACAGAATCCACAGTAGAAAATCCAAATTTGGGACTGACTCCAAATATTATACCAGCAAATATAAGAGCTTTACGTATATGGGCCAAATGATTCTAGGCTCGTAGTACTTACCAATTCTTTACTTTTGTGAAAATCACGTCCCCAGAATTGCAATATATGTTATCACAAAGTAAAAGACATTTTATTTAGGCAATACCAGTTCAATATTTCTTCTTAACAACGTATAACTTGTTTTCTACTTTTTATTAGTTCAGGTCGGTCTAAAAATGTACTTAATTTGTGGTTTAACATATCATAAAATCAATACAATAACAAGAAAGCACCGAGCAGCGTTTAGTGTTTTCTATATTTCCATATTTTTACATAAAATTGGTGGTTGCTAATATAGAGACACTACAAATAACAGATAAAATAAATTTACTAACGTAGAAGAGCACCTGACATCTACAGAATGATAAATTATGTCAAGCAGAAAAGACTCTCAAGAAGCGTATGGCAAAGGGCAGAATCAGAACAGCAGAAAGAAATATGGGAATAATAAATAACCGAGAATAAAATGTGCTAAATGGCAGTCCAATACCTGTGGAAATCGTCTAATTCAACAAAACTTAGAAAATTGATTTCTTCGACTTCCAGATTTCGAAGTGTACTAAATGGAGTCAATAGATTAATTCCAAAATTTTAGGTTTACTTGAGAGAACAATTACCATTAAAATACAAAGTTTATAAACCCTAAAGTTATATATTATACATTTAAACGCTTATACTTAACATGGCTGAAATTTATACTACTGGCACAAGATATATAAATACTATAAAGTGTGTTATAGAGCTGTGGCTGAATAATTCTACTAATAAACTCGTGTAATAGCTATTGTTTATGTTACAAATTTGAATGTCATTATTATCAGACACATAAAGCTTTAATATTTGTATTAGCGATGTTCAAATGCGATCAGCCAGCATTTCATAACGAAGTTTCTCAATTTCCCAACCTCCTCTACGAACAAATGTCAGACGCATTTATAAATGAACCAAAGCAACAAGATGAGCTGCTAATCATCAATTTACGTCCAAAAATTCTGACAAACATTAAGCTCCCAGGATTCTAAAGTAGACGGAATGCAGAAAGACAGATAAATGATAGAATTTTTTTTACTCATAGAAAATCCGGTGGCAGCATTCAGGATGATTGCACAAAAGTACGGAAAGTGCTTCGAAACGCACCCGCCTTGCGTTACGGTTGATGAAATCGCGAAATACATCAGTTACGGATTGCTTTCTGAGCAGAAACCGGGTTAATGGAAGAATGGCTATGCATATACTCCGTTTCTGGATTATGATATATGTTCTTTGATATCTATGAACTTTGTTAATTAGCGCTTTGTGAGAATAGTTTGCAATATTCTCGAACCGCGCGCTTCAGTTTAGTACAAGTACTTGAATTATGCACTTCCTCCACACCATGGAATTTGACGAAGGACGCATAGCCCGCCGAAGAAACTAACACAAACTAATGCAATGGCTTTGACATTTTCTGTGTTAATACCGGTTTGAATAGGAAACACATAGTTATTTACGTATTTACTGCTTTGAAATTCGCATTTAACTGCTGGTATGCAAAAGTAAGTTATACCATATTAATGAAGTTACGGCGCATATTTCGCTGTGAAATGCAGGGAAATCGAGAAAGTTATGGAGCTGGAAACATTACTCTGGATTTAAAGCGAAGTGCTTCTCAGTTTTTTGTTGGCGTATTTGCACAAACAATAAATACCTGTGAGTCTTCTCTATTTACACTATAGTACACGGTGCCGATTCGACCTAGTCTGCAACGATATTTTATGCAAATATGTACTAATATCCGGAGCAGAGAAACTACGAGCAATCCCAGCTATTTATTTCAGAGTATACTCGGTACCTTAGTTACACAGCTAGTTCTGTGGCTTCATGTTTAGATTCATTGCACTTCTAGAAGTGAGCATTTGCTGGATTCCGTTCATTTCAGGTGAGATTTAATTTTTCCTAGACAATACGGTTACATAACCAGAGCTAATGTATAATATGTTAAAGCACAACATTTAAGTTGTAGAGAAAAAGGATTTAATACATAAATTTTAGTCACATTAACTTTATAATTGAAATCTACAAGAAGTGTTGTTTGTGGAAAACTTTTAAACAAAGACTAAGTAAAGACAAATTGTAAGTCAACGCAATTTTTGCCTGAATCTTGAAGTGAGTCCGCGGAAAAGATGTCAAATATAGGAAGAATGCAGTCCGTCAAACATAGTAGCCTATGGCCATAGTTCAATCAAAGAAAAATACTAACATCGAGCCCAAACTCACTAAACAAAAGAAAATAATTAATTAAATATTCTTCTGGAAAATTACCCTATATACGAGGGATGTGCAATATTTATTGAATAGAAGACCCCTCTCATGTTAAGCATAGCAACTAGCAACGTCATTCTTGGAGTCTTGATCACAGAAAAAAATCGGTATTCAAGCCATTACAGTCATCGCTCTTGAATTCGGATCCAGGGCGAATGCTCCATAACTTCAAGCCCAACATGACGAATTGCGTTTATAAGTATAAGTAAATCAGTGTGATCAATTTTTTCCTCAGTACACGAGAAATGCGCCCGACCACCGCTTTTGAAAGTGCATGTAGCTGCCATTAAAACATTTGTTTTTGATTTTCCTATTTTGCCAACTTTTGCGTTTTCCGCTGCTATTGGAATCGCATGGCTTGTCTAATCGGATTTTTTATAGAGGTTACTAGTCAACAACCTTTGGTTATTTACCAATTTTATTTTCTTTGTGTATTTTCCGAATTAATGCTGTATTTTATGTTTTCCAAAAATAATAAACAACTCTGATACATATGCGCGCTATCCGGCGATTATGCGATAAACATCAGTACCATAAATTGCGTCTGTTCGCTGAGGCCTCGTCGTGATGTAGTGATGGTAGTCTCCCCTTCAACGGAGAGGTATTATAGTGATCTAAGGGCATGGGAAAGCCGCCTTGACATATACAAGTATCTCGGTTACGAATACTATGATAAATACACACTGTAGTTTGTAATACTGAAACTTAAAGACGCGCTTTATTGTCTTAAAGTGAATGCATGAGGAACTATAAGTAAATGCAGTCATATGAAATTCTTTCATTAGAGTACGACGGAATCCCGGAATTATTTTAGCTGATAGTTTTTCGGGAATGCTACGTGTGCTTTTAAAACAAAGTTGTTTATTACTGCGCCGAATCGAACTAAACGCTCTTATTTAGTGAAATCATTTTGTGCTTTAATCATTTCAGTATACTATCTGTTCATCCCATCCTTTATATACATGTTTGAATGTTGTATTCAAATTTATATACATGTTTTGAAGACTTCAAATAAAGCGTTTAAAGCTATTTTTAATTACTAAATGCATGCATATAAACGCATTCACGTTTATTAACAAATTCGCCGGTTATATTTACAAGTTCATTGTTGCTTGAAAAGTACAGTACATTTTACAATCCAAAACTGATGCTTATTAAATCGCGCCAAAATTTTCCTACCAAGCTGTTAAAATATCATTTACTTCCATACTGTACACAGAAATATAACTTAAAATGTAAATTTTAATCTCCTTATTTAATCTTCTTATTTCTAAAATCCGGCGTAGCTATGAATCTGACTTTTAGAAGCAGCATGTTGAGCAGGCTTCAAATTTAAACTTACTGCTGAAATTAACCCGATTACCGAAAGAGAACAGGCAAAGTAGAAACTTAATTAAAAATTAATTTTTCATGATTGAAACTGCGTCAAGTTAAAACCAATAGAAGCACTTGGCTAACATCAACATTAAGTAGAGAACGCCTTCATTGATCGGCAACTCTTTGGCAACTTCGCCAGCGGATTCGGCCAAATCTCCATTTAAAATGTCGATCACGAGCCGTCACTGTGCCTGGCATACAAATACCATACTAACAACCAGGACGAATAATTATTTTATCTCTGGTTGACACAAACATGCAGAAGGTACTTAGCCTGTCCTGAGAGGCAGCAAAAATTTAATTGGCAGTAGCGGAATGTATTACTTGACGAGTCGGAAACTCGACTAATTAAATTAATAAGATAATTAGGATCGATGGCGGCGAGGTTCGTTGCCGTGTTCCAAATTACCTCCCTGCATTCGAAGACGAACTTTAGTTTCCCATTGATACTAATTAATACATAAAGAGGTTCGGGGAACTGATGTCAGCAAATTAGCAAAGGAAATTTACCTACACACGCACATAATTCGCCGTAGTTTGTCAACTTCATAAGGGATGATCTACTTGAACTATCCGCCGAGATTGTAAACATCCATCTTGCAACGTTAGAGGAGTCGATATTATTCCAATATATGAAATTTATGCTACAATTTTTCTTCAATTTATTGCTAATAATTCAGAAGTAGTTTACAATCCGTTGATATGTGTGACGCAGCTGTTACCCTTATACAGAATAAACAGCAAAATGTAAAAACCTGATTTATAATTTGAATTTTAACAGCAATCGAACAGAAGAAAATACAGAATTTTGTTGACAACCGTTAAGTGGATTAATCGACAGTAATAGATCTAGCACGATGGCGTAATTTTTTTGAGTTATGTAAAATATCACGTAAATATACCAGAACTTACTCCAATTTTGGTGCTATTCTAAGTGTGATTTAAAGCCCACATATAACTGAAAATTAGCGCCCGGCATTGATCTCCGTTCAAGTTTCTTTAGACTTCGAATTCAAGAATTTTTCATTTAATAAATTAGAATCATAAGAAAAAACTTAAAACTTTCTATGAACTTCACTTAAAAATTTTGTGTCTCACCCCATGATCGCTGACCGCTCTAATAAGCGAAAGTAAAAAAAAAATATTGATAATCTTGCTACTCTTCAATATAAGTAGGGTAGCAAACTGTGAATAAGCAAAACAGTTTCGTAAGCAATAGCGTTCAACGGGCTAGATAAGCTACTCCGGAGGAGTAATCAAAAGCTCATAAGAGGACCACCAACTTGTTGTTAAACATCTCATGTGATCTGGTCATCGCAACTTACATTGAAAGGAGATATCTCAATAATAAATTTATTAGACGTAGACTCTTTGATACGCTGTAACCTGTTATAGACAAAAGAAAAGAGTAAGCGAGGTTGTAGCTCCTCATTTGAATCAAATGTAGATCAAGCAGGCTAATGTGGCTTCAACCCCGCATAGATGCTCTATAGCACGGTATCGACATAGGAAAAAATAGACTACAAAAACGAAGTCAAAAACAAACCAAAATCTATAAACTAGCAACACAAATCAATAAACTAGCAAGCCCAGAAACCATAACGCGTGATTAACGTACAGAAGCGAAGTGCATTTGGAAAAACTCACTTCAGGTGTAAATGTGCAATCCCAAGTAGAATAATAAAGAGACGCTGACTTTTCAAAAACCATCCAAAATTGTATGAAAAATGCTTTAGGACAAATTGCTACAATGTGTTTCACGACAGAATGCAACGTTATCTCGCAATCTCGCATATTTCCACTGGATGACGTTTTTTCCATATTCCACATAACCAACCAACAATAAGGAGAGGAGAAAATAACGGAGATACAGCAACCATTCAATTACAAATCCCTCATAAAAGATGAAACGCGAAGTCCACGAAACTATCAATGGTTTGTTTCTACGATCTCAGGCCAGAAGTCTTTCAATTAAAATAAAAAGAAACTAGATAAGTCGAAAGCGGGGGTCGATAAGAGGTTTAACCACCACAGTGGGGCCATTTTTGCCCTGAAAAATCTACCGCAGTAAGAAATCACTGAGCAAGCGCGCTAGAACACACGGCAACTAAACGAATATCATCGCGACATAGAGTAGACGATACGTAAAATCCAACAGAAAACGTTTGAAACGCAGTGCGAGATATCAGGCGTAAATTCGATCATATAATCCAAATAATGTAGTAACTGGAATAACCTTGAAACTAATGTCTTACCTGTGGGACAAGAGACACGGCTTCGTTTTCGATAAATTGAATAAAAATTCCTAACGGCATATGAGCATATTCCTAAAGGACACTTGATTTGAAACTGGCAACTATGTAAATTGCAGAACCACTTAATCAAAATAACGCTTTCAGAGAAACCTAACAAAACCAGGAAACCTCACATCACCCGCAGAAAAAGAATGCGAGAAGCCAAGTTAAACATAACTACAACTTAGGAGCAGCAGATAAAATAATATCCTATAAACAAAACCTAGCAATTAAATAGCTGTTAGTAAAAACTAAGGTAAGGTAAATCTCAAGGGTTCTTCTGCTTCCCCTTCTTATAAGCCAGTGGCCTGTTTTAACCACGAAGTGGTTCTATGAGCCTGTTTGCCTTTAGGCCAGGTAAATGCTAGCCTTGCCCGTCGAAAGTGAGGAAGAGTCCCTTGCTTAGGGGTTAACGACCACCACAGGTTTTAGCGTGGTAGCCGGGGAGCGTACAATTTTTGTAAACGTTCGAGTCGCTGGGATTCGAACCCGGGGCGGCCGACACCATCGCCAATATCAAATATCAAATATCAAATATATTTATTTCCATAAAAAACAATATAAATTGTGTTGGAAATTGGAAGTACATATTATAAAACTTAAAAAATACAATTTTTACATGCACAATTACAACAATTTTAAAACCATGTTTGAAAAAATTCATCTAAATTGTAGAAGACATAATCTTGAAGAAGTCGTTTCAATTTTATTTTAAATTGCTTAAGAGTCGGTGAACTTTTTATACTTGCAGGTAATTATAATTAATAAATTATAATTTATTATAAATAGATAATCCAGTGTACATAATAGATTTTTTAAAGCGATTATTAGTAGGTTTATTTACTTCTAAATTTTGTGAATTTCTAGTGTCGTATTTGTGAATATCATTTCTTTTATTGAAGGACGGCAGCTGTTTAAATACAAGTGATGCTGTTTCCAGTATATATAAATTTGTAATAGTAAAGATTTTACTATATTTGAAAAGGGGCCTGCAGCTATCTCTAGGATTTTTATGGTTTAATATTCGTAAAGCCCTTTTTTGAATTTTAAATACTGTGTTTAATATCATTAAATCAGCGACACCCCAAAAAGATATACCGTACCGAAGTACTGATTCAAATAAAGCAAAGTATGCTTGTCGAGCAATCTTTTGGCCGACTTCGTAAAGCAATATTTTAATTGCATAACAGGCAGTAGTAAGCCTAATGCAGAGAGATTCAATGTGTTTATGCCATTTTAAGTTTCTGTCGATGATGATCCCTAAAAACTTTATGTGATCTACATTTTGTATTATATAATTATGGACATTAAGAGCAAATTCGTTTGAAGATAAATGTGTTATGCTAAATGACATTATTTTAGTTTTGGTTAGATTAAGTGATAGGTTGTTATTTGCAAACCAATCATTTATTTTTAAAATATCAGGATAAACAACTGAATTTAAAGATTGAACATTGCTATTGGCCCAAGATACACTTGTATCATCAGCAAATAGTGTCATGTTTCCTGTAGAATTGGACGAAATGGCGTTATGTATATTAGAAATAGCAGATGTCCCAATACACTACCTTGTGGGATCCCGCATAGTACATCTATTTGATGAGATCTGAACGTATTACACACATCTCCGTTATATTGTTTAATTTCAACTAATTGTTTACGATTATTTAAATATGATAGAAACCAATCCAAGGAAATTTCTCTAAATCCGTAATTTTCAATTTTTTTTAACAGTATATCAAAGTCTACACAGTCAAAAGCTTTTGATAAATCACAAAATAAACTTACATTAGCTTTGCTGCTATTTAGGTAATCATATATAACCGAAAGAAAGTTAAAAATAGCATCATTTGTACTTCGATCTGCTCTGAAACCGAACAGTTGAGATGATAAGATATGATTTGAATTTAAAAAAGCGATCATCCGCTTGTGGACTAGACATTCTATAATTTTTGAAAACGAAGATTGCAGTGCAATGGGTCTGTAATTGGACATTTCATTTTCGCTGCCGCTTTTAAAAAGAGGTTTAATTAGTGATATTTTAAGACAATCTGGAAATTGTCCATTTTGAAAAGACATGTTAATTAGTTCATTGAGAATATGTAAGGCCGGTTCAGTAAAGTTTTGAATAACGCGTAGAGGTATTTCATCTAAACCAGCACTATGTTTGTTCTTTGAATTGTTAATTGTTTGTTTGATTTCATGTACATCCGTTGGCAAAAGAAAGAACGTTTTCGTATTTACAGGGCCAATTGTTGATAAGTGGTAAGTTCCTTGTGTTATTATTACCTGTTAGGGTTGCGGCAATAGACTGAAAATATGAGTTAAACGATTCGGCTACTGAGAATGGATCTTCAATGAGAGAATTATTATCTGATCTTAATTTAATGTTAGTAGATTGTTCTTTTCTTTCCTTACCTGTAAGTGAATTAATTATATTCCAAAATTTTTTGGACTTATTAGACGATGTAGAAATTTCTTTTGCATAGTACATATTTTTGGATAATTTTATTGTACTTCGCAGAACTCGATTATATATAGATATGTAGCTTAAAATTGCGGGGTTTGAAGTAATTTTTTTTATGTAGTTTAAACACCTTTTATTTTTGCAGGATGTACGAATACCTTGGGTTATCCAAGTTTTATTAATATGTGCCTTGACATTTTCTAAGGGAAACGCCGTATTAAAAAATCTAGCCGTCACTTCAATAAACTCCCAAAAAGTAGTATTAAGGTTAGCAGCAGAGTTTTTAAGTAAGTTGGACCAGTTGTATTTTGAACATAACGAGGAAAATTTTTCAAAATTGCGCTTACTAAAAATTCGTTTAGTTTTTTTTTGTATTTCTAACATGCATATTTTTATTAATGAAAAATTTTGCAGCAATGACTTCGTGATCTGAAATACCTGCAAGTATTTCAGTGTCAACTTTTTTTATATTAGAACATACATAATCTATCAAAGATGGAGTAGTTGAAAATCTAGTAAACGACTTTACGTGCATTTCAAGATTATGTATTCTTAATAAATTTTTCATTGTTACGGAGTCATGACAGTCAGAGTTAAAATTAATATTAAAATCACCGGTTAAAATTACATTTTTTTATACGAAATTCTGTTGAGAAGAGAGTCTAAACAATTAAAAAATAGACTTAGTTCTCCCAATTGTGATCTATAAACGCATATTACTACAGTATTTAATTGTTCACTAAACGCACAACAAAATTCAAACGACAACTCAACTACTAAATCATTAAAGTCGGTAATCTCAGAGAAAACAAACTGATCATGGCAATATATTAGAGTGCCTCCGCGATTACGATTTTTTCTGTTATATATTGATACCGCCTTGTAATTTAACAGCTGTGGAATTGTTTGTTCCTTCTTAATCCAATGTTCAGTAATACAAATTAAGTTAGGATAATTGAGATCTTCAACGAGTGCAGCCAATTCGCCTAATTTATTATTAATGCTTTGTATATTTAAGAGTATTAAATTTAGGCTATGATCTTGACGGGATTCGTTGATTACAGAAAATGGTCGTTTTCAATTTCATCGCCGTTATAACAAGTTATAGTTATAAGGTTATTCCAATTTATGAAATTTTCAATTATATTTGAACTATTACATTCACTTATAAATTCAGAATTAGTATTATCAGTTACTCCTATAATATTAACTTTGCTTATATATTTATCAAGTAAGTTTGGAATGTTAATAGTGAACTTTGATAAAATTTTTTGAACGAGATATTTACATAGCTTAATTTTGCCAATCTTCTTTAAATGAGGACTATTAGGGATTAAGTTTCCTACAGATAGAACTCTGTTTACCTCCACAAAAATTCCACTATTATATTTTTGCATTTCATTAAACAAAGTATAATTAACTTGGTAAATAAAGTTATTCAGCACTACACGTCTTTTCCAGAACGGAACACCAACACAGATAAAATTGGTTTTTTGTAAATAGTTTAATGTTACATTAAGCGTCGTTTTATTTATAGCTACACCTTTCATTGCATTACTAGAACCCGCCATATCTATTACACAATCTTGTTTATTAAAATCTCGCGTGAGATTTTTAATATCACTCACGACTTCTTCAAATATTGCATTTGGTTTGAAAATACACTGTATGACGTAATTGTTGGGTAGCTGTGACTAGTGATGGGACTATTCGAATGCAAATTACTACAGTATTCGATTCTTGCAAGATCTCGAATGCATTCGATTCTTTTGAGTGTATTCGAATGCTTCGATAGCGATGGTGATGAGGCATCAGTTGATTCTTGGACCGAATCAGCGGGAGCGTTCTCGGGACGAGAACATTTCAGGATGGCCGAATGTTGTAATATTTACTTTTGTGTTCTTGGGGCTGTTTGCAAATATGCTGTTATTTTATTTGTATTCGTATAATTATGGGCATTCGACTAAACCAGCCACTGAAATATAATACGTTCTAAATTTAGCACAAAATCGGAACGAGTCCCAAATCAATTTACAGGCGAAGGGCTGTTTTTAAGAATCGGCCGGCGTTTTAGCAGGTAGATTTAAATTATGGAAAGGCCTTTAGCCGAGAATTCCCATATTTGGAATGTTGTGAACCCGAAGTGACCGAGGGTTGCATTTTAGAATGCGAGGGTGCTTATGTGTTTTTGGCAGGCAGTCTGTAACAGAGGTCGCACATGTGTGAACGTGGAAGCTGATCCACCGCTGGTGTAATTCTACCGCGATTATGTGTTTTGAAGTGATTGAATTACTTATAAGAGAGCGGATGAAACGATGAGGTCTGTAAAAAGGAATGCTAATGCTTGTGTAGCTTGCAAATGTAGTTATTGTACAGCGAACATTCGATATTGTTTCGCACTGTTACTGATTGTAGACAGCTTTGTCAATTGGGTCGCTGTTTATTGTTATCGTTGGCCTGGGGTCAACTTGTCGCAGAGGGTGCCCTCATACCTGGGTTAATGGCTATCCGGCGTGATAGCCCACGACCCTTGACCTGATAAGCATTGTGCTTATCAGTGACCCAATTAGCGCGATTGGGTGGCTTGGGAAGCCCATCTCCCAAAGATGCCTTGTACCTGTGCCTTTTACAGTCCATGCGGCCACTGTAACTGCGGGTACACTGACATGGGTTGTACCCATTGATGCCGTTAACGTTCGGTTAAGGCATGCTAGATGCGGTAAGCATCCGTGTTTTCAGGATTATTACAGGTACATATCATCGAAAGTGCACCGAAGAATATCCCTGATGATGTCTTCGTCGAGATGCGACGTGGGACGACGCGGGGGGGCCATAAAACCCCCTGTAAGTATTATGTACTGAGCACATTACTGCTAAAAGCTGAATGTTTGTCGTTTTGCTTGCATGACTGATTGTGGAATTGGCTGAGCTTGTGTTCGCGTCAGGCGTGTGTGACCACCTGCTATATGAAAGGACTCGCTGTTCGCCTTGCACCCCCTAGTATCATGTTTCTGATTTACAACCCAGACTGCAGGGGCGTTACGGAATTTCTGGTAAGTCGCCAGTTCTTGTAAATTTATGCATGTGAACCGATCTGAATCCAGGAAAGAAATAAATTAGCCCGGGGCATCTAAATTATGTGCCTACATTTAGTCAGAAGCAGGGATGGATCGGATTACATTACATTACTGGCGACTTTAACCCTCTCAGTTTAGAGATTTATATTACCATTCGGTTCGGTCCTGATCATTTCACTTAACTGCCAACCTATTAATTAATTGGGTGCATTGTACTTTGCAATTTAAATTTTGATTGAGCCCATAGTATCATAGTTATAAAATCAAGTGGTCTTTAACTGCTTCTCAGTTGTTTATGGGTTGATGAGTTAATTACCTGCAGCATCCCAACAACAGTTTAGGGCTGTCTGCCTTATTCGAAATTATTCCAGTTACGGCAGGTAGTAGTACAGATATTTGTGGTAGACGAATTGTTAATCTTAGGACTAACTGAATATGATTTGTGATTTGATTAATTATGTTGCATCGGTCGAATGCACTTTGCGATATGTCACCTGACGAGGAGATTAGTCGATTAGAACTAGTGCTGGGGCTTTTATGGGTTTTTTATACGATTGTTCAACTAATTATTTAACTAATTCAGATTCAACACAAATTTTAAATTTTGAAAATTAATGACGAAATTAAATTTCATACTGAAACGCCAACAACTTCTTGGCCCAAACAATGGTGACGGAACACTTACAAAAAGCTTAAATTACATTAGTTTGCACCTTTGCGCGTGCAATAATTAAATGGTCGAATTAGCAAGTATTCGAGTGAATCAAATGTTCGGATGGTTGAAGTATTTGAGTAATTCAATTCACTCGGGTCATTAAATTTTACTTTTCGAAATTTATATGGGACGAGTAGAAAAACAAAAACAAACTTTGAGCAGCATTTACTAGCGAAATTGATCGTCCCGCTAACGTAAGACGCATAGGAAACCGGAATCATTGCTTGCTTTTTGAAAACTTTTCGGGATGAGACGGCAAGCAATCAATTGGATTGATAATCGCATTGGTATGACAAGGGAAAATTTTCAAGCCGTCGCAATAATTAACAACGGCGTGAATATGACGACATAGGTAACAAGAAAACCGAACTGTACTGCTTTGTGTGTAAAAAGGAAGGCCACTTTTCCAAAAATTGTCAAAATTGTAAACTACAACGCGAAAAATTTAATCCATGTGTTGGAATATTCCTTCCACCGAATAGGGCGCTTGTAAAATAGAATTCTTTGAACGAGTCAGTCATTACTTAAAAAAAATCATTTGTACAGCCCTGTATATGTAGCAAGTACGTAAATAGGTTATGTGAATTAATTACTTTCGTGTATATGTTTATATTGGGTGTTTTAATTAGAGTTTATTCATATTAGTCAAGTCCTATTATGATCTCAAGCCTTTGAATTCTGCTCTTATTCGGTTTCAAATAATAATGTGGGACAGATCGCCAGGAATTTAAGAAAAAAAGAGGCTATCCCAAATATTTTGAACCCTAATTCTGTGAGAACATGATATATGTGGATTTGGCACCAGTTGTCATTTGATACGGGTCGTGAGGCCAGTGGCGTAGCAACCATCGCTGCCGCTAGGAGCGTTTTAAAATTTTGCGCCCATATTTTACTTAGTGTTAGAAAAATTCATGAGCCATTTGTTTTAAGTTGCAAATGTCCAGCAGGTATGCCTGGGAATTAGAATTTTATGAGAAAGATGAAAGCACTTTTGTGATCATTCCATGTTAGCGCCCCTCAATATTTTCCACCGGAAGCCCTTGCTTCTTTGGCTTCTGCGATGGTACACCACTGCTATTCGGTCAAGCTAGCGATTAACCCTGATACACGCATAAAAGCCTGCGAGAATAAGATGGAGCTAATAATTGTATTTTGCGGAGGGCTACATTTACTCAGAAAAATTTGATGACACAGAAGAAAACGCTAATGCTCGCATTGTACCAGACCAGATACTGTACAGCAATTAATCGTTCTTTTGGACGGTCGGCCACAGAGCAGAAAAGAAAAATATATTTTAATCTTGAAAGGATACCGATCGCTGTCAGTTAAATACAGAACTTCCGACGTCAAGGAGCAATCAATTTCCAGAAATAAAATTACATTAAAAAACAAATGCTATGGTAATGTGATGTGTCAGGATGCTGTGACATCAAATATATGTATCCACCGAAACCTGTGACCTCGGCTGCTAGTATTTATATAATAAACAGTTTCAATTCGCATTTGTGAACTAAGTTAGTTGTGTTTTGTTGAACTCAATTGAATTCATATGACTTGATAGCTTACGAGATAGAACTAGTAGGCAGTTTACAGTACTAGCACCGAGGCGTGGTGCACATAACTATTAAAGTTTATTAAAAACGGCCGCATACAGGTGACATTTTTGTGGACTCCAACATCCGTGTGAATAAGGGAAAGAGTATGTTGTCCCAAGAAAAAAATCTTCACGTCGCTGCTGTCTTACGCTACATTCACACTTACTAATTTGACAATAAAGTTATCAGATTTCGATCCCTCCATAAATTGTAAACACCCTGTAATGCGTGATTGGCACTGAATTCAAAACAGGAAACAGGTAAAATTATGTTCCGACTTTATTACTCGAAGGTGAAATTGTTAGGTAATGTTACTTAGCGTAGACCGAAACAAATATCGTGAATGTTTTTTCCTGCTGATGGGAAAGGAATAGCAACGATACAAACAAAACAAACATTGAAATGAAATTGCTGTCGGGCAACCGATTACCTTGTCGAATTCAATATCAAAATTGTAACGCGTTGCAATTCATTAAGCACTGCAAGTAACAAAAAGGACTTATACCGCGTATTGCAGGATGGTGGTTACCATGGCAGGAACATACGTTTTGATATTAGGTATAGCACGGCGGGAATGATGTTACATGTAGATTCGGTAAAACTGAATCAGGAAGGACCACCCGGACTAGATTGCTGAGAATCAAACCGGCATGACAGACTGGGTTTTGTTTTGTAGGTGCAATTAACAAACGAAAAATTGCGCGATATTCGTGCAGTATTGTCGAAATTAAAAAAAAAAAAACGATTACGAGTGTTGGAAGTACAAACACTACTGCTTGCGAAATAATATAATAATGACATATGTCTATCGTATAACAACACGGGGTGCCCAATGGGTTGCATCGCGCTGGGCGCATCAAATTGTCGTACGAGGTGCTCGAAGAAATGAGACATCCTTTTGTTGACACTGGTGAAAAATTGTTGGTTTCCTCGAATGCGCCAATGTGGCGAAAGATATGTTTCATGTTGCCCTTCCTATCAAGTATCCATCAAGAGACCAAATCCCCTTACCCCCACACCAAAGATTCCAGTACCCATTCCTGTAATTCACCTCAATCACCTTGGTTCATTTGAGAAAACTGACAAACGATACGTGTACGTCATTGTGGCAGTTGACCAAGTACCTACTTATGGGGACTGTTCGTACAACCAAAACCAGATACGCGCAGGAATTTAAAAAAAAAATAGCTATCCTAATTTGGCAGTTATGGTGCACCACAATGAATTATCTTCGATTAGCGGTTTCTGTGAACAGATGGGTTCCACGTGGTGGAATGTCCGATAACATCGATACAAATAGCGATGGTGATGAGGCATCAGTTGATTCTTGGACCGAATCAGCGGGAGCGTTCTCGGGACGAGAACATTTCAGGATGGCCGAATGTTGTAATATTTACTTTTGTGTTCTTGGGGCTGTTTGCAAATATGCTGTTATTTTATTTGTATTCGTATAATTATGGGCATTCGACTAAACCAGCCACTGAAATATAATACGTTCTAAATTTAGCACAAAATCGGAACGAGTCCCAAATCAATTTACAGGCGAAGGGCTGTTTTTAAGAATCGGCCGGCGTTTTAGCAGGTAGATTTAAATTATGGAAAGGCCTTTAGCCGAGAATTCCCATATTTGGAATGTTGTGAACCCGAAGTGACCGAGGGTTGCATTTTAGAATGCGAGGGTGCTTATGTGTTTTTGGCAGGCAGTCTGTAACAGAGGTCGCACATGTGTGAACGTGGAAGCTGATCCACCGCTGGTGTAATTCTACCGCGATTATGTGTTTTGAAGTGATTGAATTACTTATAAGAGAGCGGATGAAACGATGAGGTCTGTAAAAAGGAATGCTAATGCTTGTGTAGCTTGCAAAT
Organism: Agriotes lineatus; assembly: GCA_940337035.1. Taxonomy (NCBI): domain Eukaryota; kingdom Metazoa; phylum Arthropoda; class Insecta; order Coleoptera; family Elateridae; genus Agriotes; species Agriotes lineatus. Next base: position 172,229 of record CALNHX010000275.1, read on the forward strand.
GTAGTTATTGTACAGCGAACATTCGATATTGTTTCGCACTGTTACTGATTGTAGACAGCTTTGTCAATTGGGTCGCTGTTTATTGTTATCGTTGGCCTGGGGTCAACTTGTCGCAGAGGGTGCCCTCATACCTGGGTTAATGGCTATCCGGCGTGATAGCCCACGACCCTTGACCTGATAAGCATTGTGCTTATCAGTGACCCAATTAGCGCGATTGGGTGGCTTGGGAAGCCCATCTCCCAAAGATGCCTTGTACCTGTGCCTTTTACAGTCCATGCGGCCACTGTAACTGCGGGTACACTGACATGGGTTGTACCCATTGATGCCGTTAACGTTCGGTTAAGGCATGCTAGATGCGGTAAGCATCCGTGTTTTCAGGATTATTACAGGTACATATCATCGAAAGTGCACCGAAGAATATCCCTGATGATGTCTTCGTCGAGATGCGACGTGGGACGACGCGGGGGGGCCATAAAACCCTCTGTAAGTATTATGTAATGAGCACATTACTGCTAAAAGCTGAATGTTTGTCGTTTTGCTTGCATGACTGATTGTGGAATTGGCTGAGCTTGTGTTCGCGTCAGGCGTGTGTGACCACCTGCTATATGAAAGGACTCGCTGTTCGCCTTGCACCCCCTAGTATCATGTTTCTGATTTACAACCCAGACTGCAGGGGCGTTACGGAATTTCTGGTAAGTCGCCAGTTCTTGTAAATTTATGCATGTGAACCGATCTGAATCCAGGAAAGAAATAAATTAGCCCGGAGCATCTAAATTATGTGCCTACACATATAGGTATTTTGATTTCCATAGAAAGCAGGAATGGAATCAACTCTCAAACGACAGATCTTTTTGATCCAGGTCTCACTTGAATAGTTGGTGCTGAAATGTTTCTAGTTAAATATAGATTACAGAATTAAATATAAAATTAAAACATTACCACACAGACTGAAGATTGCACACTCAAACACGATATAGCGCCACCAAAATCACTAATGCAACTAAAAATCTACTAAAAATTTCAACAGATACATGGAAAGGAAAGAGAAACAAACGCTGGGGTTGTCTTAATAATTTATGTTAAAGAAATACATATAGGCCTGTAACAACAATAAAAAAAACTATTTTATAAACGGCTACTTTCTCATATTCATTTTCGGTACTATAAATTTAACATTTAAGTATTACAAAACAAATATACGTTATTAATAGGGTAAGCTGAACCGCCTACAATCAAAACAAATTTTTATTTTTGTTTTGTGCACGCGCAGCGTCTCGTTATCCCTGGTAGTGCGTGGCGCCGAGTCGAGGTCACAACTCACCACTTCCCAATACGAGAGCGAGCGCACAACTCGATTCTGTATTCGGAAGTGCGATTTTGCATTCGAATTGCTTGCATTCGAACGATCGTTCGATTCTCAAAAGTATTCGAATGCGATGAATTCGATTCTGAAAATTATTCGATTCTGCCCATCACTAGCTGTGACCGCATTATATCGGCCCAACCCCGCCCCTGGCTATCAGCTAAGATTAGTAACTTTTTATTTGAATGAGTTACCTTATTTATGTTGTTTTGTCGCAAATTATCATTTTCCGCATCCATCTGACTGGTGGTGTTTCCGATATTGATATTCACTATTTCTGTACCTGCATTCATTCATCGAGGTGGGTTGAATGTAACAGATGTCGATGGATGATTTTCATTTCTAATTTTCTCTGCCTTAGGTTTTTCAATAATCCTCGATGATTGTAGATCACTCGGAGTGTTTCTCGGGAACACAGAGTTTTCATTTTGCACAATTTTAGTGTTTTTAATCTTCGCCGGTTTAACTGTTTTTAAAAGAGTTTTTATATACTTTGTGTTGCGTAGAATCGTTCGTTCTAGATACTTAATTTTCTTCTCCATACACTGAATTTTATGTTGATAAGAATTAACAAATTAGAATTTTTTATTTATATTTTTAGGAATTATTTTGTTGCTGTTTTCTACATTACTAATATGATCAATTATTTTTTCATCGTCGCTGATAGTAACATAGCTAGAATCTAATGCCTCCTTTATTTTCATTACCAACGCGTTTTTATTGCCCGTCGAATTTAGATTGCGTTTTTGGAGCTCTTCTTTTAGTTTTGGAACTTTTAGTTTAGATACCCGTATCTGTTCCTCCATTACTGGCACAGAATTACACTTATACATTGTCACATGCACTACTTTACATTTAAAATTTATTAGTATCACTCAATTATTATAAATTCACCTCAAAAACAACTTTATAATACAATACACGCACAGTCCATCCGCTCCGGACAAAAGCTCAACTGCCAATGAAAGTGGTGATTTGGTGAAGAGCATATCTTCGGCCAATTTTGTCGTGTTAGTTTCTCTCCAAGGCTACTGACGATGGCAGCTTAGCTGTCGAAAAACGTATTTAGCGGTTGTTAAATATTTGTGTGGTTAGGTGTTTTTAACGAATTGTGCGATAATATTGATACTACAAAAATATACATACCAATTCAGGCAATTGCGACTGAGTAACGCCCAAGGCTGCCTCTGATGTTATTTATTGTAAGCTGCTTAAAATGACACTGCAGTGGAGCCTCTAGTCAGAATATGTAGATTTAAAAATACTACTAAAAAACTTTTAACATCGAAAATTTTAGTAATCTCGTCAATTTCGAGACGAAACGACGATGAGTAAAATCGTATGGTATTAGTATTGTTATCGACATTTCTGGTCTTTCCATGCATAAAAAGACAAGTTAGTAAATATTGTTCTCAGTATTATCGATTTTGATGGTAATAACAACTACAATGCTGGAAATAAAGAAAGAGAAGAGCAAAGTACGAGCGCAATGCAGTCAATCAATGTAAAAATGCAAATGTAACACACATTCTACACCAGTTAGTTTTTATATTAGTCAATATCTTGGATACAAGATGCAATAGCTCTGCACTTTTTTAAGTAAACACTAGCATAAAATCAATTGGAGCTAGTTTGAAAAATTATTTACAGTTTAGAGACCAGTAATTCTAATAACAAATTCGTTTATGACGTTGTTTGAACAAACATGTTGTGATTCATATACGGTTCAAGTTTATTTTTGCCAGAGCATTTACATTTTTCAGTCCATTTTCAAACAAAATTAGGAAGTGCTATATTTTTGATATAACACATTCCCCTTTTACGCAAACATTTATAGCGTTTGTGAAGACCACAACAATCTGGCCATTCGCTCGGCTTTATAGCATTTTTCAACTCACTAACCTTTTTATATGGCTCTTATGCCGGCTAATTGAGACTGATGTATTTAACCTAATAAGATAATTCGTTTAACGAACTTTCTATTTTTTTTTTTCACTTTTAGTGGAGTGCGGATGTTTTAAATCGTTCAAAATTAGCGGAATGCCATTGATTTGACAAATATTTAAGTCCGCTTAACAGTTCTGGATTTGAAAATACATTTCCTTACTACGCTTGCAAAACATTTTGCATTCACTATCTACTTCCAAAAATATTAAATTCGTTTTCAACTCTTGTATTCCTCGCCCTCCGTCTTGCATTTTAATAATCTAAAAATGTCTTAACTTCTTTCCTAACTCGCTTTTTCCTGCTAGGTTTTAAAACTCGATTATTCGACAAACACCAATAAATTGGCTTGAAGATATTAATTTGATAGAATCCTATTTGACTCTAAAGCAGTATTCACAGATAATTTATTACTCTGGGTGCTTGTATTTGGCAATGCATCTAAACATTGTAATTTAAGTACATATGCCCATAACGAGAATTGTTCCATGCAAACATTTTTACTACTCCACTGGTCCATTAGAACGTTTTCCACAAAAAAGCGTCTAACGAAAAAACCTATACTCAAAACGCAATCTAATTGTTTTTCAATCTAAACTCAAATTTGAATCGTGCTTTACATTTCAATAGGGTCGGTATCTTGGCGTATTACTATTTACATAATGTGAAATATTGTTTCCTGTAAAGCATTGCTTACTTTCTTTAAAGTTTCCTTTAAACTCTCTGACCATATTTCCACTTTTTAATTTATTTTATAATTATTTTTTCAAATTTTCTACCGCTAATGGGCCTGAGTTTTTCGCTGCCGGAAAATATCGAAATAATATTGCTTCATAATTACCTTTTCATGAATATCGCTTACTTTAAATTATACCTAAGAACGCTAGGAGAGCTTCCTTAAAAAAGATGTTTTCCCTTGGTTGAAGGTATTATCAAATCGTTGGCAGCGCAGTCGCAGTTCCCAATACGTTATTTAAAATAACTTCGAGGACTTATGTTGTATGTTAAGTACCAGATATCTGGTATCCAACATGCTCTAGTTGCTAATTAATTTGACACTATTATAGAAACCTTTTCAAAAATCGTTCTCCATCAGAATAAGAAACTGCTTGTAATAGAAGCAGTAAGTATCAGTTAGGGGGATGTGACAAAAACAAGCATTCGGAAGCAGATCTCTAGAATACAGCCATGCAAGGTTGTTGACTCTTCTAAAAAGTCTTCATTAGTGCTGTCTCGGGCGAGTTTATATTAGCAATCTAATTAAGTGAGAAATACAGCACTTACTTGGGTTCGAAAGCACATTTCATTCCTTTCAAAGCGAATAGGAACGCTTACACTGTCAATCAGGACACATTCAATTCTGGTTCTTTTAGCGTCCTGACTTTCCTTAAATAAAAGGGATGTTTAGAAAGGCACTTCAATCGAAACATAATATTCAATTTAGTTGTTTTTTAAACTTTCGAATCATCTCATCTTGTTTGTGAGGCTGTTTAGGAGAATTATAAAATAAGAAATTGAGCTGTTTACGACGAGACATTTTAAAACAAACTAATAGTATTTAACATTACAAGCCAGGTAAAACAGGTTTTACTGGCGATAGGATTGGGATGACTGGCGAGCCGTTAGGCGAGCCTGTCATATCCTTGAGCCAGTAAAAATGGTTACCTGGCGTGTATTGTTGAATATTTTATTTGTTCCCCACTTGTAAATAACTAGAAATTTACCATTTATTCAAAATGTCAAACTGACAAGCAACTAAATTCATCAATATGACACATACTAAGGAAGACAACTCTGGCTTTGCACGCTATCATTTATCTATGAGCACGCTTGTAAAATATAACTGGCTAGCCAGTAAATTTTTTACTGGCTAGCCAGTTAAGAAACATTTTCAAGGTGAATACAGTGACTTGATAAATTGATGTTTACAAGTGAGGAACAAATAAATACAATAACACGTTTACAAAAATTTAGTTTTAACAAACACATTTTACATAGGTTGCTACGTAATTTTAATTTTGTCGCCAATGTTTCCATACATAGTATATAGGTCTGCAATAGTTAATTACTTAGGTACCGACAGATTTAATGATAAACATTTTCAAGCAAATACTCAGTCGCGTACGCTGAATATTTTTGAGAAAATCACGATTAGTAAAGATTGACGTCCCCAACATCAACTGCTCTTTGACTTTTTAATTTCTAGAGTGATTGTAATAAATACATATTATATCAAAAATGTTTGCAACTCTAAGTTGCCCGTATGTAATAGTTAATAGTGCATCAGTAAGTGAATAATTATTCTTCTCCCACTTTACTGTGATCTATACATATTTCTATGAGACCCTTACGCATAATAAAACCCCACTCGCACGACTCTAATTGTTCTCCTAGTTTAAAAAGTCGGTATAGCTACATACATGTGGTGCAGCGCATCCAGTACGGCATCGTTGCTCTGCACCATACAGTGATAGTCACGCTTCAACTGGTCAACTGCACAGGTGGAAATGTTTCTGAAATTTGTTTAGTTATCTCTATGGGTATCCAAATTTTATGAAGCTGTTGTAAATTAACATATGTTTTATACTTTTTACTTAAAGTTTAGTCAAGCCCTTTAAAGTTATGACCTAATTACGGGTTGCCAGAGAAAGGATTTAAGTATATTATCCAATTATTTAACGCGGTTTTAAGACTGCTATATGTATCAGAGCAGTGGAAAGTTGCCACAATCATTGTGATGCATAAGTCCGGTAAGCCAAACGGAGAACTGTCATCGTACAGGCCAATAAGCCCGCTACCAATCCTATCAGAAGTTTTCGAAAAACTGCTTCTTCAGAACACCAATAATTATGGAAGGTAATATAATACTCGACCATCATATCAGTTTGGATTGCGCAAACACCATTCTACTATAGAACAAGTCCATAGAGTAGTCGACAGAATTATGAAGAGCTTTCAAGATAAACAATATTGCGACGGCTTGATATTTAAAATCACGAACGCACTACCTTCAAACTACTATAAAGTCCTGAAGTCATATCTCACCAACAGACAATTTCTGGTTAGGTACGCAGACGCCCACACATCGTTATTTCTTGTCAAAGCTGGCGTCTCACAGGGAAGTGGGTTGGGACCGATGTTGTACCTCAGATTCACGGTTGATTTTCAGGCCTCAACTAGTACTACATTTGCTACATTCGCTGATGATACAGCGATATTATCGTCACATGTAGATCCAAACACAGCATCTGAGAAGTTACAGGCCCATTTAAATAACCTAACTCGCTGGTTTAAAAAGTGGCGCATTCATGTAAATGAATCCAAATCAACTCAAGTAGCGTTTACAACTAGAAGAGGAACTTGCCCCACTTTAATCCTAAATAACAAACACCACAGAACGAAACTGTTAAGTACCTAGGAATGCATCTAGGCAGGCGGCTAACATGGGGAAAATATATATTTTCAAAACGTAAACAATTGGGTCTAAAACTCCGGAAAATATATTGGCTCCTGGGGCGGAAATCACAATTATTTCTGGAGAGTAAAATACTACTCTATAAGCCAATTATCCGACCAATTTGGTCATATTGGATACAGCTTTGGGGAACAGCTAGTGGATCGAACATGGACATTATAAAGCGGTTCCAGTCAAAAGTATTGCGATCCTTAGTAAACGCCCCAGGGTTTGTACCGAATGAAGTAATTCGGCAAAATGTAGGACTATCAACAGTGAATGAAGAAATACATAAGTGAAGTGTTCGTTATCATGACAAACTTAGTGCTCACCCAAACGCATTAGTAGAAGAAGTCAAGGCTCAAAAGATTCAAGCCGCTTGATTTACCAACACGATTCGCGTAAAGTGAAGTGCAGTGCGAAATTACCGATACAGTCAAACTATGAACGTTAATTTTGTAAAATGTTCCCTGGACTATTCAATTCACCTGTCATCTGTCAAAAAGTGACCAATGAAAACCCAGAATTCTGGCGTTTCTTGACCAATAAAAAAAATATCAATGGATATATCTTCCTAGAAGGTATTCAAGTGACTATTTTTAACAAATGCGATTTTTATTAGAAAAAGTCAATATTAGTGTTCTGTTACTATAGAAATTGCGTAGTTTGTTGCTAGATTTACTGAAAACTAATTTGAAAAAGTAGTTTGGTTCATTAAATAGTCCCTCGAATACCATTCTTAGTCAAAGTTAAGTAGATTATTTTTGCGGTGGTATCACTACTCATGTCCATTGCGCTTGGGATTAGGACTCGTGCTATCGCACTCGTCCTAATCCTACCAAAGCGCAATGGACATTCGTGACACCACCGCAAAAATAGTCGACATAACTTTGACTACTCATGGTATTATAAGTGAATGTTTTTCATCATGTCATGTAACACCATTTGATAAAACAATTACGAAATGTCAAGTTTTATGACAGATGGTAAGCTATAAATAATCTAAAAAAAAAGTATGGACAACCATCGCAATTTTGTGAATTTATTGTCTTATCATTAAATCTAATCGTATTAATTACACCACTTAGCTCTAGGGTGGTGCTCTCCTGGCAAATTTCACAAGCAAGCCGGACATCAATTTACTTACACCTTTAAATTTCTGATATTACATGTAAGTTTCTGTATATGTTTGGTATTTACAAAGTGCTTATTATCTGCTCGTACCTGTAAAAAATCCATTGCGATTTAGTACTACGTGCTTTTATTAGCAAAGTGCAGTAAATACAACCACCAGCGACGTCGCACGACATATACACAACTAGTGATGGGACTATTCGAATGCAAATTACTACAGTATTCGATTCTTGCAAGATCTCGAATGCATTCGATTATTTTGAGTGTATTCGAATGCTTCGAATCGAATACTTAATCGGCGTTTGTAAATCTCGCCGAGCGTGATCTCGATTCCGATCTGAATGCTGAATTCGGCGTGATCTCGATTCTTATCAGCATGCTGAATTCGAATGCATCGGCGCTTGGCGGCGGTTGGTACTCTGTTTTGCACTCGAATCGTTTCAGATTCAGTTTTGACTAGCACAGCGCTGCGTATCATATGAGTTTGGACTAATATTACCACACAGATTGAAGATTGCACACTCAAACGATACAGCACCACCAAAATCACTAATGCAACTAAAATTCTACTAAAAATTTCAACAGATACATGGAAAGGAAAGAGAAACAAACGCTAGGGTTGTCTTAATAATTTATGTTAAACCCCCCCCTCCCCCCCCCCCCCCTTCCCCCCCCCCCCCCCCCCCCCCCCTTCCCCCCTCTCATATTCATTTTCGGTACTATAAATTTAACATTTAAGTATTACAAAACAAATATACGTTATTAATAGGGTAAGCTGAACCGCCTACAATCAAAACAAATTTTTATTTTTGTTTTGTACACGTGCAGCGTCTCGGTATCCCTGGTTGTGCGTGCCGCCGAGTCGAGGTCACACCTCACCACTTCCCAATACACGAGAGCGAGCGCACAACTCGATTCTGTATTCGGAAGTGTGATTTTGCATTCGAATTGCTTGCATTCGAACGCAAGAGCGCACAACTCGATTCTGTATTCGGAAGTGCGATTTTGCATTCGAATTGCTTGCATTCGAACGATCATTCGATTCTCAAAAGTATTCGAATGCGATGAATTCGATTCTGAAAAGTATTCGATTCTGCCCATCACTATACACAACACAGTCCTTCACGACGAGCTGAGTCGATATGTATATGGAAAAGTACTGGGACCAGTTTTCTGAAAATATGTATACGGAGGTTTTCCGAAAAATTCATATTAACTAAAATATTTTCAGTATTTTGCAACCTCTGATAATACCGGAAATGGACCGCAACTTCGTTATTTTAAATAAAATTTTATTTTATTTTTTTACCCCAATTTTTATTGAATTTTTTGGATTTACGCTGAATTTCAATATAACTTCATATGAGACATTATATGTCTAGCGTGAGAAATTTTTGAGTTATTTAATGTTTTTCGAAATTTTTGGCAGGAGCAGCCCCTTACAAAAAAAAATGTTTTCGAAAATCAAGCACGTCAGGCCAAATACTTTCAGGTTCTGCACAAATGAGACCTATAGCTACCTAAATATTTGAAAGCTTTCCCAAAAAATTATATAGGGCGCTCTAAAACATAATTATTTTTAATGGAAACCCCCCTTCTCGCTTCACTAGTCGATTTTATGCTGAAAAGTAAGGGGACTTTAAAATACTGAAATGTTCATGTATTTTCAGCTTTGAGATTATAACTCATAATATTAAAAAAAAATCATCAAGAATAAGCATACTACTTATTATATTGCTCCTGATAATAACGTGATGCAAGTATTCATCAACTTTTAAAATATGTTGACTTTATCCTGGCATATAGCAAAAAACCAACATAATTTGAGTTGTAGTTTCGATTTCCAACGACCACGGCTTCGTAAAATACTAATCTCCCAACATTTGCTCTTTACAAACACGACATCTTTAAAATATTTACTTTAAATTATGTAAACCACTGAAATTTAATCCTATGTACCACGGGCGATGAACATATTACCGAGCAGTTCAGAAACTTCGCTAAGCACCGTATTTGTTTTCAACACGGCAAATGTTGTTGCAGGAATCAGTGCAGCTCACAAGTACTCAAACAAACACATTTACGCTAACTTGCGTCGTTAAAACCACATTCGCAGCACATGAGGGAAGCAGCTAATGAAAAAGGAGAGCAGTATCAAGACAATGGAATAGGAAGTGCACGAAATCTCCATACTGGAAGGGGAATCCTCGTGGTTTACTGCTTTTAAGTGCAACAGTTAAAACCAACATTAGGGAAGGTAAATGCTATGGCTGAGTAGTCTACTAATACAAAATAGTAATTCAACTCGTACTCTAAGTGTTTTACGTAAATTTAGTGGTGGTGCTTTGTAAAAGTTGCCAAGATAGATTTTCTAAAAAGAATACCAACCAAAGTGGTGCTAACAAATGAGGCAATAAAACTGAAACCGCGCATCGATACCAGTTTGCATTATAAATCACAATTTAGCAGCCTTTTAGATGTCGATATCAAAACCGCATTAAACGCTATGGATCGCATCAATGGCCGACCTTTATTTCTAATCGTAAGCACGTTGGGAATTTGAATAATGTGTTCTCAAATCAATCGCACTGACGCAACTGACGTTGAGTAATAGGCGTTTCGGCTATCTGAATGTATAGCTGCACATTAGCACGCTTTAATGAGAGTTTTGGTATTTGTATGAGGAGTGTCCCACGCACATGATGTGAATAGATTTCTAGATGATTCCATAAATGTGTCCTTTTATTAACCCACACTACGTTGTCTAGATTAAATCTATTGTTTGAGCTAAAATTTTCTACTAATGATGTATAACTAGGATTTCATAAAATTGAAGTTTGTAAGAAGCTATCAGAAAAATGACAGTAACGTAAAAAGGTCAATCTAATTTAATCTTTCACCAATATTGGGGCTGTGATTTATTGCTTCCGTTAATATAGTAATTTACTTAAATAGAATCATTACTACACTACTGATGCGCATATCGCCTGTCAACGTTATTACCAATTTTTGCAGGTAACGACTTAATATTAATATAATAAACCAACCAATGAAATTGACCAATTTAGCACAAACGGCCAATAAGAATTGATTGTATTTGGAAACACTTATGAGTATTTTCAGGTGATCACTATTGGTTTTAATGAATTCAATTTGGCGAGTAGCCTTTGACTGACATTTCGCCGAAATGTCAAAGTGAAGTTTACAAATCGACGTCGTTCTAAAACTGAATAATAATAATAATCGTTTGGAACTTCCAGCGTTGAATTACTAGCGGGAAATGTTAAAAACGTTGCCGTCGAAACTAAACCGTCGAATACGGTAAAATCGAAATCATATCTATATTGTTGGATAATCTTTTCAAATACCAGTCAAGCTGAAATTTTTGAAGAGATTTCTTTTAGTTTATATAAAAATTATTGCAAATTTTTCTCAACTATCGCCCTGCAGTCTCGTGGAATTTTTAACGCAGCCCGCTAAACGACACCTAGCGTGTACGGGACAAAAAAGATATTTACGACAACGCGCCAGCTCATAAGAAAAGTCACGAAAAAGCTAGACGACTACCGCGTACGATATCTCTCAAAATCGGGAATGTAACTCACATGAACCGGTGCCCAGCCCGTAACAAGAAATGCCGACTAGACTCAGTGCAGCCAAGGGTGGTCCAACACGAGATAACACAAGGGCAACGGTCTAATAAACGGTAATCAGATCGAAATAGATTGAGCGACAACCACGATTGCATCAAGATGAACAAGAATGCACAGGTAAACTCAGTGGGGAACCGGGAAGCAAGTGAGCCAACCTTTCAACTCAACAGTTGGCAGAAACCCAAAATCCAAACAGGGCAGGGTATGGGTGCAGCCTTGGGACTCCACGGAACCGGCAGCTGGAGCGTTAGAACCTACCTTGACGCTCACAAATTCGTCCAGGATCCGCTTTACACCAATCATACACTACAGACTGCTTAACCTGAAACTCGGCATGCAACACAAAGAAAATACAGTGGTAGCGTTTAACAAATAGGTATATTGTTCTTCCACACAAATATGATTATGGACATTAATTAGTACACAAATGAAATCCGCTAGCATGTGGCGCTGTACATTGAGAATTTACTCTCACTGCATTATAAAAAGCGGGGTAACAAACGTTAGTTAGTGCATGAATATGATTGCAGATATTAATTAGTACACAAATAAAATGCGCTAGCATATCGCGCTGTACATTGAGAATTTATTCGCACTGCATGACAAAAAGAGGGGTAACAAACGTTAGTTAGTGCATGAATATGATTGCAGACATTAATTAGTACACAAATGAAATGCGCTAGCATATGGGCCACAGCAACTCGCGCCCAGACAGACGAATACCGAGCTAAACCATTAATTCTCTCTCTCTCGCACTTATGGACTGGCGTTTTAAATTCATGCTAGAAAACACGCTGGAATGCAAGTTCACGACAGCTGCCAGGCGATAAAAAGCACACGTGTGTAGCGACAAGCCGGAGCAAAAACACAGCTGTGTAACGGCCTGAAGCCAATGCCTGCATAAAACTCGATACATTTAAATTCAAGCGGAAAAATATGAAAACCTCTATACACACGGGGTCGTAGTTTAGAAAAATAGGCAATAACCCGTACATTCGTCCCATTTCAAAATGTCTTGACAAGCGTAAAGTACTTTACGGCCCACTCAGAGTCAAGTCTGTCAGCTTTACAAGCAATAACATCGTAGGTTGCCAAAATTGATAAAAATTATCAATCTTTAAATGTGAATATTTCGGACCGTACATAAAATATTGTATGCACCTCGTAAGTAACTAGCGTGTATGGCCGTTGGCGTGTTAAAACCCGTGGCTACACCTTGGGTTCCAATTTTCACGCCGCGGATCTTAAGCGCCTATTTGGAGTAATCTTCTAGAGCAAACCTGGCCATCATTGTTTCTTTATTGTATGTAGTTTAAATACTTCATGTTTTTCTGTAAACAATTTTCTATGCGAATGGTCGAAGCTTAAGCGGCCGAACCGCCTGCAATTTCCAATTACTACGCAAGCATTTTAAATATCGTACGCTCTCTGGCTACCACGCTACCTGTCGTAGTAGCTAGCCTTTAACAAGGGAACTCTTAAACGGTTTCTGCAGGCAAGGCTAGCTACCCATTTTGTGTGTTAGATTCGTTTCAGAAATTAAAATTGGAGACTGCTAACGTCACCTTTTTAGGTATTCGGTAATTATTATATAGGTTTCTAAAGCTTTTCCCTAGTATTTTAAAGATTTATGTAACGTACATCTTATGTGCAAAGCTTCTTTTCATTCCATGCCGCTCTTCGTTAGTTGTAGCTACCGTGTTCGTTTTGAGATATCTCGTGAACGTTTTTGGCCAACAACAGTCCAGCGACTTTTCTGCAGGAAGTACTTCATCTCGACACAGTGAAGGGTACCACATGGTAAGTTCCGAAGAAAGAAACTTTGGCACAACTGTTCAAGTGAACTGACCTGTTTCGCAATGCCTCCTAAAAGCGACGGAAAATTTCAAGTGACACCATGCCACTGTAAGTGTTCTTCGAGTAATTATTGTATCGTTTGGTCGCCCTCTCGCGTGATGTAGCTTTGCCTGTTCGGCGAACTAAACAATTCTCGCCTGTAACCTGTATTTAAGTCAAGCCTCGTTTCAAATTACCGAATTTTTGGGTGCGCAGTTTGTGTGTAAGATTCTCTCGGGTTGGTGTCAAATTGCAGCGACCCCAGACCTAAAGTTAAAGCAAGTCCCGGCTTAAAGTTTAGGTTAATTCCCTACTACTGTTCTTCGTGAGATATTCAGCTTGTTACCAATGTGTTAATTCTTACTTTAAAAATAAAACCAAATAACTGTAAGACTACCTGAACAGATTCAAAAGGGCGGTTAACATGCAGCGGGAACGGCTGGATTCTACTACAAAATAAGAATAATTAATTAATAAAGACGCCAATGAGTCTTTCGATATGACGAATTTGCTCAGTTAGACGAGATACGCGCTAGCATAAAATGCAAACTATAAACTGTAAACCGTTTCCACAGTGAATTTTGCGTAATTCGCTTGTGTATGCAACGATACGGTCCCAGAAACCGTGCGGCACCCCACGCCGCTGTGCCACGCGCATTAGTGTAAAATTGCGAGGTTCCACCTGCATTAATAATGCCGCTATCCGTAGGGCTGTGTTTTGACGTATACCTTAACGTAGGACCGGCTCAAACCAGTTTCGGCTGCACTCTAGGGCATAATAGAATAATAAACGCGTTTTTATTAAGTACATATGCAATTGATTGGTATAAGTTACAGCTACTGAAAGACATGGAAGTGTTTTGATTTTTACAAGATACAAGAGCGCTCTTCAAGCAAGAAATGACGATGCTGGTGTTTTCATGTTATTTAAGATACCATAAGGTAAATCACGTAAGGAGCCCTCCCCATCTTCAACCGAGAGCCTTCTCGCAGTAACTGCAGGTTCTGAGGGAATACATTTGACACATACAGTGGCAGGCACTCAACTTTGACAAGTATTTACTGATAGCTTTATTGCGTAGCCTAGCTTTCGAGAATTAATGCCCCCTCCCCCAAATTCGTGCTAGCCGCAAGCTAATTGGAGGTATATTATGTATCTTTCGCTTACCAACGCGTGTCCCTTCTAATGTGTGTCTGATGGAAGTGTTATATCCATTAACCTCGTTTTAAACATGCCTTCAAATTGGTGCTATAAACTCATATCGATCTCCGTGGTCCCCTGCAGTAGACTACAGTCACTACAGTCACTTAGTATATACAAATATATAATGGAAAATAGAAATATTTAGTCCTCAAGCAGCTTAACAGAGTCCAGCGAAAAAAAAGAATCGGTCAAGAAAGATCACATAAAAAATATGAAAAGCAGGAAGGCAAGTTGTACAAATAGAACTTGTGCAGCTAGGGTATGTCGGAATAGCTAGTTTCTCTAGTATCAAGATGATAGTCCCCGAGTCAAACATTTTCGTTATGTTAGAAACACGTCAGCAATTTTTCTGATTTAAACTTTTATTTTCATTCTAGCGGTAGATATTAGTTAAGAGGGTTAATAAGGCACTTATTATATACAAGCATTCTAATAGTCGTAGAATCTTGGCGTAAAAAATGAAGATAAATAAAAGGTGAAGTAACTGAATTGACCTAGGTTAGTTATACGAATACTATATACTGACCACAAGTAATGATAAGAAACATGTCAGCTTTTTGAGACTAACATAGCAAATTACTAGAAATGCATTTATAATGCCTTTACATACGCTAATTTACGTCGCTGATCTAGAACCGCTTGGCAATGAGCAAAGGT
Organism: Agriotes lineatus; assembly: GCA_940337035.1. Taxonomy (NCBI): domain Eukaryota; kingdom Metazoa; phylum Arthropoda; class Insecta; order Coleoptera; family Elateridae; genus Agriotes; species Agriotes lineatus. Next base: position 187,474 of record CALNHX010000275.1, read on the forward strand.
AATGTGGATAGCATTACGTTTCAGCGGCCTATTGTGATTACATGTAACTTGAACTAGAAATTCATTTCAGGTCTGAAAATTAGACAGGTACGAAATAGACTGTGTAGCTAAAAGTGTTTCATTATACCTTTCTATTTATTTAAACAACTGTAACATATGATACTATTTCTTAAATTTTTGCATATTATCTACACATATAGCATGTATTTGTTTGGAATTAGTTTTAAGAATCAACAATTCCAGTGTAAGAGCTCCTTATTTTAAAGCGGCGACGATAACGTCTAAAACAGGGAGGGTCTGCGACGCAGAGAATCTGCTTTTACTCTCTTCTTATACTCCAGGGTCGAAGTGGTTACAGGTAATCTTGACTTGATTCACCGCGAGTTAAGTGGAAAAATTAATCGAGAAAGCAATTAAATTACGAGACTACGAAATGATAGTCTAACTAGCTGATACCATGGAGTTATCTTTAGCAAGGTGTAAGTATACCACAGGATCATCAATTAGATAAACAGTACAATTTTCGTACATTTAGAAATAGTATACGATGTCCATGTATAAAACTATTATTTCAGTTTTCTATGGTGTGTTTATATACGTATCCACACATTTATACAGAATGGAATGTTTTCCTTCATGTATTTAAACAACACTTTCCATATTAAACTGTGTATGCTCCAATCGCTGAAAGCTATTAACTACTAGCAGTTATCAAATTATTCCTTACGAGCTTGTTATATTCATATTTGCATGCCTATGTAAACTAATATTGCATCAAAATGCAAACAGAGTTTAATCTATCATATTTCTAAACATGTGTTCTAAAATTAAATAGCCTTTCCCGACCCGTCAAAACCAACGCCCTCGCCCTCGCATCACACCCTCATAATCGCTTCAGTTATTCAAATAACTTTTATTGCTGTGTTAGCTATACATATTGTATACTTTGGAAACCGAGTTCAACAACTGGAAAACTATCGTATGAAAGTATCGCAGCGTCCGCTAAACCAAAACCGTTCATGTTGCACGAATGGGAGAAACCCCCTTCCATGGAAATCAAATATAAAATTTTATTTAGAATGTTGCGGACTTTTACTTTGATCTGAAAGAGTTTCGGAAACATTCAATTTCCCGAATTTCAAAATCAAAGCGTTGCATTAAAATGTATCGCATCGTTTTAAATTTGCCACAGCAAATCACTTGATGCTTTAAATAACAATGTATGTTTGCGAGCCTGCTTCAAATATTTCGTCGCCGATATTACCGCCTACAGGCACTTACAACATAAATAAGACCTTCTGTTGCTAATACTGTAACGCCTCCACATTCCACTAACTTCCTCCCAATAACTGCTGCTGGATTGTATTTATTGATTTTAACGAAATCGAACTTCTGCGTAACCCGCGTTACATGACAGAAAAGTGATTTCGAGTAGCATCATTAAAACGACGCATTTTCCTAAACATCAAAAATTCACATTTAAGATGCTGAAGAGTGCACTCGACTTGATGTTCTATATAGTACATGAATCCCGCATCGTCAAGCTGTTCACCAAGCATTTCAAGTAATAATAACCAGATATGAACAAAAATTATTTTCATCTAGTATGGCTGTGGAATACTTCCTAATTTATGAATGCAACTACATTAATAACTAAATGTCAAACTTGAGATATGAGTATTAAGTAAGTTACAGTTGAATTCATAAATTAGGAACTATTCCATAACCATACTAGATGAAAATATATCGTGTTTAGATTGGCCCCTTACATTTTGCAGCACATATTAACAGACAATACTGATAAAAATGTTATGGCAAATTAATATTATGTTGAGTTTATTTGATATTGATATTACTATTTAAATAAATGACTAGTATCTCAAAGGGTTGGATTTCTACATTCTAGGATGTATACATTTTCTATTAAGATAATTATCGTAGTTTTTATGATCGCTTTAGTCACAACTTGTCCATCCAATGGGACCACTACAAAATTAGATATTATAACTGATCGGAACAACTTTACAAACCTGGCGCTCCAACCTCACAATTTTTCGAAGAAAGTTAGTTTTGTATTAGTAACAAAACACTAGCGCTGCGCTTCTTCCGAAAATGTGCAAAAACCGACGCCACTTTAACATTTTTACCAAATTCTATTTTTAGGATAACTTTCTGACCTTGTTTGGTTTCCCTGAAGCAAAATAGAATACCTGGCGTTTCCATAGCAAGTCACACGACGAACAGGGGCTCCTCTTCCTCTCCGTTGGCCTACTGTAACAAACCAGATACGCCTGCAACTTGCCCCACTCCAACACTGCTTACAACTCCGTTTTTTTTCAGTTCCCAGGGCTCCGCACTGCTCAGTCCGAATGCCGCTGCCTCCCACGCGCTTCCAGGGCTATGATAACCTCACTGTAGCTCCAAATCTTGCCACAGGCAATGTACTACTCAACATTCTTTATAACTCCTGTAGGTGTGCAACGAATCGAAGCAACTCTCTACAGCCTATGCAAAAGACACTGCAGTAAATATAAAACACTGAGGCTTTAAAAGTGTTCATTGCAACATTTTTAAATACACCAGACCAGACCAATACATAGATCCTTCTTCATTATGGGTACTAGGAATTGTGCATATTACAGCACTCATCGTTCTGGTCTACCTATACTTTTTCACATCCTTCAATGGTAATCTGCCTTCGCTTATTTTATCCATTGTTCTGGCCTTATCAATTTTTAGATGGACAGACGACCCCAGCTATTTTAATACTCTAAGCGATGTTTTGATCGTGAGTTGGGTTAAAGAAATGGCTCTTGATAACTACTAAACAGATGGGACAACACTAGGGTCAATCTAACCAACAAGCGTAATTTAGCGTCAAGGGTCTCTTTCACCCTTCTAACATTAAAACAGAAGCTATCTACAACAACGTAAGTTCAAGTATTAAGATTTTAATAAATTTTAAGCAAATACATTCAAAATTACGAGTAACATATAATTTCTACCAAATTCATGTAGGTTGAACAAACCTGGAAGATGATTAAATAGTTTAATTTCAAATTATTCTATAAGTAACACTATGATCGTTATATTCAGAATGAACCAATAAGTTGAATTATTATTAGACAAATCATATTACAAAAGGTTCGTTAAATAAATACCTTATGCAAGCTACTAAAAAGGAATTGAGCTGCATCAGGCACTCAAACAAAAACTATTTACTAACGTAATTAAAATTAATAATAACAATAATAAAGGACGTTATTGCCAAAAAATAATAATAATCCATTCAGATATGAGAATTAAAAAAATAATGTGGCAACGGCGGAGTTCACATGCAATAAATTATATCTGCTCTTACACTAACCGAACAAAAATACGTACGAAAAAAAAGTTTTTAATGGCAAAAGTTCAAATTGAAAATTACTAACTAAATTGAATATATTTGTCTGAAATTGAATCCGCGACATACCCGCCAATATTATGCACTAATATTAAATTAATCAAACATTAAAATGAGAAAAAAATTATCCTTTATTCCCATTCAAGCACTGTCTTGACGTTGAAAAAAAATCTCGCAAGCTTCGCTATCATCGCACAAGTCTTCCGGAATAAGATAAAGCTTTAAAAACAGTGAAATTATATACATTTAAAATTCTGATAGTTGACAAACAAATACAAAATGAATCCGAAAAATACAATAAGTAAATATTAAAACTGAATCAATATTTTCAAACCAGCGAAATTCGCAAGCAACACAAGTAATTCCCGTAACTCATGCTATCCGGCGAGCTATGTGGGTCAAAATCGAGCTGGAATCGTGAGGGGGTAGTAATTGCGCCTTCGGTTATTCAAAAAGTGAAATATAACAAAGAATCTGAGTTTCATCCGTAGACGTAGACCATTAGTTTTGGTGGAAAGATCGTTGGGAACGCATTCAACCTGGAGAGATACCGTCCACCAAGTGTTGAGGTTTCTCGAGACGCTGTGATAAACAAGAAAGCAATGCACCGTTTCTTCGGCGTTCTATAATTATTAAGAAACCTTCGAAATCCCCATAGCGAAAGACGGGAAACGAGAAAAATAGTTGGAGATTTTCAGCTGCCTGCAGGTGACCTTTGCTTCCACGATAACATGCAAATTCTATATCGAAGAGCTAGACCCAGCAATTTAATTATTCATAACTCCGAAGCTACTTTTGATTACCGGTACTTGTTGTAAACGTGAAGGCATCCATCAATTATTCTTACATATCTATATCATCTATTCCTCTTGTGTTGTTGATTTCAATTTGAGCATATTTGACAATTTCTTGCTACTACAACTTTTCCTAATATTTTGTGCAATCTCATTCTATTATGTTGCCGAGTTACGATTGATCACCTTGGGGTACATCGTTTTCCATGTTACTTATATGTCAGGCGCATAAATCTTCATGTGCTTATCTAGTTAATCTTCCAGCAGTTTTTCTCTTCTAGCTGAAATTGTTAATGAATTTGCTGTAGACTGTATGTTTCTCTTCTATTGCTATTACTAACTTGTCGGGCCATATTCGTAATACCGTTTGTTTTGAGTTTTCCTGTTCCTTACCAATGTCTTCTCTCGTTACTCGTTCTAATTGTTTGTTGGGTCTATAGTCGGGCCCCTGAACAGATATTGTAATAAAAGCACCCTGCATTTTGCTATTGGCTTAATTGGTTTATTTCTATACAAACATCAATTTATTTCCTGTCTCAGATATCCATGATTCATTTATCACTTGTCAGTGTCATTTTTGAAACAGGACATAAACCCATATCTGTTCAGTGGCCCAACTATAGCTCGATATAGCTTTTGAATAGTCGCCGTTCAGTTAATTGATCTTGAAAATTGATTTCCCTTTCAGTTCAACACCAGAATTGATTTTTTGTTTTCATCTACGTTGTACAGGTGTATATGAGACAACGATAAAATGATCTCATCTGATAATGTGATCTGTTGTATCTAACCTGCTGCTAGTTTGTTAGTGACAATTATAAAATCACTTATAAATCTAGAGCCCTGCCTTGCTCAACTGTATTTACGAATAACCTTTTCCCGATGAAGGTTTTCCTGTAAGCATGAAACTAAACAAAATACAAATGTCCTTTTTAAGGAAAATATTGTAATTCCTGGAAAGGTGTTTCCAACATGTAAAACTTTTCATTACTTTAGCATGTATAATAGGCACATTATTTGTCCAGATTTGTCAAATACCATATATATAAGAATGTGACTGAAATAAATCATTTGATGCTTATAATAAATATATAGATGTATCACGTTCGAAAAGTACTCTTAAAGTTAAGGAGATTATTTTAGCGTTTCTAGATAAATTGAAGGTATGTCAAGGATAAACGATAAAATTGTCTTATCAATTTAACCAATTCATGTATGAAAGGGCAGTCCAAAAGCGTTGTCACTACACCAATCTGACAATTCAGTTAGGTGATCGCTTAACATCTACTACTAGTAACGAGAATACAAATCAACAAATACATACACAGAAAAATGTGACGAATATCGCCAAAAAAACCTTTTTGCTTAACATTCCACAGAAACTCGTATAAAACCATTCTAATAGATTACGTTGTTCTCGAGTTAGCATTTTACATCGAAATAGAATGACATATTTGTCCTTTATTCATTTGTCGACTTTTCTCTAACTCCAAAGCGGTTTCTGTGTTCAGAAAAGTTCTGTAGTTTTATGAGATCTTTCATATATTTTGGGTTGTTCGTGATTGATAGAGCGGTTACGACAAAGATAATAGCTTTTTTACTGAATTCAAAAGGGAAACTACTCCATTACGAACTAATTTTAATTTAAAATTCTACTAGAAACTAACCAAATAATTTATTTACCCTACATCTAGTATAATTTGATATATTGTAAACTACATGATAATGATGTGCACAGCCACTAGTTTGTATATTAAAATCTCTTTAGTTTATTTGAAATTAAAACTAATACTCGTATAATAAATTCTATAACACTACGTACAATTATTAAGAAAAGCAAGCAAGAAAGTACAGCATTTCCAATGAAATATAATGTCGACCTAATAATAGCACTTTCATGCCAAAAGTTTAATGCCCAGAACTAGCCAACATTGTAGTTATGCGAGCACCCTGAACAACATGAAATCGATACCCTTTGAAGGGAAGGGGTTGCTTTTGTACTGCCACCAACACCTAGCGCTACTAAATGGAGGCTATTGTAAGAAATTGAGCACAATCAAATTAGTTATTTAACGAACATAGTTAATATAATTAAGTTGGTATACCAATTTCTAACCTGATCGACGTTGTCAGTTTCCGCTGATCTCTATCCATGAAATGCTTCAAATCGACGTTACTAGCTTTTAAGTCTTAAGGTTTAGCACTTCTTAACTTAAAATACAGGTAGTTGACAAACAATAAATTTCGTATTAAAATTTAACTTCTCCTTTATACTAAAACTTGCCATGCAAGTCAACATTTTTCGCTTTTGCGGGTGCATACTTTTTCGGCGACACTGAACGCTCGAAAACATTGTGAGAGGTCTTTTTGTGGGGCATTTTGATTGATGGTTCTTGTGGCATACCGTATCTAAACGCCTTCATTTTAATTCCATCTAAGCTGGAGGCGAAGTCAAAGTCACTTATATCCTAATGTGAAGAATATAAAAGACGATTTAAAACGTTTGCCTAAGGGCTTTCTCTGTATCTTTACATTCCAAACATAAATCTTTACTATCCCGGTTTACCTTTTTAACGACGTACAACAGAAGGAAGAAGATATTTTCCGTCTAGTTCCTTCGTGCTATCAGTAGAACCTGAGCTATAATAATTGGCATATCGTTCCCATTCCTTTCAGAATTTAAAGCTTTCAAACTTCTTAGTAACGGAGTTTTAAGCTTTTCAGAGAAAGCCCTACTTACGCTAGCTGCATTATTATTTATCGATTTTTATAGCATTGACCAATTCCTTTAAGTGGCGCAACGACCTCTCCAAGTTTCCAAGTCAGCAGGTTTTGCGTTTTTAGCCAATCCATTTTACAATTCAATAGAATATTTAAGAGACGTAAATTCTGGAAGTTTAAATTTATTGTCGCTACCAGTAAAAGGTTTTAGAACAATAGTTATTTTAAAATTGAAATTGTTTCGAATAACAATTTGATATTTCTTTTCTAGGCATATCTACCTCCTCGTAGTTCGTTAAATCTATGCCGTTTCCGCAAGTTCTCTTAATACACTTAAGGTAGGAAAGAAGCAAGACATTGTTTCATTAATTATAATCCATGGGATAAGAAGCCCGCTTGTCGGACTTAATCATGATTGTCATCGTTTCCATTGCTTATGTCATTACTGGAAGGATCCAGCTGTTAAAAGCCCCGACCCTCCCCCCCCCCCCCCTCCCTAGGGGCAGCGGTGTACATGCAGAAATGCACGGGACATTGACGGGTACGACTCTAACGAAAAATAGAAGGAAATGGAAGAGCAGACTTGGTTGAAGTATCAGGAGCAGTACCAGCGGTAGAATTAGTTGGCGGGAAAGAGGCAATTGGTAAAATAGATGGTCGTGCTAATGGCGGTGTGATAATGGGCTGACTCTCAAAAAATGCTGGTTTAAATCTGTCTAGGGTGATGTTCTTTTCTACTTCTCTAACAAGCAGCTTGAAGGCTGCCCATTCTTCTCACCACACGAAAGGGGCCTTCCAATGGGGGTTGTAGTGGAGGTTTTACAGCATCTGAGCGAATGAAAACATGAGTGCATGTAGCAAAGTTCTTGTGGCCCAATGTTATCATTACTCCATGATCGGCTGCAGTTTTGACACAGACTAACGCAAAACCTAACCTGCTAACCTCGAATTTGACATATACTTACAGAGTCAACAACAATACATTTCAGTATTGCCAACTGATTCAGGCTATCTAGGGCCGGTTGCAATTGAGTTTTTAAAAAGCACACTGTACTTGGACGTTGGAATAAATCACCAGGGAGATCCAGCGAGTCAAGGAACGTAGGGGAATGTCACATGAGAGCCATTTTTAGTGAACGATGCCAACGCTCAATCATTGCTAGCTGGATGATAAAGTGTAGTACGGAATTTAGTGACTACTAGGAAGTTGACCAGATACCGAAACCTCAGATTTAAATTGCCTTGATTTGAAGTCAACCAGGAAGGAATGTCATATCTTGAAATCCAGTTCCGGAGGAAAGCCTTCGCTACGATATCCGCCGATATATCAGACATTGAAAAAGCTTAAGATAATCTACTAAACCGGTCGATGCATGTTAGAATGTAGCGAAAACCTTCTAATGATGGAAGAGAACAACTATATCGATGTTGAGGTAGTCGAGAGCCATTGAGAGTTAAGTCTCTGGATCGATGTGATATGGTATCGATAATGTGTCGGCCACGATGTTATCACCACCTAAGACTTTGAATATCGATGGAAAACTGACCGATGTAATCCAGATATCCAAATTGACGTAGGGAGCAATTGTTGGCTTTCTGCCGGAATGCCTAGACGAAAAGTTTGTGGTCGGTGAACAGAACTCATGGCCTTCAAGCTTATGCCGAAAGTGCTTTACAGCCAAGTAAGCACCTAGGAGCTCACGATCGTGTGTGCTGTATTACCGTTCCGCAGACTTGAGTTTCCTAGAAAAGAACCCCAGTGGCTGCCTACACCCATTGTGAAGCTGATGTAGCGCAGCTCCTACTAACCAAATCCAATGCATCGATGGACAGACCAAGATTGAAACTGATCCAAACGATCTTCTTGCTGTCTTTTCTCCTTGATGACTTTAGATATTCATTAAAGGCGGTCTGATGATGGACTGCGTGGACAAAAAGTGGCTATCAGAATTTATTATGCCCAGGAAATTTGCTTGTACCCTAAGACGGTTGCCACACGTTTGGGTAACGTTTGAATCCTTTCCGCCGTGACCCAATGACCGAGAAAGGGCACAACGTTCTATCCAAGGTGCCAATTGGCCATGTTAATTGTCATGCCAAAGTGATCTAAGCGTTCGAGAACCTGTATCAAGTGCTTTCGATGTTCGTTTGCATCCCGGGACGCAATTATCACGTCGTCTATGTACACGAACACGAAAGTTATAAATCTCCCAGAACCTCATCCATAAAGCGTTGGATTGTCTGAGTAGCATTTCTGAGCCCGAACGCCATTTTTACAAACTCAAATAATGGTGTAATTATTGCTGCTGTAGGAATGTCTTCTTGAATTAAAATCTAACGATGTCAGTGTGGTAAAGATACTGTTACCTTGAAGCTAGCGCGAAAAGTCTTGGAGATGTGTTAAAGGATACGGGTCAGGAACTGGCGTCATTTAAACGACGAAAGTCTCTGCAAAGCTTTCAGATACCGTATTTCTTGAGAACCATGTGCAATTGATTCCTCCATGCACTTCTCCATCAGAAAATAGAACTCTTTTTTGCGTCCTCACGTTTGTCTGCAGGAAGCCGACGGGCCCTATCGAACACCGGTGATCCTTTAATGATGATGTGAGACGTTGCTCTGTGCTTTGCTATAACCGGAAATTGACAGAGAATATCGTGGTACGTAATATGCTGGTCGAAGATCTTGATGCTGGGAATTGAGCTGCCGACAACAGAACATAGTGGTCGGACAGAAGATAGTCGGTCAATAAGACAGCGATTCTTGAGATCGACAAACAAAACAAAATTTTCTAAAAAATCGGCCCCAGTGATAGGCTTAGTCACATTGCCCATAATTATTGTCCACTTGAATAATCTATAAAAGCCCAGTCCGACCCCCAGTGTTTTCTGTCCGAAGGGCTTAATCACCGAGCCGGTGGCAGAATAAAGGAGATAAGAATATACTGATAAATTACTTTTCGTAGGAGAAATTACTGATACATCTGCTCCAGTGTCAATGAGAAATGACAACTGGGTGGCCAGGTCGTGTACAATGAGGCGACTAGGGTGCGTGGCAGCATTTACCTTTAATTTCGGCCATCTGTCGTTTCGCTGAATAGAAAAGTTACAAGGTGGTTTTCATTAGCGGGTCCGATTACTGAACTTCAGATGATACCAGCAGTACAGTGTGCTTCGACCTATCTATGAAAGCTGATGAGTAGAAGAGCGAGGTCGAGACAAACGTGCTTCCAGTCGAGCAATTGTTTGGGTGAAGTCATACAACTATAACTGCCAGATTGAGGTCTCCTGTATAGTAAACACGTCGTGGTTGGATACTTCGGGTACCTTGTCAGCAATAAGGGCGATATCATCAAAACTACCCTGCGATACATAGTAGACTGCACATGGTAGGGTAGATTTTTCTGATAAAAATGGATTGGAGGATTTCGCTGTTCACCTTCCCTTCAGCTATGTTTTGCAGTTCTCGTAGCAATTGAGTGGGACGTTTGTCATCCACCTTTTAGAAGACGGGCGAGACGTTTGTCTTACGATTCCGCATAGCAAGAAGTACGGCGTTTTTTAGAGGTGTTGTAGGGGTCTGTAGCAGGTGGTTTATAAATGATGTCACCTGCCTGAGCCAGGACGGAGGTCGATGGAACCTACAATGCATTGGAATTTTGTCAGTTCCATTGTAATTCCGGCCTTAGCAGATTGTGTTTCTAGCTGTGTAAACCAAAAATTTGGGTCCTCCTGCCAAAAAGAAGGCGGTTTGACTGTGACACGTGCGACAGCAGTGCCATCACCTGCTGTCTTGAAGGCCGTGCCATTTTCCTCATCCTTAAGCAATTTTTCCGTTTCTGGCGTCGTCGGTATCACCGCTATAGATACTGAACTTAGATGTTTTTAACGATGTGTTTATTCAATAACAAATACAACATAATTATGTCAAAATGACAAGATATACTAAAAATAATTATTTCTATCTTCATGACGCCAAGGCTCCTAAAAGGTCGACCCTAGCTTTCCCCTTGCTTCGCAGACCATACAAACTCTTCTAGTTAATTATAGATATACATTATACATATTCCCTAATTCCATCTATTTCTTCTCCTGCCAACTGTATTGGGCTGCCTTTATTAATCATAACCTTGTTTTTCTTCAATTTTATTTTCAGGACTACTACTATGGATGCTGTCTTTAGTTCGCATAGCATTTCGTGTAATCCTTTCATGCTACTACTTCATCAACGCAATGTAGTTAGCAAACCTGAGGTGGCTTAGATATCTTCCATCAATGTTTACTCCTTACTTCTCCCATACCAACTTCTTAAATTCATCTTCCATTGAGAGAGAGAACAATTTAAGGGAAATTGTATCTCCTTGTCTAACTTCCTTTACCACATATATCTTTTGTGTAATTATGTTTTCTTTCATCTTAACTTAAGAAGTAGCTAATCGTATATAGTTGTGAAGAGTTTCGTGGCTCGAGTCGATTCTTCCAAGACTCATTGCTTTAACTCCACGGAGTCGAACTCTTTACTGTAATCTACAAAAGCCAAATAAACCGGCAGGGTATAATATGATCTTCTCAACTAGCAAACGTAAACTTTGAAGGTGCTATTTTGTGCTATAGCCTTTGAGATCGTTTCAGTAGTTTGTTAGGGTAGGTTAACAAACTAAGAACAATTCAACAAGATATTGAACAGATAAAAATAGATATGAGTTTACAAGATCACATCCGAAAGGAAGAAATAAGGAACAGAACAAGAACTGAAAACGTTATCAAGCGTACAACGAGATTAACCTAGAAATGGGCAAGACACAGTCATAGCCAGACAGAACAACACAAGGTGGAACAAGCAATTTTGCTATGGAGACCAAGAATGCACAAACGAAGCCCATAGTAAAGGTGGCTAGACGATGTTAGAAGAACGGGCAAAAGACAAGAGGAGACCTGCGTTCTAGAGTCATAATAAGGGGCTGCTAAAAATAGAGAGACTGAGAGTGTACAAGGAAAGATAATTGGTGATCTTCCGAATTTATTTTTTTTGTATAATATACATAGATGTATAAAAGTTAACTTACGCTGCAGATCAATGGAACTTTATTTTTAAATTATCCAAAACTGCTTAAGTTCAAACTTTACAGAAAACTGAGATTACGGGTATCGGGCGCTAGCTACGCTCTTCTTCTTCAACCATTAGATATTACTGTTACAATAAAAATAATATAAACCATAAATATATTCCTTCATTGTTTTTATGATGTCTAACCAAATACAGATATGCGATTTATGCTGTAATTGACAGTGTTTACGTAACAAATGGGGATACATCGTATAACGAAATCAGAGCAGTAAATGGAAATGCATGCAGAACTCTACTAAAAACTGATAAATCCATCGCCGGGTCGTCAACGAAATGAAAAATATTGTTTTAGATATCTGTCAATGCGGCGCTTGTCGAATGTTTCATTTATGTCACAAACATGTACAAATTAAGGCCCTCATTGCATTTAAGATTTTTTACGAATGCAAATTAGTAGCTAGATAAGTATGTAAGCATAACGTACTATACAACAAAATTCTCGTAGGGCAATTAGTATTTATGTGTCATTTTGAATTATGTCCTTGGAAATACATTCAACTGTGAGCATATTGTAGCTTTCTCAGCAGCATAAACTTTGTTTAACATTTTCTTTGTGAAAGTCCAAGCCTCGCCACCATAGGTGATCATTGATAGATTGCATTCATCGCACTGTTTGTGTTGTTGGCGTTTATGCGCCCATAAAAGTTTGTGGAATAAATGGGCGTATTATTGTTATTTACATTAATTGTATGTTCCTGTAATTACTCAAAATTTCTTATATAAATATTACGTACAAATTTAATTGAATAGCCAGGTTTTTTGCTCCTTAGCTTAATCATTAAGTCTTTTCTCATTTGCCTAGAACGGTAGAACATGAATAACCCAAATCAAGTTTGAGTTATAACATTTGGATAAAATATTGATTTGATTAAATTGCCATTAGATCCAATGTAAACTTGGTTGCATGATATCCAGTATTAATTCAAGTAAAACTATTAATTTGTTTTGAAATAGTCTCAATTACATTTAACCCTCCGTTCCACGCGTATTTTTAAAATTACACGGTTCCATGGGCTATATTGCTAATTATTTTATTTTTGTAGTGTATGTATTATCGATAACTTTGTTTTACCTTGCAGTGTAGAGGCTGGTGCTTTATGTGCTTGCATCTGGCAATACAAAGTTCAACTTTCCCCGGAGTCGGGATACAAAGTTGAAGCGTCTTTTGTGCTTGCGCAGCAACCATTGTGTAAGGTGTGTGTCTTGGTGATGTGTTGACCTTGCTACTATATCTCTTAGGTCTGTGATTGTGAGTAGAGCACAGTTAATTTGGTGCCCAACTATGAATCGTCTCACCGAGCCCAACTCCAATCTCCAAGGCGGCGAAAAAATTTCGACGACCGTGGGATTCGAACAGAGGACTTGCTTAATGCAAGCACCTACCCAACTGCGCTACGCGGCTTCTACTTATATTATATATACATAGACGGAGGTCCCACAGCTACTGCCGCATCCAGCATTACAATCACAACTGTCTTCCTTGGTATTCGTTACTCTGTAACCCCAAGGATCTCATGGCATTTTCAATCCCCTGTTTCCATGATGTTCGAGGCATTTCTCTCTTTCTTTTATTTATAAGTCGGTACTGTAGTGATCCACTCGCCCATATTCTTGAAGCAAGAGATGTTTTCTTGACCTATAGCATTAAGCATATATACATATGTAAGATATAACCACCAAAGGGTTCCTTACATTTTAGTGACCCCAATGTGATAAGGAACCATGTGGTGGTTATATCTTACAGTACCTAATTGCTCTTTTTGGCTACCTTTCCTTAACATTCTCATTGCATAACCGTACTATATCAACTGATGTTCAATCCTATCTGCTATTGTATGTGTAAGGTTTTCCCTTTGCCTTACTGCTGCGTTTGGAATACGATCCAATCGAGAAACTTCCCGTTCCCTTCGAAAGAGATCCATTTGTACCTTTTGTATTTTGCCCTTGTCTCTCTTTTTGATTTTGCTTTACCGCAACAGGGATTTCAGTATCTGTATTGCTGTTTTTTCTTGAGTTATTCTGTACTGTAAGTCTTTTTCACATGTGCTGTTTTGAGTTATTCTACTTTCTAAATATTTATGTTCATGACACGTTCTTATTTCGCTGCCATCAAGTTGTATGTTACTAGGATTTTTCCCTAAACATATGTGTTCCGTCTTGTTCGGGTTAATTTTAAGGCCCCACGTTGAGTATTCCTCAATAAGCTTCCTTGCAATGTAGGCGACATCTTCTTCATCACTGGTTGTCAGCACCTGGTCATCGGCGAAGTGCAAAGGTGTACAGATGTAACTCGTCAAATTATATACACATTCTGGAACTTTTATTGCTCCACGTCTTTAGAGTATCTCTAATGTAAATTTTGTATAGGGTTGGGCAAGAAAGCATCCCTGCTTCAATCTTTTACTTTTTCTAAGCATGTTTATTATATTCGTTATTTTCACCTCATTTTTGGAGTTTTATATGCAGGGTGATTCAAAAGATGTGGTCTAAATGTTAAGGAGTAATGAGTGATGCTAAAATAAGTAAAAAATTTCACAAACTGACTCGCGATTCACATTTGTTTCTACTTATAACAGCATTTATGATATTTATTTTTAACAAAAAATGTATACAATTACAAGAAAAATTTAAAATAACCATATCTGTTCAAGATGTTCACCTTGCACTTGTATACAGAGTTGACAACATCGACACATAGGAAATCTTGAACATTCCTCAACAGCTTCATTTATTCTATTAGCTAAGTCATCCCTGTCTTGAAGTTCCATTGCATAAACTTGTTTTTAATGCACCCCGCAAGTAAAAACCTAATAGAATAATATCAAGCGAACTGGATCTCCTCTTCCAGTCCATCGTTGTGGATAGTTACTATTTAATGCATTCTACCTTTTCTTCCTCCAACCCTTCTTACCTGAAGGGAAGTGGACACATGCCATTTTTGTGATTATGTCGTTCGTTTTCTAATTTCTCTCCATTTTTAACGACTGCTGTCACTGCGGGTGGCTTGTTTTATAGTGGTATTTGTGCATTCTTTAATTTTACTTGAACATCTTCTGGAAAAGCGACTTCTTGATTCTAAGCCACTTACCCTTTACTAAGTAATAGTCGTTCTAGATTACCATTATCACGTCTTGATACGTGTTCCTAATATTTTATATTTTGTCCTTTT
Organism: Agriotes lineatus; assembly: GCA_940337035.1. Lineage (NCBI taxonomy): Eukaryota > Metazoa > Arthropoda > Insecta > Coleoptera > Elateridae > Agriotes > Agriotes lineatus. The sequence goes on from CALNHX010000275.1 coordinate 202,688, forward strand.
TGTCATTTTACGTCTTCGACTAATCTCTTGAGTGCAACCCCCTTCATGTGTTATTAGTCAACCTATATATAGTTGAAATAAGCAGCTTCACCACCTGACACTGTTCTATTTCTGTTGAGTCTGATCTATTTCCATTTTGGCTGTCTACAATCATGACTTTGTTTTATCATTATTGACATTCACAGGCCATATAGTCATTGCTTTCTTCTTCAAGCTTTCTCATAAGTTACTGTAGTTATTGTGGGTCATTTGCAAGTAGAACAGTGTCATCTGGGTATCGGAGGTTATTAATTTTTACTCCGCCAATGGAGCCGCCACCTTTCCAAGACGTTTCTCATAACAAATTTCCCATACATAACAGCATAACAGCAAGGGTGAAATAATGCATCCCCACCTTACACATTTTTATCGTAAGTACGCCTGAATAAGGCGTTTTGGAGTGCCTATATCAGATATTACAGCTCACTTCAATTTATGCTGCTCGGTAATTAACGAAACACATTAATATTGGTTTATTAACGTTACGATGTTTTTCGATGTTTTGTCTCATGTTTAATATGTGTTCTGGTGTACCTCTTCCTTTTACGTATAAAACCTGCTTGTTCAGGAGGGATTTGGCATTGCATGTATTTTAACCTTTCGTTAATTACTGCAAAATTTTGTTGGCATGGGATAACAGAGCTATTTAATCTGTAGTTTTCGCACCTTCCTAGGACCCTTTCTTATGTAAATTATGCAAAAAAAGTACGGAGGTGGTTCAGTCGTTTGGCCAGCACCAAGTTCTCCAAATTTTTAACGCTCATACTGTTCATGCCGGCTTCACACATCGTTTTAAGATCTTCTGATGTCATGGCATCGATTCAGGGAGGTTTTTCAGGTTTTACCTACTTTAGTGCCTCTCTAAGTTAATTTTCAGAGATTGATTGTTCGTCTACTCCCTTTTTCCATATCATTTATATCTTTGTTCTCCCTAAACAGATTTTCTCAAAAGTTCTTCCACATATTTAATATTTCTTTTATATCGGTTATGGTTTGTTATAGACCATGTACATTGTTTTGCAATTTTTTGGATAAGCCCGTATAGGTCTTCGGTATTGCTACTGTCAGCCGGGGTTTGTGCATCCTTGCATATCTTTCGTATATGGTTGTTCCTGTTTACCTTGCATATTCTTTATAATTAATTATTCAATTGCGGACATCGTTTACGTTGTTCGGTTGAGTTCAAATCCCTCATTTTAAGATAACGCTTTTCCTCCACTATGGTCAATGTTTCATATGTCATTCATGCTAGGTCAGTTTAATAATATTTTAAAAATTAGAGCTAGGAAGAAACGCAAATGCAAAAATACAACAGTCTATTTAACTGATTGACAACTTAATCTTCCAAGAACAGAAATCTACCAATGAGTGCCTTTCTCTCCGGTAAAACATCAACTTTAAAGTAATTGAGCATAATATATAGCCTTAACGCTGCTCATTCTACAACACGAGTACTTTGCGTGGTTCAGGAACTTAGAATGAATCAGGTAAAGCATACTGCCCTCAGTGCTGTTGCTCTATTCTTACATTACTATAATTCAGGTAATGCTTCACCTGCCAATGCACCATTATTTCTAGTGCAAGGTAAGAAACCTCGTATGATCCCCCAGTTCTTCAAAATTTCATACGTTTGAATTATGGACTACACGGTATACTCATCCAAGCGAACGTTAGCAATACCCGTTAATATTTAACAAATGTGTTTTAATAATAAAAAAAATTCCTTTAAACTTAGTACAGCAGCTCTTTGGTATTAACATGCTATACACGTTGTTCGTGGAATCTAATATATTTCTATATTCTCTCCACGGTAGATACATAGAACGTAAATTTAGAAATTCAATAGATTCGAACGCAACTAAGTGACTACCTATTAATTATTATCAAGTTTCATACCAATTCCGCCTCGATCAAAATATATGGAAAATGAACTCTAACAGAAATATTTTTTTGAAATTGATATAATAATTTCAACTCTTCAGAGTTTACTAATATCCTCCATTTTGCCATATCCAAGTATCTCCCCGAGCAGGGGTGACGGTATAAAGTTGCTACACATATATGAGTCAAGCAGCTTATGTCTATACAAAAACATACATCGATCGCAAACGGTAAGCGTAAACCATATTGGAAAATATTTCAAAAGCGTTGCTAGTGAAAATATAAAGTACCCTATACTGCAGTATTTTTCTAGTGAATAATGTCAAAACGCTAAAAAAGGGTTCGCTGGAACTCGCAATAAATATGCAATGAAAATTCGAAAACATCGGTCTCCGATGGCAGCTTTAAAATATAGGTACAGTGAATGGAAGTAACTAAAATAGGTTTATTTGGAAATTACGCAAAAGCTCCGTAACTAGCTGGTTGCACTACTTATTTAAGTGTAATTCTAATGTATGCAACAATAGATATATAAAAATCTGCTTGATCTTCTGTTCTCTATTTTATTTCTAATAGCTGTTCCTGGGGTGTCCTTAGAAATCGTTCTTTATTTTAATAAGATTAAAAAGAATAAAAGTAGACGCTGATCTAAGTTTGTTTTTAATTTCTGTTACAGACCCATATGCGTGTCTAAAATTTTGTAACTTTGTAACTTTTGTTGTTTTGGTTTTTTCTCGTTTATTTTTTTCCTTTGTTCTGCGTCCACGTGAAACTCAATTATTTAGTTCAAAGCGTTCCCTAAATTTTTTTTCGCCGTCTAAATACATTATCTTTTAATTAAATATATTTCTAGCTATCATCTTTCATGCATTGCCCTTAATATTGTTTACTATCCGATTGAAATTCCTCACACTCTAAATAATTTACCATCTCAAAGCAGCCAAAATATATGATTTATATACAGTGTGTTTCACTTTACATGGAAGCACCCCTGTATTTTCTTTGTTTTTGTATGGATCGATTTGAATTTTTTATCAGTTGTACAACTCACCAAGAGACATCGATTCATGTCCTTGAGCACAAAATACGTGGTTAGCCTGGCCCACTACGATCAAGAACATGGGCCGCATTGTCAATATTTTGCATCGCGTTAGAGTTACAGCAAGAAGTTATTAAGAAAAGTTGTTTAGAATCAAAAGAATACCCCAGATACCGATTTTCGTTTAATAATTCGAATTTTTAATTTTTATCTATAAATTTGTCCAAGTCCCAAATTTCAACTTTTAATTTGGTATCAAATGGTGTCATGGATAAACAACATTTTTATTTTTATTGCAAACGTCATTAGCTTTCAATAACGGCTGAATTACTTTTAACTGTTGCTGAGAAAGTAGAAATAATTAGAATTACTGGTGAAAATGCAAGATCCAATAGAGAAGTAGCTAGAATAATATTGGATCTTGCATTTTCACCAGTAATTCTAATTTATTTCTACTTTCTCAGCAGCAGTTAAACGTAATACGGCCGTTATTAAAAGCTAATGACGTTTGCAACAATAATACAAATGTTGTTTCTCCATGACACCATTTGATACCAAATTAAAGGTTGAAATTTAGATAAAAATTAAAAATTCGAATTATTAAACGAAAATCGGTATCTGGGATATTCTTTTGATTCTAAACAACTTTTCTTAATAACTTTTTGCTGTAACTCTAACGCGATGCAAAATATTGACAATGTGACCCATGTTCTTGATCGTAGTGGGCCAGGCTAATAACGTATTTTGCGCTCAAGAACATGAATAGATGCCTTTTGGTTAGTTGTACAACTGATAAAAAATTCAAATCGATCCATACAAAAACAAAGAAAATACAGGGGTGCTTCCATGTAAAGTGAAACACACTGTATATGCAATGTGTAAAGGGTTTTACTCAGAACTTCCTTCACAAGTGGACGTTGTAACATTAAACAATTCTCTGCTGCCATACGGGTATAATAAATATGGGATTTTTGTTTACTTACTTTTGCATAAAGGTATTAAGCGCACACTAAGAAAAACAAAGAATTGGGCGCCAGCAATTTTAATAAACCGCGAATTAGCAATAATATGTACATAAATGAATATAGAATCTTGTCAGCATCTTATGGTCAGAAAGATAGTTGTTATGGCAATTTGAGAATGTCGATAAGGAATTGAAATTATATTAATTAAAAACAAAATTACTCATGTAAATATAATTATTACTCAAAACTGTTATTTTTTTAATTTTAAGCGAATAGGTGGGAGAAATTAAAGAGCTCCTTAACCTATATAAGATCGCGAATGTATTCCGTTCAATGTTCAACATTTTATAATTCAATTCTTACCTCTTGTTGTAATGTCACATGCATACTGCATCTAATATTCTAATATTTCAAATCCAGATAGTTATAAAATTAAACTTATATAACGGGTGGTTACTAGGTCAAATAATAAACAAGAAGTACAAATTTTTATATTTGACTCGATATACGTTAAAAGCCGTTGTAGATTCTATTGCATACAATTGGAGAATAATTTATATTTAATTGAAATAATATTACACAGGAATGACCTGCGAGTGAAGTCTGATATAAAATCAGATAAATTATAATTATTTGCAAAGAGTCAATATAAATATTGTATTATGTATTGAAATTGAAACTATATTGAAAAGTAATCAGTTTCAATCATTAACGTAGCTTCAGTGCTTCAGTGAAGTGTTGTGGTTTTTGTGAGAAGTCTATCTGGAAGGCAGAAATATCTACAAGGGGCTTTGTGCAGTCAGAGCTGCAGTCAGAATTTAGCAGAGCTTGGGCTAATATTGTTACTAGTAGAACGAGACATCAACAAAGTGAATTCAGGTATCAAATTAACTGAGAAAGGTCGGTGAACTTTAATTACTAGATTTCGAAGATATGTTTTGAACAAGTTTAGTGAAAGGTAAAATGATATCGAATTACTTTAAGAAATATTGTATTTAGAAAATATGTTTATACTAACTTTTTCTAAATTAATAAGTGATTCGAGTACTCGGCGGTTTTAGGATATTATAGTTTGAAATTATATATTTTGGTTTTAGTTTATATTTATTCGGAATGTAAATTTATCAAAGATGATCAAGTTATTAAACCTCTGATTTTGACTGTTAATTATTTTATACTTGTCAACTAAACTTCATATCAAAGCGCAGCTTCAAATTGGTTTCCTAAGAATGTAAAGATACCTGAATACATGGTTATAATATTATAAGTAAATGTAAAACAACTCATTGAAATTGAGGTTAATAATATTATTCTAAAGCATCACCCATTTAGCTGAGAGAAAGGAATCTTCAATGTCTCTGATTGAGTTACATCGAGGTAATAGAAAGTAATTTTATTATAATTACAACGTGACAAAATTACATGGCATTCAAGTCAAGTTTGACATTGACGTTTACTTTATAGATGCAGGTAAGTTAGTGTAACAACATATTTATATTGATATATAAAGAGGGATAACTAGTAGAGCAAATTGTAGGTGAATTCCTATTGCTGATATTACATATTGGCACCTCAAGTGGGTTAGAGATATTACACTGTGTATCAGAAAAGTCCATTTTTTGATAAACCAGTAGTATAACATTAAACCTTAAATGACATTTATCTGCCATAACCTATGGCTATTTAATCGGTCTTGTTCTGTGCTTCCAACAGCAACGTAAAAAGATAATTAATCTACTTCTAGTGCTTTACAATCAAGTTACATATGGTAAGAAAAATTTCGTACGTGTTACACCGATTCATAATTTCATCATATTCCTAGTTGTTGGTATAGGGGACGGGGTATCTTCTTGAGGGATATTGAAGACCTACACCAGTATAAAGGGTCAACCAGCCGCCAAGAACAGCTGCCAAGCCTACAGAGCTGAATATCTTTTCAATATGCAGCATCTCCATCGAAAGAATGAGAAAACCGGAGGTTGTGGTAAGGCATCCTTATAGTCTCTGTTTTAAGTCCATCACTGTAGACACTTCCAGCTCAGCCGCTCGGAAAGCCTTGAAGAGACGCAACAAAAACTTGATCACCACACTCAGCATCAAAGAAGAAGAATTAATAAACGAAAAAAAGCTGAATTGGCAAAATACCCATTACAACAGATTATAATTCAGGAAGTATGTGCCTACCAGTTAGAATTATAACTGCTTTTTTATAATTAACAAACCCATGGTAAACAATTTATACGTCTAAATAGTATATTACACAACGAGAGCTGTAGGAAGCATATTACACGCGAGTTGGAAAAGTTACGCACAAGTCGTCACCCTTCCTTCATAATACAACCTTCCTGATCAAGCGATTAAAGCGTCTGGTTAGAAATCAGATTCCCTCTTGGTGCGGAGGTTCGATTGCAGTATTTTTGCTCTTTCCGAATTCGTGTAATTCACACTAAGTGTTGCGAGAGGCTGTTTCAATTTCTGTCGAAACATTAAGATACGAGGTTACCTACATTGTACATAATTATGAATACTTCGTCCTCGATCGACCTTGCTTCATTCAGCGTCATCTAACAATAACAGTACAAACTTTGCTGATATACCAACTAAAACGCTTCTTAGTTTTCGCCTCAAATATTTGTTGAATACTAAATTTAATAAGTTGACGTTGGCGCCATATTTCTAAACTCACACACTAGTTCCCTCTTCAGACCAAAATGTTGCTACATGCATAACTTCGCAGCTAAAAGCAAAATTTAAGTTACAAAATCGATAAAAGCCAGAACACAATCTGTGGAGAATTAAAGTTTGACAAATTGAAAAGCACTAATGCAAAGTTAAAGCTGTATTGTTAAAAGTTTACATTATATGATTGGAAGTAATTAATTAAATAAAGCAAATTAAGAAACATTCATGTTTAAAGAAGATCAAATTGTATTATATCCATTGCTAATTAGTCATCTATTTCACATTAATGTTAAGTGGTAAACATTAGCAGCTGGTGCAAACCAATATTTATAAGATAAACAAAAATAGCCCTCACTTCTTGCTTACAGATCAATGGATACTTTTACTCCGAACCATTTGCGCACTACGCAAAACTACTAATTTTCAATTTAATACTTTCAAAGTGCTTAGATCCCTTAAAACTAGCTGTGAATAAAGAGGCTTTTGCAGCGCGATTTATAGAGCGCTAAACATCCGACTTTCCAAAGAAAATCTAACAAAGAACTAAAAGCAATTAAACTTATCTCAACAGAAAATGGGTAGACGAAGAAGTTTGTGGAAAACCCACTACCAAAAAATGAAATCAAAACAATAGGCCTCTTATAAACGAATTGTTCGTGTGAACAACGGCGCAGTTAAGAAAACCGTAATTAAACATCGCAGTTCTACCGAACAGCGCTTCAACAGTATTGAAAACGTGATAATGCCTTAATAGAACAGTTGTAACTTGTAATGAGATTTGTACAACGTCGTTGCTTGAAATATCAGTCTTAGACATACGTTCAGAAGATTGAGAAACTATCATATGTTATTGGATTTCTTAAGAAATTTTCCTAGTTAACAAATTGAGTCGTTTCCCATTATGAATTTTAAATAACTTTGATTCCCTAACCATAAAGGGGCTTGCATTACAAGGTCAAGTTAAAGTGTGGGTGGTTTATTGCATACAATATTAGTCTGGAGGCCAATCCCTGCCAGAAAAGTACAGCGGAATTATAAATGGTTGTAGGTCCAGAGTGCATTGGAAAATAAAGAATGTTGCCATTTTATTCTAATTGTTTTAGTACTATAAACTGTTCCTAGTTTATTGGTTCTAAATTGCAATAGCATAATTTCTCACCAAATATTTCACTTCTATAGGGTGTGACGAAGGATGGTGAAGGGCGGCCCTTGCCTGTTGGCGAAAGTTGTACTCGTATTAGGTGTTTTGCCAGCTGGTAAATATCGGCCTATGTTGGCTAACTAGTCGAGAGGGTCGGGGTTCCAGCAAAGCTGCAACAAAACTATGGGAGAGGGCACCAGGTCCTCGACGTAGACAAATCCTTGGGTCGGACCTCCCCTAAGTGAGAGATAAACCCAGCAAATCAAAATAATAGCAGAACCAATAACTAGTAACAATATTTATTTCGAATTTGGTTCTACAGTGCACACATCATAAAAACCCATAGAAGACACATACCAACAATTTACATAAACAGATAAATCACATCAACCGACAAAATAAATCTATAACAGCCAATACATATCACACATAAATATCATAACCAATACATAGTTAACCTCAACAAATATGACAAGTTGACCCATAGAGTAACGAACAGTGCTATGTAATTCTAGTCCAGCTAGAAAGGCGGTAGATACTTAGTAACCACCTAGATAGTGCTCAAATCTTAAACCAATTAAATAAACGCCGAAGCATGTCTGAACACAAATACAGCGGCGGTCACCGTGAAGTAGCGATCGACACAACGCGTGGCATGACTAAAGTAACCTATGATCAAGAACACAAAAAAGCTCTAGATACTCAACTATACTCCGTTAAGCGGAGTGCAAAACAAAGAGTGTGAAAAGCGCAAGCATAAAGTAAGGCCAACACTCAACCCCGATAGTTGGCTTAATAAATTGACTTTATTAGACACAAAATTTAGACAAAGCGGTACCTGCAATTCATGAGATCTCATTAGGAATGCTAGGACCTAGAAGAAATTCATAGGGCTTTTTCTGAAGCTCCAAGCCACTACTTGCGGTAATTCTAAATCCTAAACTTAACTATTAATTTAGAAAGGGGCAGCTAGTTAAACTCAGAAATAATCCCGTGAGCGGCATCATAGCCACAGCACAATTTTGACAGCTAAATCCCAAGCTCAAATTGATGTCAATGCACTAGGTTGTTACGCATGAAAAGTGATTACTTAAGCAGCCGCAATACAAATCAGAGCAATCTAAACGTGGCTGCTAAATAACCGGGTAAGTAAACCAATTAAATAAATATCTAATTATTCAAGTAGGCACCAAAAATCGTTATAAACAAAATACTATTATAGCAATTCAAAAAGGTCCTACTAATCAACGCAGATTGACATACAATACAAAAGTAAATCACTACAAAACCTTTCAGGTACACACGGCACGTTGGGGCGAGCTGCTGGAGACGTGGCAACCAGGTATTTTGCTGGCCATGAAGACGGCTTCACCATAGGCTGCGGATGACCGTCGTCAGGCGCTAGGAGACAGCGTTCGCAGGGGGAATGGCAGCAAATCTCAGCTGCAGGAACGGGCTGCCAGCTGGCTAGTAAAAGCACCGCATGTTCCAGGCAAGACAAATCACACCAATACGAAGAGAACCAAGCCAAGTAAAAAACGCATTTCGAGAATAGTAAAATAAAAGACTAAAGATACAAATTTCCAGGTAGATTACAGCGCTAAAGGGAGGAGACCGTAGGAACTACTAACTACTAACCTTAGGATGTAATGCAGCCAAATCGTTAAGTCCAGCGTGCAAAGAAGGGCCCTCCAATCAAATCCGTCAGTGACGAAACGAACGCCGGTGATATAGCCCAAATCACCGGAACATTCCATAGGGGTTACGATGCCTCTCAATCCTTCGAACATGAAGTTGGCCTTCAAATCCGGTGAGACAGGGACCCCATGAGGAGCGATCCAACTTACACCAAACAAGACTCGCCAGGAAATGACCGAAAATTGTCCAAAAACAGTCTAATTCAGCTTATCAAAGTTCCAAAATTTTAAAGTGGGCCATCAAAGAGACTGAGGAATGCAGAGTGTGGTATTAAACTGATAAAGACAGAGCTATACCTTATTCAAATTGAAAATTATGTTAATAAGGATGCCTAACCATTTAGGGAAAATTATTGTATATGTATGTATGTACGTATGTATAATCTGTAACCTCATTTACCTTCCGGTGTAGAGGCTGTTGCTTTATGCGCTGGCATCTGGCGGTAGAATGCTCAACTTGCCCCGCATTCGGGATACATAGTTGGAGCGCGCCTTTGGTGCTTAATAATTTACGAAATAGATGTGAATTGCGAAATCTAATTAATTATTTCAAATATTGCATTGGAAAATGACAAAATGAGTGTAACAATGGCTATAATATAGGTTTGTGATGTAAGTGTGTTATGGAACTCTCACACTTTTGTGTGTATAAAGTGCATACTGCATAGGCATATAATACACACATACCATAAAGCGGCAAAAGCAAATTACAGGACATACAGTCATTTACAATCTCTATTTCTCTCCACATTTGGACGTAAGTCTTCTTGTACCTTTCCTATCCAGTTTGTCCCTGCACGTCTCCTAATGTCGTCCTTCCAGTGCGTTATTGGTCTTCCAGCACTCCGTCTACCATCCCACGATCTCCAGTTTACTACTCTTTTTGCCCACTTTGTTTCCATTTACAATCGCTCACAATTGATTCCATTGAATTGGTAGCTAACTACTTAATAATCCAAATCCAGTTGCAATATCGATCAGGAACTTCAAGGACAAATAGCTTCCATTTTTTTTTGTCAAAAGATTTACCAAAACAATATAAGAAATGATTAAAAGAACTGAAGATAATTAATCAAAACCTGCCTTTTTACTAGAAGATTACTTCCTAGAGCTTGACTTTGCTTCTCTACGTAAATCAATTTATGGTTAGTAAATAATTGAAAGGCAGGGCACACTATCTAAAATATTAGAATTAAGTACTTTACGCTTTCTGCGGAAATCTTCTTCCAAAATTGGTCTTTAAATATTAAAATCATCTGCAAAAAACAACCGAAAGGCTTAAAATCAAAACACTACATTGAAAATTTATAAACCATGATAAGGCCAACGATTATGTACGAAGCAGAAACAACAACACTATTTAAGAAAGAAAAAACAGCTACGGTTGTGTGAGAGGAAAGTATAACGTTCGTTTAATTTTTGTTGCAATGATTAATAAAAATGAAGATAAAGTAAAAGAACAAACGATAAGCTGGTTTAGATGTGATGTGAGCCACATATGACACATATCTATTAAAAACGTTAGCAAATGGAAAACCACCGATGACAGACCGAGGGCAACACCAAAGAAGAGGTGCATAGATAAACTGACAAAAAATCTACATAAATTGAAACGCCACCTTTAGATAAAAGATATTGAAGGGCACAATTACACAAGTCAAATCAGATAAAACAAAAATATGATAAGTATCATCCATCCTAACAAGAAGTGCATTTACTGAGTTGCTGTATAGTACAGATGGTATATAATATTACATCACTTGTATTAAATATGATAATTACTGCAAATTATACCCTTAAGGTTTAAATGAAATTATGTAGCAGTAACGTTTGACATCGCGTATAATAAGCAATAATAATAAAGATGGGTAAACTTTTAAAGCGTTTCTGTATTTCTATTCCTTGCAATTTTTTCAAATTTTGCTAATTTTATTCCAGACTTGAAAATTAGCCAAGTTCATTTTCAATTCATTAACGAAGGTTGGGAAATTGCAACTTCTGTAACTCTTTTAAGCTGTAATAATTTGTTTTACATTGATGTGCTAATAACCAATAATTTATCTTAACACTCTTAATTGCAACATCCCATATCAGCAAAAAAGAGGTGAAGAGAAACAATTTTTAAAATTTGTAAAAGTTGAATAAACCCGAAATAAAGCAAAACTTTTGCTTGCGAATGTTGTATTTCGATGTTCATTTTCAAGTTTCTGCGGAAATACCCCGGGGTTTCACCGTTCTGTTTTAAAAGGAACCCTGCTTCCAAGTTCCAAGGATGCATTATTTGTCCAATAGCCCCTTTCGCTGCTTGCCTCTGACATTCAAATCGCGAAACGGGGGAAGTATAACGCTGAGTTTTTGCTCAACTAGCGATCATTTCAAAAGTTATGAATAAGTCGCTGATTCCAACGTCAACATAAAGCTCGAATGTATGTTGCGCCACCTGATTTACATGTTTATCGTAGATACTTTTTACGCATTTGAACTTTCCGAACGTGAGGGATTAAATCCCTAACGCGGGCTGACAAAAATTGTAGAAGAAATAATAAATTGTGCAGATTCAATCTAATCACATCCCCATTACGTAGCCTGCATTCAAAGCTGCCGTATTAGTTTTGAAGGATCTATTACTAACTGGCGTGGTAGCTCTATTGATTTCTTCCAAATACTGTCTTTTGCTTTGCCATCCTCGGTAAGGACATTTTAACAAAGAAATATGAAAGTCTAATTTTGGTAAGGGATGAATAATTCCATATAATCAAAAAAACCATCGTATTTACACAATTAAACGCTTATTTCAGTGCTACGATATTGAACATGAGTATATCACAATTTTCTAAACAAGTTCTTGCGTGACAAATGCTCCTCGTTATTCGCAAACCTGATGTGATTCAAACTTGACCGACTTCCGTCATCTTGATTATCCCAATTCGTTTACTTAAACTGAGGTTCTGCTGAATATAATGTCTCCGAAGAGAATAATCATAATACGTTAATGTTGTGGATTAATCTTCATTGTTTTCCCAGTTTACAATTCCTTTGTTTTACTAACTTCTTGCTCTTACTTAAAGCAGCCAACTTCTGATAACGAAATAATTCAGAAAATTTATTGTTAACCCTTTAAAGGGAAAAACAGGGCATATCAAGACACAAACGCGCTTTGTTGCTGTATGTTTAACACCATTTCCATTTTATAGCGTTTATTGAGTTTTTATAGACTAAAAACAAAAATAGTTTTTTGAAAATGTAATCCCTTTTTCCTCGAATAAATCAGAAAAGTTGATACAGTACAATGATTATACTCTATTAATCTTTCTGCGCCTAGCAAACATATGATGCTTTGGAGTAAACCCTATCATATTTAACCGAAATGGTTTTGTTTCCAGTCGATTAAAAGATCAAGTATAAACCCTTTACAACCCACGCATTGCGTGGCTGTAGTTGTGGTTGAGGGATAATCCATATCACTGTGGTAAGTTTGCCTCTCAGATATTCCATTACAGGTCAGTTGGCTTGCTAACAGCTTTAGTTGGCATTACTGTGTTGTTTTCTCTTAGTGTATGTTTTCGAAAACAACAAGCCATAAAATGAGCAAAAGTCAAGCTTTTAGAGTAAGTTTCAGCCCTAAGTAACTTTTTATAATGATTATGACGACAGCGAAATGTGAAAATTCGTACAGTAAAAACATCTAGCTCCAGACGAAAACAATAACTAATTTTCTTTTTAATGTTTCTTTGGTGATTGGTTTTCATAATCATCTCATACTACAGTGAGCGCCAAAAAGCATTGGTCAGTTTCAATACCTAATAAAAACCCATACACTTCACCTATGGAATCAATGATAATTTCTTCATAAATCGGAAACTTGGGAGTTTTGTTTCAATGTTTGACATCCTCCGAAAGTGACAGTTTGGTGTGCTGTTTCACCGTCAAAGATTGTCGGGGCTCATTTTTTCGAGGAAATTGGTGAAACGGCAACGGTTACATCTCAAAGACATTACATGCTTTAAAGATCTTTTTATCGCAAATAGAGGAGATAGTAAATGAATATTGGTTTCAACAGGACGGTGCTACAAATTACACCGCAAGAATTAATACGAATCTCCTACGACAATCGTTTCCAAATAAACTGATTTCTTGCTATGGTGACCTTCATTAGCCCTCGAGATCGCAGGACATAACCACTCCTGATTTTTTCTTTGGGATTACTTGAAGAGCAGAGTATTTACAAGAAAGATAAGAAATCTGGAAAAGCTTAAAATGTTTATTCGGGAAAATATTGAAGCTATACTGCAGGATATGCGGCAACGTGTGATGAGAGATTTCGGCCAGCGTTTAAAAGAGTGCATTCAACAAGAGGGGAGTCATTTAACCGACAGCATTTTTCATAAGTGAATCTCCCATTCTTAGTCTTTAAGAAATAGTTCTGATTAACTGTGTAATTTAAGCAAATAAATTGTTATTACAAATTGAAACTGACCAATGCTTTTTGGCGCTCACTGTACATTATTTCACAACTAAAGTATTATCACGATTCACTTGTACAATTTTTTCTTATTTCTGCATAAAATTTAATCTTAAAGTAACTGTTGAGAATCAGGAAAATCCAGATATTCACAATTTCCGAGCATCAATAAGGATTTTAAATTTCAGTATTATTTAGAACATGTTTTCTTAAATATACATTTACTTAAGTAGCGAATATGGTTCACACGTGCGAACCTCTGGTTCTAGGCCACAAAATGTGGGCTCAAATCCCAGTAACATCAACTGTCACAAAAACTCTGTGTGGACTTCACTACGATTCCCCAATCCAGAAACCGTGAGCCATAATGTATAAAAAGCTCCTCAAAGAGGAGACGCAGTGTGAATGTTAACAATAAGGCTGGCAACAAGTATATTTACTTAGCCTTCGCTTTTTTCATTCAACTGTAAGCAGTCGCTCCTTCCTTCTAGAGTGACAATGAACGAGAAGTGATAATTGCTAATTCGCAATATAAATTATACGCCCATAATGTAATCACAAAGTCTAATTCTCTGTTTCTAGCTTGTCGTTCTTGTATAACTTGGTTTAGGGTAAATATATTGCCTATATATAAACTTCCAACTATTTTTTTCTCTATTCTAGTTTTCATCACTCGTACATATAACCTCAGAGCAGGGCTGATCACACTTATACCTCTGTAATTTATATTTCAAACCAAACAAAATAAGCATATAATTATTATAGTTATAGAAAACATTGCAGCATGTAGAAGTGCAAGCAACAAGGGTACATAATAAAAATCTGTAAATGGGTTTACACCGAACTTCCCTCGCGCGAATTAGATCAATTTGAAAATTTAAAAAAATGTATCGCGCTGGAGTTTGAACCCGCCGCATCTGCATATCGATCGTAACCGCATCTGCATAGCAATCGTAACTGCATCGATAAGTCGAACTGCGCCACCAAGCCTTATTGAAATGAATGAGACGAGCGCCTCTATTTACGAGAACGGTTTTAGTGCTGAAACGTTTCCACTCTTTTGTGACATTATTCTGTATCTATTGAGTCCTATTTTCGGCAAGTGTAAAGGCTGACCTATCTATGTAAAAATTATTACTTCCTTCTATTTCAAAATTAACGCAAAAATAAATAAAATCTCGGAAGGTAATTTTTTCATGATTACAATACTTCTTTCGTCTTTCAGACAAGGGAAGTAATAAAAAGAGACGTTACCGGTGGCAGCCCAACGTTCAGTGCGATATCGTAAGGGACTCGACAATTTCTACCTGCGCCACTGAGGACCGGCCTCTACAACTACTCTGTCGCAGCTATATTTAGTAACGCGCTAATTTGTGCCTGGTTTTTGTACTGTACAAAATGTATTCTGTATCTATTCGCTCCCATTTTTTGGTAAGAATAAAGCCTGCACTATGTACAAATTATAACTTGTATCTATTAATAAGTTGAATGAAAAATAAACAAAATGTTATTTTTTTAAAGTGCTCACCCTATATATATATATTTGTCTGATATGTTCACGGTTTCATGCCAGGTATATATATATATATATAATGTATATGCAGAATATCATCTTCCTCCGACAAATAGTTTTTGAGTTATACCGCCAACAGACAGCGAGACGGAATTGAGAAAACCTGTTTTTTGCAAAGTGATCGTGAAAGTCGTCTTTTTTTAACGAAAAATCGTATTGAAAGTTAAACGTTTTTTAACGCAAAGATCGTGAAAAAAGTATACTTTTTTAACTATTTTATTGAAATGTCAATTTGACAATTGTCAATTCCGAAGTCCTTTGCGACTAATTTTCGACCAAGAGATCACTATGCAAAAAAAAACTACGTGTACAACACGTTTTGAAAGTCTTTTTTTCATTCATTTGCTTGATTAACTCGGTATTCGCCCTCGTTATCAAACTGCAAATTCATGAAAAAAAGTATGACTTTCAAAACTAGTTGTACAAATTACTATTTCGTCATCTAAGGACCCTGATACGTGAAGATCTGAAGAAATCTCGGAAGGTGATTTTTTCCTGATTACAATACTTCCTTCGTCTTTCAGACGAGGGAAGTAAAAAAAGATAATTAAGCAGGAAAGTTTTGCAGCAGTTTTACTCATCCCAAAAGAAGGGAAATGTAAATACAAGATATAAGTAACTCTACTACAACGCCACCATATTATCTACCCTGCGTGGCATTCACACATGAACAAGGTTTGAAAGACTTCTTATTAGGATTAGAAAATTAGATTCTGTTAATTTAAGGTATTTTATTTTGAATGGTTGATTGGTCACTTTAAGGCAGTTCATTTTTTCTTGGGTAGGCTATCAGAAACTTGGAAGATGGTTACTTTTTTCTCTTTTTTAATATGACTAACTGTACTCATTTACTTTGGGTTGATTAGACTCTCGTCTTTTCTTCTTTATTCTCAGAGTACGAGTATCGGGGTATTGTTTTGTCCTAGTGATTGCGATTGAAGATTGAAGTAGATTCTTGTAGCGAAGTTACCTTTTACATCTCGTAACACAGGTTGGCCTTGGTTGCTAGGTTAATCGTAATTTATGAATCTATTTAGTTATCGACCATTTCAGGCGATTCACTGATCATTCATTTATACGAAATTCAAAGTTTGCAGCCCAAAGTATTTCATTGAAGTGTTTGCGTGCGCTGCACGGGAAGTTGAATTAGCCGTATTACACCGAAACCTCATTATCGCCTAACTACGTTTTGTATTACGGCCAAAAGCCGGATTTGTATAAAGGGTTCCCTGGCATTAATTATCAATATACGGAGGGTACAGTTCTTTGGCGACTCTATATCTGATACCAAGTATTCTCTTTTTCGATTGTTTCATCATCGTAGTTCCTTAGTGGACGTTATCTCCAAAGGGCAAACATCTCCAACAGCAGCAATCCCCTTCCCATTTTGCACGTTCTTTTCCATGGGCTTGTGATAGCGCTACCGAGAGCAAATTCTTCTATCAACACACCAAATACTGCCGATAGCTAAGGTAACTAAGCTTATACCATATATTATAGCAAGTGTTCACGGAAGCGAAATTACGAGTGTTTCGGCCAAGAAAAGCGCTAAACTATTAATGTTGCGTTTCTTTTAACTTCCGAATTGTTCAAGTTGCGTGTTTTACGCTTACCTTTAGGATATCGTGAGCCCATCGGGACCAATATTCATTAAATTACTAGTCATTCAGGAAGTAGTTTATTGTGTATGTAAATGCAACTTCTTTTAATTGACTTAATAGATGTTTTATTTGTATCTCGCAAATGTTTTATTGTATCTTTCCCATGTTCTGTTAAAGTATGTAAAACCCCGAAATATGCTAATCGGAAATGTTAACAGGTTTTCTTTTCCTCTTTTCTTCTACTCTGCTCTAAGTACAGCGACGCCTATAATTGGCCTAACGGCTGTTGGCTGAGTACAAAATAAATAAATAAATAAAAATTTTGGTTTATTTCCGGTATTACGGTTTGCAGTAAGATCAGCTAAGCCCTAAGCAGCTCCATATATAGCAAATATATAGCAAACGTCGCAGTTTGAAGTAGGGTTTTTCACTGAAATACTGAGTCAAATTTGGAACTGAACATTTTCTGATATTTATTATACAGATTTTCTCATTGCATCAAAAAAAAATTCGAAACTATCGGCTGCAAAAACAGTTTAATGGAATAAGAAATACAACTTTGTAAGCATGAGTCAACACTATTTGTGTACTGTTTGGGTTACCTATGATCAAATAGGAGTTCACCTTATATTTATTATGTTTGCTGTTATTTTATAATGTACATTTCGTATCAAACATATTACAAATAATTTCCGAGTAGTATACTACAATAAGAAACTGGATTTGGCCCACCAACACTTGAGCTCCGTAACAATAATTAATAATCTTGCGATATACAACCAATTTGTACCTTTGTGTATCTTATAATATTTAGATATAAGTCTGTTTGGTTACTTTATTTAAATTTGAACTTAAGCGCTAAAGCGTATGCATGCTGCAGAATACGGCTAGTTCTTGCATAAACAGTGATTTTAACAATATAATCATGTTTGCCGCTGAATCGAACTCTGCAACTGCGCGACGTAAAGACAATTCTTTCTTGGTGCGACACTTGCACTATGCACAATTATTTTACGATGTTTAAATTACATCTCGGCTTAAAAGCTGGTGATTCGAGTAAAGTCTCATCGTACCTTCGCGTGCCCTCAAAATAGCAGTGCACATAGAAACTGACAGCATCGCCAGCTAGAATTTGAAATCCAAGAGCTACCAGACTTAAAGAAAGGAGTCCACGTCTCGGAGCAACAAAAGAACGTTTTTCCTAGGTGCAGCACCGTGTATTGCGTACCTGCACTCAAGTAATAAAGGTTGGTAGCCTTTCCGTTTGAAATCTGTGAAATTTTCAAATTGCGTCACATTGCATCAACTTGGGTCTCAAATCCAGGGACGTTTATGGACTCGGCCTCAAGTTATCATATTAGATTACCTCGAGAGACTCGCCGGAACACCGTTCGCAAAGCACTACGTGCAGGGCCGGCGTTCATGCAACTGAATGTTCGAGCAGAAAGGAGAGTTATTTTTGATTCTTTCAATATTGGTCAAATATACATGTAATCCAGTCATCATTATACTCGCCTTGTTTCACTGCTAAGTGCGCATAGAACTTAGCAAACGCTCATAGTTTATATATTTTTAGCTAACCCTGTTATACTTGGAACTGGCTATTTATCTTAGGGTGAGGACTAATACCTTTATTGCTTTATATTTGTGTATTTAAAGCTAATATAATATGTTTGTGATACACTGATTGTGAGCAGATTGGATTTTACTTGAGCATATAATTTCAGGTTGTGAATCAGTTGGATCAACTTCAGTAGCTTCGTTGCATTTAGTATCGGGAACCTCGGCTGGAAAAAAGGTAAGAACTTGTTGTAATCTAAGTTAGCTAGCAACGAAATGGCAAAAAAGTATAAAAATCAACCACCACGACGAGATTATCAAGCGCCTCATTGCAAATATTATGACATTTTTATTCTTATAGTATTTTATTTGTTTTAATTGTAGAATATCCAAAACTATATTGACTTCCAAACCGTATAATTTAAGATCTCAATTTAAACGTACGCCTGTAAAATATTGAGAGTATGATAATTGTTTAATGTCCTAACTCAGGACCTGATAGTAAAGACCTGGCAATTTCATGTTTTTTTTTAGTTTTTAAATTTTTCTAACGAACTGTTTCATTTATATCATATTTCAGGCGAATGCCAAAGTTTTAAACGACTATTTATTGTGCGGTGCTAGTATGTTGTTGCGAGACGCCTAAAGTCGGGGTAACTGGCAATCCTTTTAATCGAAACACACTCGGACACGAAGACCAAAGCTACTGAGATTAATAAGAACACTTAAGTAGATACAAATACTTGCATTTATTTTTCTGCCGTTTACAGAAACCTTAAGTTTACGTATTTACATCTTCTTATTAACTAACTTAATTCTAAGTCCATTCTGACCAAGAAAGCTCGGTGGGCGTTTACAAAGTTCCCAATAACCTATCAGAGCTGGTCTAAATTTTGGACATTTGGCATTACGCGGACGTGACCGTTCATAATAGTTCTATGAATTTTTACAAGCTTGAGGATTTCCCACAGTGAAATGTGGCCTGTTCGGACCCTTAGTAAATTACGGCTATAAAGATTTAAATTTCTACTAACAGCATTTGGTCCCAGCTGCAAATAGTTTTTATGATCGAGTTGCAACCATTGCTTCTTCTAATCACGTACCGGTCATATACATCACTCAATATTTCGGTTTATGAAGTAAACGCTGCATAAACTTACTCTAAGCTTATTCGTGAGATTGGAATATCTCCAGCTTCCCAAGCGAAAGGCACGTTTCTAAACATCCGCTTGTTGTAATTTAAATATGACATTTTCCTACGAATTTTACCTTAAAATATTATACAGATGGCTTACAGCTAACTAAAGTACAGTATATTCCTACATAGTTCATTAAATTAAAGAACGCAAATCGTAACAGTTGCCCCCGGATTAAGATAGTCTTTGGGGTTTAAATCTATCGATTTTTACACCACAAGACGTTCTTCTTTCGCACTTAAGCAATACCAGTCATAAATCTCAGAACTATATGGTCTCATTATGCTTACCCTAATGTAACTAACCTACGTGAATTAACATCAGTTATCTGGTGTAATTGTCAGTAATACTTTGGTTCTCGGTGACTTAACTAAACAAAATACCTAGATAAGGAATCCACGTTTCCGCATTTCTTTCCCGGTTTATAGAGAACAGTGAAATTTAACATTTGTAAGATTAATGACCACCGCAGTAATCTGCCATTCTTATTGCACATCTGCCGTAACCAGGTCAAAGGACAGTGATCCGTTTCTACGGTAAAATGGCTCAGAAACAAATAAGGCTTTAATTTTCCGACTGCCCAGACTAAAGCTGCACATTCGAGTTCACTTGCGCTATAAGCTTGCTCCCTATCCGTGAGTTTTTTGCTCAGATACAGCACCGGATGCTCTTCTTGATTAGCATCTCGTTGCGATAAAGTCACCCCCATTCCTCGCTTCGAACAATCGGTTTGTACTATAAATTCACGGGAATAATCTGGAGCTCTCAACACCTTACCGCTCATTAATTCGTCCTTCAATCTTTGGAAGGCAACTTCTTTCTGATCATCCCATTCTACTCTGGTTTTCGCATTTTTCCGTCATGCGTCTGTAAGTGGACTAGCTATATCTGCATAGTTCGGGACGTAATGATTATAATACCCAGTGATCCCGAGAAATGATCGAATATCCCGTTTGGTTTGGGGACGTTGAAACTCCTGTATGGCCGCTACCTTTACCTCCGACGGTTGTCTAAATCCCTGACCTATTTTATGTCCCAGATATATCACCTCGGCTTTTCCCCACTCACACTTCTTAGCCTTTATCGTTAGGCCTGCTTGATGCATTGCCTTGAATACCGCACGTAGATGTTCTAAATGCTCCTCCCATGTCATCGAATGTACCGCCACATCGTCCAAAAATGGTTCTGCGAAATCGTCCATTCCCTCCAATATGGTGTCCATTAGCCGCTGAAACGAAAATGGAGCAGATTGCAGCCCGAACGCTAACGTCACTGGTTCGAAAACTCCACGATGCGTTATGAAAGCAGCATATTTACTTGCTCTTTCAGTCATCCCTATTTGCCAGTAGGCTCTTACTACATCGATTAAACTCAGGTATCTGGCCTTGCTGCATTTTTCCACACATGCTTCTATATTAGGAACAGGATGTTGCTGTGGCACCGTAATAGCATTTAACGCTCTGTAGTCGATCACAGGCCTTGGATCCTTCCCTTCAGCCTCCACAATCATCATAGGCGATGAATACTCGCTGTTACTGGGCCTAATTACTCCCAATTCTAACATTCTATCGATTTCTTTGTCGATAATCTCGCGTACCCTCTGTGAGTATGAATACGCTCGAGTTCGGATAATTTTTTCCTCCTTGAGAGCAATATCATGTTCCACTAAGTTGGTTCTTCCGGGTCGATT
Source organism: Agriotes lineatus (assembly GCA_940337035.1). Taxonomy (NCBI): domain Eukaryota; kingdom Metazoa; phylum Arthropoda; class Insecta; order Coleoptera; family Elateridae; genus Agriotes; species Agriotes lineatus. The sequence continues at coordinate 224,214 of CALNHX010000275.1, forward strand.
TGAAAATAACCCTGGAAATTCTTGGATTAATTCCTCCAAGCTTTTTATTTGGATTTCCGTGAGTTTTCCTACCCCTTTGGCTTGTTTCAACACTTCCGAAGCACTTAAGATTTCGGTGTCTTCTATTTCCAGTTCTGGAAGATCGAGTTCTGCTCCTTCTTCCCCAGGTTGTTTGATTACTATCGCTATGACTTCAGCCTTTTCAAAATAAGGTTTCAACAAATTGACGTGGACAAGAGTTTGTTTACGTTTTCCCGAAATTTCTTTAATTATATAATTAGTATCGGAAATTTTCTCCACAATTTCTTTGGGTCCAGTCCATTGCATCTGCAATTTGTTGGTCCTGGCTTGCTGATATAACATAACCTTCTCGCCAACCTCGTAATATGAAGCCTTCGCCTTCAGATCATAATAACATTTTGATTTGGTTTGCGCTTCCAAAGTCGCCGTTTTCGCGATTTCCTGCATTTGCCTTAGCCTATCGAGTAACTTTAATATGTACACTACTACCGGTTCGTTGGTTTCCTTTCCAACCCACAACTCCTTGATCATGTTTAATGGAGATCTAATCTGACGTCCATAAACCAATTCTGCGGGACTAAATCCGTGTACCGCGTGCGGTGCACATCTCAAAGCGAAAAGCGCTTGATCGATATATTCATCCCACTCATTTCCGTTTTCGTAACACAACGCTCTTAGGATTCGCTTGTATACGCCGTGGAATCGTTCTACTGCATTTGATTGCGGATGATATGCTGAACTGTGTATGATTTTTATACCACATCGGTCAAGAAATTCGGTCGTTAGATTGCTGGTAAATACAGTGCCCAAATCCATCTGGATTTCGGATGGAAATCCTACTCGCGAAAATATATTTAATAACCCTTTTATTACCGATTCAGAATCTGCTACTTTCAATGGGATCGCGTCAGGAAATTTTGTAGCACTACAAATTAGCGTTAGTAGATATCTGTTTCCCTTCTCGGTTTTCGCTAAAGGTCCTACAATATCCACATTTACTCGCTTATACGGTTCGGTGATTACTGGCACTCTACACATTGGAGCTTTTTTCCTATCAGTGGGCTTCCCTACGCGCATGCAAACGTCACAGCACTTGATCTTGATTTTCACGTCTCGTCCCATCTGATTCCACCAATAATTCTGCTTGATCCTGTCAATGGTTTTGTTACAACCCAAGTGTCCCATCCACATGTTATCATGTGCGATATCTAGCAACTTGCTTTGTAATTTTTCTGGCACCATCACTTGCTCAAAGCTCCGACCCAATTTGTCCGTAATTCTCCTGTGCAGTATTCCATAAGCAATGTAGAATTTTGCTCCATTGTTTTCCTTCTTTGATTCTGCCATCTCAAAATACTCCTTTAATTTTGGATCTTCTAATTGCAGCATTCTTAAGGTTGTCGGTGTAAGTTGTGTTATGTCCGAGTAATCGACATCCGATTTAGGTATTGAAAATTGTTCGTCCTTTTCCAGGTTCGGTGATTTATACCCAATCTCCTTTTCCGCTTCTTCTCCCTGTTCGTCGGAATCTTTTCCGTCTTCTGAACTCTTTACTTCGGCATTCGTTTCTTTATTTTCATCGTGAACCTTTTCCTTTTCCATTATAGCCTTCGCCTGCGCTCTCGTTAATGCGAGCACTTGTTGAATTACCACATCCTTTTCCTTCGGCAGCATCTCCCACGTTCTATTCGATAGCAGATACGTATAATCTCGAGGCAAACGATTCGCTACAGCTGCTTCAGTTTCCACCTGAATTTCTGGCAAATTTAATTTTACCTTCGCAACTGGTAACGCCACACATTCTTCATTCAGGAGTCCTTGCACATATACATATTTCCCTGTATAATCGGCTCCTTTGATTAAATTTGTGTGCACGATATCATAGCTGGCTCCGCTATTTCGTAGTAATTTTGCTTCCACTCCATTTACTTTCGCTATTATGGTATAAGGTTCTAGCAGACCTTCCTCGTTCTTGCTCTGGCCTATCGTTGCTAAAACGACTTGTGTTTTGGGACATTCCGGTGAACCTTTATAGTGACCTACTGCACCACATCCAAAGCACTTCCCCGGCCTTTGTCTGTCGAAACTGCGTTTGTCCAAGTTTTCCTTGACAACACTTTCCGTTTGCACCTGACTTTTCCCTAAGTCATTTTTCAAGTTCGACGTCGTTGGCTTAGTTTCGAACTTATTTTTCGATGTCTTGAAGTTTCCATTATATTGCCGTTCCGTACCTGGTCCTCTTTTGGTGACGTATGTGTCTGCATGCTCTGCAGCTTCCTCCATCGTCTTGGACTTGTTTCGGTCCTCCACCCAAAATTTCATTTCCCCTGGCAACGAACTATAAAATTTCTCCAAGCACATCAGTTGAGTTAGCTTGTCGAAGTTTCCTTCCGCTTCTTCGCTCTTGATCCATTCCTGGAAATTGGTTTTTAGTTGGTATGCAAATTCCGCATAACTCTGGTCAGTTTTCCGTTTCCCGTACCGAAATTTCGTTCTAAAAACTTCTGCTGTTAGCTGATATTTCTTGAGCAGACTAGTCCTGACTTTGTCGTAATCTTTGCTGTCCTCTTCAGTTAATCGAGCCACGACCTCATTCGCTGTTGGTGACAACACACTCGTCAATCGAATTGGCCACGATTCCTTGGAGAAGTTCAATTGCACACAAACCCGCTCGAAATTCGTTAAATACAATCCCATGTCACCGTCATCCTTGAAAGGTTGCAATTGTTTTGTCATATTCAAGGACATATTCCTAATTGCATTGACATCATGTACATTATTTTCATTTGCCGTTTGAGCTTGGGCCTGAGCAATTTTCACTTGGGCATCTAATCTAGCTACCTCCAATCTTTCTTCTCGCTCCCTTTCAGCTAATTCTAACCTTTCTCTTCGTTCCCTTTCAGCTAATTCTAATTTATCCTTTCGTTCCCGTTCAGCTAATTCTAATTTTTCCTTTCGTTCCCTTTCAGCTAATTCTCGTTCCCTGCTAGCTAATTCTTCCCACTTGTCCTTCCGAGGGTTTTCCTCCCAGGCACCTAATTCTACTTTAATGTCCTCTACCGAATGTTGAGCCTTAATCAATTCTTCTATGATCTCTGCCTTTTTCTTTTTCTCCGGTAATTCCAACAGATTAGCAACGTATTTTAATTCGTTCACCGAAAAAATACTGTATTCGGAAACCATTGTTTGTTTTAAACAAAACACTTAATAAAATTTAAATTCTGTAAACCAGGAATTTTGCGTAACTCCTAAATTACCTATCGCTGCTGTAAAAACGTAACTAGTTCACAACCCGTCGAAAATTTACTATTACTGACAACTACGAGCAATACCTGATCCTATTATTTCAAAAAATATATACACAACCTTACTAAATCGCATAATAAGACCATACAATTCCGAAACAAACAACAAGTATTACTTACCCACAATCTGGACGCGCCGCCTCCCTGTTCTGAAGCCGCTTTCCTGACTTTTTTTCTGGAGTTTCCGCCGTCACTCACTTCGACACATTTACTGGCTTTTACTGCACTACACTGGTTTTTCTTCGTTGTCAGTTTTACTGACGTTGTTCCCAGAATGCTGCCTCGCCGCCCCTTCGAATGACTGCCCTCCTGTTGTCTGGCCACCTCCACGGATTCCTTGCGCCGTTCCCGGATTGACTGCTCCCGTTGGACCACGGAATTTCCTGCATTCACTCCTCGACGTTCCTGGATTTTATCTACGCCGCCCCTTCGGATGACTGCCCTCCTGTTGTCTGGCCGCCTCCACGGATTCCTTGCGCCGTTCCCGGATTGACCGCTTCCGTTGTACCGCCTCAGTTTATTAGATGCTTTTTCCCGTCCTGTTCACGTGCTTCCCCTTGTATATTTCAACGCTTGCACTTGGACCGACTTCGAAACAAAAGAAATCTTCTGTCGTGCGATTTAAATAAGTTATAAATTACACCGCTTGATCACCACTATCGCGAGACGCCTAAAGTCGGGGTAACTGGCAATCCTTTTAGTTGAAACACACTCGGACACGAAGACCAAAGCTACTGAGATTAATAAGAACACTTAAGTAGATACAAATACTTGCATTTATTTTTCTGCCGTTTACAGAAACCTTAAGTTTACGTATTTACATCTTCTTATTAACTACTTAATTCTAAGTCCATTCTGACCAAGAAAGCTCGGTGGGCGTTTACAAAGTTCCCAATAACCTATCAGAGCTGGTCTAAATTTTGGACATTTAGCATTACGCGGACGTGACCGTTCATAAGTTCTATGAATTTTTACAAGCTTGAGGATTTCCCACAGTGAAATGTGGCCTGTTCGGACCCTTAGTAAATTACCGCTATAAAGATTTAAATTTCTACTAAAAGCATTTGGTCCCAGCTGCAAATAGTTTTTATGATCGAGTTGCAACCGTTGCTTCTTCTAATCACGTACCGGTCATGTACATCACTCAATATTTCGGTTTATGAAGTAAACGCTGCATAAACTTACTCTAAGCTTATTCGTGAGATTGGAATATCTCCAGCTTCCCAAGCGAAAGGCACGTTTCTAAACATCCGCTTGTTGTAATTTAAATATGACATTTTCCTACGAATTTTACCTTAAAATATTATACAGATGGCTTACAGCTAACTAAAGTACAGTATATTCCTACATAGTTCATTAAATTAAAGAACGCAAATCGCAACAATCTCCTCAAAAGAGTTAAATGAGATAGATCTGTGTTTTAAGATTGTCTTAACGAGCGAAGTACTACAGATAGGAAGTTGAAATTTGGCATATTACATCGTCTTACAAATAGGGCAAATAATGTTTAGGGATTTTTGGAATTCACCCTCTTAGCGAGAATATGAAAAGCAATATTTGAGTGTGAATACAATTGCATCACATAAGGACAACCTTTTATAATTTTCACATATAATCTCATAAGAGCATTAATTCTTTCCGGAATTTTTTTTGAGTGCGTTCCAACAACGTCGTATTAATTTGCCCGAGCGGGACGCGAGGGCAAATTAGGACGTTGTTGGAATGCACGAAAAGTAATTTCCGGATATAAATTAATGCTCGAATGCAGATTCGGTAAGAAAATCGTAACGACACAAACCCTAAAAAGAAGTAATCTCTACCTACAAAAAATTTCCAAGAAATTTTGTTGTTGTCTTGGTTATGGCTCGTGAACTAATTTTTCTATTGGTCATTAATGAGTGTCGTACGATTTTCAGCTATAATTTACCAAGGGCAGTGATAATCACCCGCAATAATTTTGCCAAATAACAACCCGAAAGTGCTTGCCTAGAAATAACCCGAGGCGAAGCCGAGGGTTATTTCTTAAGGGCAACGCACTTGAGGGATATTATTTGTCAAAATTATAAGGATTTATCACTGGTCGCGGTGAATTCGGAAAGATAAGTTCTTAAATAAATTAGCCATTTTCTGACAAATTAATTTGACACTTCATTATAATAATATTATGTTGGTGGCACTGTAAGTCTATGTCAAATTTTAGGTTATCAGGTTAGCTTTTGCGTCAGTTTTGACACAGACTGACGGAAAAGCTAACCTGCTAACCTCGAATTTGACTTAGATTTACAGTGCCACCAACTTGTGATAGGATACTACTGAAATTTAATTAGGTAGTTTCCATAGTGATTGAAAATCACCCTAGGGTCGTTTTCACTTCAAGTGTGGTCTGATTTGTCAAACTGAGTCACGTGATTAAAAATAATCAAATTGGATTGGTCTGCAATATATGTAAGAACTTATCTATGGAATTTCTAGATTCGTTAAATTTCAGTGGAATATATCCACATTGCTGAACACTAAAAATAGTATCAATAGATATTCCCTTGAAAATTGTAAATGTGTCTACTGGTTTAAATGATGAGATAAGATTAATGGTAAGCAATTTATTTGTGAACTGCTTGTATTTGATATTAAATGGACAAGCCACAGGAAGAAGAGTATTATTACCGCGATTGTATTAACACATTCTAATATAGCACTACCTTTTTGCCTTCTGAAAATAATTTTTTCTGTAGGTCTACCATTTACGATAACAATTAATAAATCACAAGGACCAACTATGGATAAAGTGGAAATATATCGTATTTTCCACAACCAGTATTTAGCCATGGTCAAGTATATGTAGCAATATCACGTGTGAGTAGTTTTGAAAACGTAAAAATTTAAATTTTACGTAATGGATCGTGCCACACGTTACAAAGAAGTTTTGTAACTCGCAAAATATTTTGCAACGGGTCCACTAGTAGGTATATCATAAAAATATGAGTTTTCCTTTTAGTGTTCCATAGCATCTTGTCTTCAAATGTAATTAGAAGATAAAAGGATAGTGTTGCCATGGTAGTTAAAAGTGACTAACTAATCACAGTTTTAATTATAAAGTGAAGATATAACCCATTGTCTTTATAAGAACAAACGACGTCCTTGAAAAAATTGTCTTAAATAGTTTTCATGTTTACGCTTGTATATACATACTTGACATATTTTTGTTAAATCATAGATTATTTTAGAAACTAAAAGTGAGCTCAAGGTATTTTGTAAATGAGAAATGTTAATAGTTATTTTCTGGTAATATATTTAGATGCTAGACAACTACTCCGTAACACAAACTAATTTATATTGTTTTAAACGATCAAAACTATTTCTATTCTATTTCTATTAGTCACTATAAAAAAATGTTGCTCAGTAGATTACCCCTGATGTTGATATTGATAAAACTAAATGTATTACTCAAGCAGATGCTCCTTGCAGAAAACAATGTTAGAATTTCAAAAAAGAAGTTGTATATACAGGATGTTACAGAAATAGTTGTTTTAATTTTAAGTGGTTATAGAACTCGCCAAATGCACTGTTTGCTTGCTCTAACTTTCACTTTCATGTGTCATAACTTTTTATTTAATAACCAACCAGTAACTATTAACAATAAACAACAAATGGGCAAATGAACAAAGTGTAAATTTAACGTTTGAAATTCTCTAAGACACAGGTCCATATCCAAAAATTTCTTGATTATGATAAAAAAAGGCTCGAAACTCAAACCATACTGAATCGTTGAATTCAGAATAAAAGTGGCTTCTAAAATTGCATACAGACAGACCTTGCCGTTCGCGGGGGTACAGAAGAATGCTGCGAAGCGCAAAACACATAAATGATAAAAACTGGGTTAGGTTATATTAACTAGATTTATTTATACTATTAAACCTCAAAAAAACAAAACTTTTCTGCGTTTCTGGAAAATCTGAAGCAGAAACTTTACGCTTTGACGACATGGTTTTCTGTGTTTTAAAAATTAAACTCAATTTAATTTTCGGCAAACACTCTCGAGAAGACAGTAAAGCTTGAAGTAAAATTCCATATGTAACATAAGTCTGCCACTTGAAGCTAGAGCTCGAATGTCCATTTGTTTATTCAAGTTATAATTTTACAATATATTTCAGGTTCAATTTGGTAATAAGAGATTCAAAGGAATAGGCTTGATAAGTGTGTTTACAAGTTCGTGATAAATAATGTTATTTAGGTGTTCATAACATAAACTGTATACGTCCGCTTTATTTACTTACGGCCGGTCTGATAAAGGTCACTAATCTGACGTTAACTTTAAATCGCTGTTAAAATAAACCAAAGCTCATAAAAACGTTGGCGCTTATGACATATTATTCATTAGTAAACAAATTTTTATACGCTTTTGTTTATTTTAACAGCGAATTTAAGGTAACGTCAGAATAGTGGCTTTAATAAGACCGGCCGTTAGTGTGTGAAAGTTGAAACAGTTGGCAATTCCATCCACGAACGGCAAAGCAATCCGCGAACGGTAAAGAAAAGGGAGCACAAAAGTGCCCCGCGTAAAATCAAATCAGCGAACCGAACAGCCGCGAACGGCGAGGTCTGCCTGTATTAGCAAATCAGGGTCGTATTTAAAAACATTAAATTGATGATTTATCGAAGACGACACGTCGGATAAAAAAAGCTGCTGTAAAGAAGTTTTATCGGTTTTGCCTAACTTTAACATTCACGCCAGAAAAATATGAACTCAAATATCTGTTTTTTAAAGAACCTATAAACGAAAAATCATATCAAGGATTTCTAGGCGTCGCACAGTGGGAGGGAATAATATTCTAACTGGCCAAAAATTATATAACATTGATATTTTTATTTTATAATCTGGAGAATTCAATTTTGAGATCTATTATGCTTCAAAATTTCACAGATTAAAATAAAAATTATAAAACCTTCAATATTCCAAATTATGATATTAAGGAGTGTGGTACAAAATATTTTAATTAAAGTACCGTTTATTTCAGTAATTTTGGCTGATAATTGACTAAGAAACATGTCTCATCTGCATTTGATGATAAAGTTTAGATCCCGATTTCTTAATGCTTCAAATAGCTCGTTATTTTTTATTTTCATATCTGAAAAATAAAAATTCACATTTGTAGTTCTTGAATTTTTTTGCGAATGAAACGTGAATACATAATATGTATAATATAAAAAACAATAAAGATCTAATAGCCTCTTATAACTCTTGTGATTAATAAATTTAAATTAATTTTCAAAATAGATTGGCAATTGCCGCTTTCGTTATAAAATACTTGACAATTACTTTTAGAAGTAATTAATTACTACATTCAATTATTGAATTACTTTTGAGTAATTAAATTACTCTAAAGTATTTAAATTACTTTGCAAGTATTTGAATTACTTGTGGTAATTAAGTTACTTTTTAGTACTTTAATTATTAAATTAGTGGCCTTGACTGGGTATTAAATTTTCAGAGCGCAAAAAATAAGATAACGCCTTATTAAATTATATCGAGAGATCCAAAAAAACTGTTCCTCAGCGGGCTGTGGAAATTCAACGTATGAATAATATGTTGGTGACACTGTACAGTCGTGTGCAAATAAATCTGGGACAGTGTTTTTTTCACATGCAGATTCAGTTAAGAATTGAAGAATATCTCCATGGATTTTCTGCTATCAGAAAGAGTTACATTAAACTTTAACAGGTACTGAAACCCGTAACTCTCTCTGATAAGAGGAAATCCATGGAAATATTCTTCAAATTCTTAACTGAATCTGCATGTGAAAAAACACTGTCCCAGATTTATTTGCACACGACTGTACTTCAATGTCAAATTCGAGGTTAGCAGGTTAGGATTTGCGTCATTTTGTGTCATAACTGACGGAAAACCTAACCTGATAACCTCGAATTTGACATTGACGTACAGTGTCACCAACATATTATTCATACGTTGAATTTCCACAACCCGCTGGGGAACAGTTTTTTTTATCTCTCGATATGTTAAGCAAATCGCAATAGGGTATTTCTGGAACAATATAAGTATAATTTATGATTTCTTATGACTAGTTGGATAACAGCCAATTTTGTGCAACTTTTGCAATTCCAACGTGTGCACAAGCAAAGAAGAACTATTTGGTGCAAACGCGTATGTCTGTAGGTCTGTACATAGGATGTGCATGTGTTGTGTCTTGTGTAGTGTAGACTGTGCAGGGTGTAGCAGTTTAGATTGCTTATAATTATTGTATAAGAAGTGAAAAATATAGCTGTATGTATAGATTACATGGTAAAAAATAATTTAATTTTTTCCAAAACAATCAATAACCAGCTTCATTAGATGATGTTCATAATAATAATTTATTAATTTCAACTTGCTTGTTTTAAACGATGTACTAGCAGAGGTCTATTTTAATACTTTTCATTCATTCATTATCTTTAGCCTATTTTGCTTTTCATTGTCAAGGACCATTCATACCCTGCTAGAAGTGCAACGGAGATACTACTCTAGACAAATACACAACAATCTCTAGTAAAAGTAATTTATGTTGTGCAATTACAATTACCAAGTAACTGTTAATTAAATTACTACTGCATTTGAGTAATTGAAGTCTCTGGTAATGCAATTGCTTCATTGAGCGGTAAATGGTAATTAATTACTTTTTAAAATTTTATTATAACCGGTCATTACGATGAAATTTTCAAAAAATAAAATGTTGCAAAATTGAACTGTTGTTCAGATCATAAGACTGCTTAACATGTTTTGCAGTCTCGAGGTCAGTAATTTATCGCGAGCTATTTCAATTACCACTTACCGCAGGTAATTTAAACGCTTTAGAATAATTTAATTACCCAAAAGTAATTGAGTAATTGAATGTAGTAATTAATTACTTTCAACAAGTAATTGTTAAGTACTTTTTACAAACATGGCAATTACCACTTACAGTTACACTGTTTTAAAAGGTAATTCAATTTCAAGACAAATAAACCAAAAGGAATTTAATTACGAAGTAATTAATTACTGCTCAGCTCTGACCATGACTTACACAAAATCACTAACAAGTGAACAAGAAATGCAAAAGAAATTCCACTTGGTTCTAAATGTTCCTCATGGCCGAATTATTGCACCACACAGTATTGGAAACAATGTTTATAAATGGAACAATTATTTACGCATTTTTAATTTTTTAAGAGCTACTTTTAAACGAAATGGAGAATATGGTACATCATTGCAAAGCTCTTTTATTGTAGTTTTCAACTCATATTGTTCCATTGAAAAACATCGCTTTCAATTGTTTTAATACGTTCGGTGCGATAATTCGGTCATGAAGAATTTTTAAAGCCAAGTAGAGGGTGATAAAAACTAATAAGTTTTAAAATATTAGTTTAAACATGGTATCATAAAGAATTTTTAGCACTGATTTCAAATATCTAGAAATATAAGGGGTGTTCCATTTAAATAATAGGAGAGCGTGATTTAAATTGGTTTATGACAAATTTTAGGCTGCATACTGGCATTTAAAACAAAAAAATGTTATTCTATATCTTTATTATTAAAGAAGTTACGAGCTATCTAGTGTCTAGTGAATTAAAAACACCGTGCATACATGAATTGCGTGTCTAATGAGCATTAAAGATTATTAGATAGCTATTTAATGATATCCGGCTTGATACATTTATTTTTACAAATAACTATGTTATAAGGAGAAACCATTTTTTATATAGAAAGTATTCAACAAAACAAAATAATACTAGTGAAAACAACCGATAAAAAATCTGGTGTGATACACTCACACAACTTCCTTTTACAGTGATCTTATAATTAGTTAAATATTTAATTTTTAATTTTTAAGCATTAGTCAAAAATTTTCAAAAATTACGAATTCTACAAAAACGGTACAAAATAGAGCGTTAGTTGAAGAGACAAATTTTCTCTAAAATCTTAAGCAGAATTCAAAAATGTAATAATATACCGGGTGTTCTATTTAAAATAGGAGTTAATAAAAAAAATAGAAAAAAAAACAAAAGAAACCCACTTTAGAAGTATTCAACTGGAAAATCACCTATCTCACGTTAATGCACATTAAAAATGTAATAAAAATGTAAAGTTTGAAAAAAATCGTTAGAGCCGTTTTTGAAAAAATCGAAAAAAACTAAAAAATCACAAGAGCAAACACCTACTTCCGGTTATGCGATTTTTTTAAACAGCTTGCTGTCTCATCTACAGAGTACACAAAACTTATATATGAAGTTTCAACGCCATACCTCTTTTCGTTTTTGAGATATTCTGTTCACAGACAGACACACAGACAGACACACAGACATACAGACACACAGACAGACACACAGACCAATGAAAAAAAATATGTTTTTTGGGATCAGGGGACTCTAAAACGTGAAGATCTGTTGAAAACTCAATTTCGAATTTTTGGGGTGAATCCAATACTTCCTTTACGGTAAAAGGAAGTAATAAAAATGAATAGCAGTCAGTAGAGTTCCTAAATATTATTCCTAGCAGTGAGTGAGCAGTCATATGTATTACTTAAAAAATAATGTACGCTTATGTTACCGACAAGTTGACGGAAATTAAAGAAGCATTTACTCTCTTATCAGTTTTTTAACCAAACAACGTTTGAATAATTATATGTTCAGCGTATAATATTCGAAACCATCAATAACCGTTAGATTTTTTAAAATGTCCTTGTGCTACAGAATAAAAATATGTTCTATATTTGTTAAATTAGAATGTCAATAACATTAAAGGAACCATAACCTACTTTTAATCTTTGCCTCTAGGGATTAGCCTTTATCATCATATTTAATATCTTTTAGCGTGATCAGCTAAGCTTTTCAAGTCACATAATCCTTATTACGACAGAAATTATCAGCAATGATTTAATATGACTTCAAAAAGATATTAGAAATTGGCGGACTTACATAAATTTAAAACAATTATCACTGAATTGGCATGTGATACTAGCACCGAATGTCAAACGGACAGCAAAAAGAAAAAAAAAGGCCACAAATGTACTGTTTTAGTAAACTTTTAACAATGAAAGCCACAAGAAACAGAGTACAGAGTAATAAGAACGTCGGACACGGCTCTGTAAAAGCAATTGAGGCTTCAGGAAGATCAAGATAAAATACTGCGATAACAAATGCAAAGCTAGAAAAAGTTGCTGAATATGACAGCATTAAGTCGTAATATGTGGAGGAAGTTGATATAGCATTATTACATAACTCGTATTTAAATTATAATATATTTGGGACATGAAATTAGAATCTCAAGAGATAATCAAACATACGAATTAACTAGAAGAATATCTCTCGCCTGGGCAGGGTTTGGTAAAGCAACCTTCCAACATGCCTAAAAAGAAAAGTTTATGATCAATGCATTTTACCTGTTATGACTTACGGTGCAGAAAATCTAACTTTAACATCTGGGGCAGCTCGAAAAATAAAAATTGCACAACGTAGGATGGAAAAGTCAATGCTGGGCACACCTTTAAGAGACCATAATACAAACGAAGACCTACGGCAGAGAACAGGAATAACTGATCTTGTAGAGCGGATATGTCAACTGAAGTGGAACTGGGCAGGTCACATAGCCAGAATTAGCGGTGATAGATGGACGAAGAGACTACTTGAATGGCGCCCAACAGCTGACAAACGTAGTAGAGGGAGACCACCTACCCGATGGACCGACGACATCAAAAGGGTTGCAAATAAATGGGTTCAGACTGCCCAAGACCGAGGAAAATGGTAATCAATGAGGGAGGCCTATGCCCAGCAGTGGACTTTAAGGGCTGGATGATGATGATATTATTTAAATGTGACCCGAGATCGCAAAATCATGAAAATACCCTTGCATAAAAATGTAACAACGTATGTGGTAAGTATATAGAGGAAATTTTGGCTTAATGAAATTTTTTAAACACGTTGCTACTGACGACGTAAACTAATGAAAACATGTTATTAAACAGTCGTTTTACAAACTTAAAACTGCCAACTAAAAGTCAATTTTACACTGTCGGAGATAAATAACTATTTTCCAATACCTACCTAAATATCTGCATTTTATTCACTAAAATCTCCGACAGTGTGTAAAATTGACTTTTAGTTGACAGTTTTAAGTTTGTAAAACGACTGTTTAATAACATGTTTTCATTAGTTTACGTCGTCAGTAGCAACGTGTTTAAAATATTTCATTAGGAACGTCGTCAGTAGCAACATGTTTTAAAATTTTTAACCACGCAAAATTAGGACCGTTTGCTAGTAATGCTAATTTACATTTAATTTTTTTTTTATATTTACCGTGTTTTCTAGATTCTATCGTAGATAAAATATTGTACGATACACATGCGTAAAGCATCTTTAGTCACTCGCGGGGCTGAAAACGCTCGGTCACTCGCGTTTTAACTCTACCCCTAACTGACTAAAGACTAGCGTTGCGCTCTTGTATCGTAAATTACTATTAATTAATTACTTGATTGATTGGTATGATTTGCCTTTATTTATTAATTTAAATTTTTATTGACCCTATCTCATGGGTTGCGTTGTTGCATCCTGCCAATTTGTTATTAGAATATGTAAATTTATTTTACAATACACTGGATTTTTCATCAATTGTTATAATTTTATTAATTGCACTCGTTTTTTAAGCTGCCTCTTTAACTAATGGAATAATTATGTGCGGGATTTTTGAAGTTATGGCAACTTATAGTGACCTAATCTCACATTTCTAATGCAGAACGAATTTTAGTAGGCTTAATTTTAAACAATTACATCTGCTATTACATCTCGATTAGTCGCCTAGGTGATTTAACGTAAGTAAACAACGCCACTATAATCAAAACACACACTAAAGACGCCACCGGAAAATTCGTAAAATTTTTAGGGAAAAGTATTTCTGGCCTTGGGATTCAGCTTCTGCGACGGATGTTTAGGCTTGTATCGACTTACCAGCAACTCCCTTAATGACGTGGCCCTCTTTCTTACGGTTAGCTTTTCTTGCAGGCATCCTGAAACTTGCCAATGCCACACCTGTAGTATGATTGCTGCTCCCGGGTCCGAGATCAGCTTTTGACTCACAGCTAGGGCTCTGCTGCCATGCACGAAGGTTTCTGCATACCTTGGGCTTCTATGTCCTTCGTTTCATATATTGGACTTGAAACTAATTAGCAAAAAAGCACCTAGAACCAGATTCTCACATCAACACACCTTTAACAACTGCAGATAGGATAGGAATGATTGTAAAGCCTGCAGCCTATCCAACAACACTGCACTAATGTGAAACACTTCATTAAATTGTATAAATCGGTTTTTATTATATCTTTTTACTTGGGCTGTGTAGAAAGCGAAACACGCCAACTTTTTGTGGTCCCACTTGATCTTACATTACTTTCTTTTTGTTATTTTATTTTAAGTCAATGCTAATACTATTTGATTGCAGTTTCAAATTCAAATTATCACTTTTATATTGATTTGTTTAATATAATACTAGATTGAGTTCATTTCAATATAATTCTATTCTAAATGTCGTAAAGATTAATTAAACAATGCTTTCTTAAAATCAAAAACTGTGTGATTATTGATTATATATGTCTCGCATCGACTTAGCGTTTTTGTCCAGATCATGAAATGGACATCCAATTTATAACCTGGAACCAAGTTATGTAATTTTAGGTTTTTTCACTTCTAAATTACACAATCTGAACATAACAATCCCCCACTTCCTGAATCAATGTCAATGTACAGTTCGCCCACACTTACTTGGAATGTTATGTTACTTCTGCAATAAAAATGTTGGGTTTGTATTTATTTTTTGTTTTAAGGTGTATCTATACTCAATTTCAAATAAGCATGCAGTACGAGAAACTAATAGTCTAGACATATTAGACAATTTTTAAAGGAAATCTAACCAAATAATGTAGTTCTGATTTTTGGCACAAATTTTCTTTAGTGTCCTAGGCTAGGAGTGGCCCGTTAAAAGTTCCCCTCTCTGAGATGCCGGCGTCGCGTCGTAGTTTTTTGAAGCAAGAAGCAGAAGAAGAAACCGCATGTTTATTGGAAGGGATTACGATAAAGTACCTTATACGTTTAAATTACAGAAAAATGTATTAGAAAAAGTTGTTCAGAATGTAAAATTATAGCCTTCTGCAAAATGTCAGAAATGTTGCCCTACCAAAGTAGGGGAATGAACCACTTTTGCAAATCTTTCTAAAAACACGATTTGTTGAGTCATTTAATATTTTCAAATTTTTCATAAGACCACCATTTTAGATTCTGAACAACTTTTCTTAATAATATTTTGTCATGCTCAAAATAGAAAAGGTACTTAATCTGAACTAAGGATGTTTTTTAACTAATGCCAAGGCCTCCTTGATACGATGCCGGTACCCCAGAAATGGGGATTTTTAAAGGGTCGCTCCTAGAGTACTAAGGAACATTTTTTTCCAAAATTCAGAACTATATTATATTTTTTGTAGTAGATATCTATAATGCCTGAGCTATAAGTAGTAATCGTAAGTATGGCCATGATTAGTCGAAACCAAACCATCATTACTACTATTTGAAAATATATTGTTTTCAAAATTGTCAATTTAACATTTGGTAGGAATCCTAGAATATTAAAAGGAATAAAATACTACGTTTATTTAAATTATATAGGCAAAATTATTGTAAAACACGAGCAGGCAAATAAACATATTTCCTTAGTGTAAAACTGAGTTTGAGTTTAGAACGCCACCTACGGCATCCTTATTTGAGATTTAGGATATATCAGTAAGTAACAGACGACTTCCGGGATTGGACCGTGTCATTATTGAGGTCGAAGTACTCAACGTTTCGCCCACTTTCGTAAGGGGGCTCATCAGGAGGAAAAGCAAAAGACGGCGGGAACTCAACGTGTAAACCACGCCAGAGGCGAAACTCTTTTGCAAAAGAGGGGATAGAATAGCACTGTAACTGAACGTGTAAAACACGCCATTAAAAACATTGAAACAGCTACTTTGTTTCAGACAACTGGCATTTATGGAATGTCAGAATTCAAAATTTTTGATGATTTCTATGCTGCACAGAAATGCCTGGGGGCTGGATAAGGTTTCTGTTGATTGCACTGGTTCTTTATCCCTAATTTTTAAGCACATGAATGAGACTGCATTCATGTATTAAGCCAATGTAGTCAATGGCACTTAAAGAGATGATGCTTTTGCTACCCTTAAAACGCAGCCTCACGTTTTATGAATTATGGCTTGGAAGAGGGCAGCAACGTTGCGAATGAATCAAACATTAGATGTAGATTGATTTTATTACAAAAATGGACGGGCTTTGCTTTTATACAAAACATAATTGCTTAGGACTAAATAACAACATTTCAAAGTGCAAAGGTGTAGTTCACTAGAACGAGTCTAATATTACAAAATAACTACTCAGCGGTAAACAGTATCGCTTCCTGCTTTGTTTGCAATTACACACGTTGAACTTTTGATGATGGGTCGTTTATTTGCGTAAGTTGCCGGTTTGCAGTTTTCCGGCTTTTAAACCGCCTTGATTACGAAGCAACACTGGCTCTTAAATTGTGAACGATATTTTGTAAATTTTGACTGAAATTTACATCTGTTTAATCTCAATTAAACAATGCAAAGTAGATAATATGCTATAATTGATAACGATAGCAGCAATGGACTGTAATTTTATTTTTAACAACAATCAATATTAACCACTATTACTGGCGAAGGCGCAATTGTGGCTAAAAGAAAATGATTTTCCACTTGCCTTGCTTCCCGTTATCGCTCTCGCCTCAACCATAGTTTGAGAACATCGCACACGGATGCAACCAATGTCGTCATCTATTTTCTGTAATTTTAGTACATGCATACAAAACTAAATTCACACTACAACACAAAACGGAACCGCTCGACTCAACGTACTTTGTCGATTTCTCGCGTACCTGTCATGTGATTGTTTTTCGCGCAAGGACTATCCAACGATATCTTTGTTTTCTTTTCGTGAGTGGCCAGATTTTCTGGCTTTGCGATGCTCGCCAAGTATTTTATGCCGAAGTCTGAACATCCTCCCCCACCTTTGAGCAATTAGGTCCAATAAACAACAAAACAACGCAACTAATCTAACTAAGAACAGTACAACAACATACCAAAGAACAGGCCTATCGAGACAAAGAGAAAACGCAACAATAATAACTCTACTTAATTGGCAACGGAGACAACTTTACCACTGCACGCGTAAAGATGCCACGAATTGTTTTTACCTTCGCTAAACGGAGAACGCCATCCGGTTCGAGGAACGCTGTCGTAAGTCGACCTAGTCGCCATTATAAAGGGGGCATGTTGTCCACCCGAATGAGAACCAATGTATCCTTTAACATATTTGAACACCCTTTGGTCCACTGGTGCCGTTGTTGCAGAGTAAACAGGTAGCTCTTGTGTCTGGTTCCAAAAGAAGCGGGAAATTTATTGAACGAGTTTTCATCGACGAGTACAAGTTAAGACGCCTCTCACTAGCTCAATCGGTGCGGGGGCGTAAAATGGCGGCCGTCTGGGGGGACTGTGAGCGTTAGTACCCTCTGTTAAATAGGCTAGTTGATTGGGGCACAGTTTATTTTAACTTTTATATGTACAGGTTATAATTAAAACTACTGACCGTATATACAAGAAACAAAAAAATGGTGGAGTGGCGTCCGTGATCAGAGCCTAAGTTGGCGTAGTCCTCCGGGGGCGGTCGGGACCGTGGCCGGGACGTGCACTGGGGCCGGGCTTGCGGGCGTGGCGAGCGTGACCGGAGTGGCCGCTTTGGGCGTTGCTGGCGCTGATCGGTCTCTCGGGGGCGGCAGCTAGCATGGGGCGGCGTCCTTGCGGTGCACGGGTGCTGGTCGGCCTTTCGGGGGCGGTGGCTGAAGGGGGGCGGCGTCCGTCTTTCGCCAACGAGGTCCGCGATGGGGAATGCTCGGGTCACAGGCTGCCTTCCATAAAGCCTCTAGTTTGGCCTCGTCAGCGTCGGTCAAATGTACCTCCAAGTTTCAAGTAAGGATCCGGGGGCGGGGAAGTTGGTAGTCCGGGCGGCAGCGAAGGAAGGCAAAGGGCGCGTTTAAACAGTGCTGTCCCAGAGGGCTCCCTCGGGGGTGTCCTTCTGAGGGACAGCGGCGCGGGAGTGTTGCCTCGGTCCTGGGTTCGTGGGCAGCGCTTCGGGGTGGTGATGAGATCCGGGTGCACGAACCTGCCCTCACTCGAGTTGGGGTTCCTTTCCTGGTGCCGGGAGCAGGCAGCTTGGGCTAGATAAGAGTCCGGGGGCGGCGTCGGGGATGGTCCGAACAGCTCCTGGAGGCGGTTGGTCCTGGAAGGCAAGAAAATGCTCGCTGAGAAGGTGGCGGACGCTGAAATGAACACTCGCTGGGTCGTGACAGAGCTTACTTTGGCGTCCTGGGGGTGGCCATGGTTTGTGTGGGCAGTTGGCAGCTCGGTCCGGACGGGCTCTGGCAGCAAAGTTCGTGGGTGACTCTGGCAGCAAAGTCCGTGGAAAGCTCTGGGCGCTGGGTCTTTGGGTGGCTTTCTTCAGGCTGGAGAGCTGATTGCTGGTGGAACTCGAGGCTGGGGCTGAGTGATTTCTTTTGGTAAATGTTCGACTATTTAAAGGAGCCCAGTCCTTTGTGCGGTGCCTTCTCGACGCTTATTGATCCAAGGAGGAGAGATGAATGCCTGTTTTTGATGTGTGGGGAAATTTCGGGGCGTGTTTAATTAACGCCTAATTTTTACTGTTTTGCATTTCTGACAAAATGCTGATCATTTTGACACTAGACTCGGGGGTTTTGATGCTAAATTTGTTGCGAGAATTAATCTTCTCGGAGTCTTCGTATATCAAAGCTGGTGTTTGTTTTTTGCTCGCGCTTAGACGTCAGCCTCAGTTTAGAATGCCCACTGGGCTCATCAAAGGCGCCTTAATTTTTCCTGTATTTTGATACCGCTGATTATGCTTTTGCTAATTAAATTTATTTTAAATTAGATTCTACGCAGGCAGACTGTGGCCAGCTACGATTTTTTTTTTGTTCGAGCGGTTATATTTTATTGGACCATTTGCGTCTTTGCGCTGCTCCTGGACCATTATATATATTATTATTATTATTATTTTCAGCTGTATCGCGCTTTGGCTTAAACTGTTTTGGTTCTTGATTTTGATGGGCGCTCGGTCCACTGAAATGATACAATGATGGGCTGGCTCTTGCTGGAAAGAGGCTAATTTTCTTACTCCGTGTACTCCAAACATGTTTGGCTTAATTGGGAGATATATTTGTTTCGGGCGATGCCGTATTAGGTCAAAGCCGCCTATCGCTTCCGGGCGATGCGCGCTCGACCTGAGATGATTTATGGGTTATTGCTCCCTGTTTGCGAGTACGTGCTTTTGGCCGAAATTCTCCGTACTTTGGAGTATACATTTTATGACGCTGTTTGGCCAAAATTTGTGTAAAATATGCACGGTCGTATGCCGTTGTATTGTTCTGGTTCGGTCTGGCTGGCGCTACGGATTTTTGGTTTTTGATCGCTGCTTCCCGATTCATTTCAAATTCTCTATAGGACTGTCTGGTCCTATCACAGTTACAGGTGGCTGTAGCATGAGAAAATGGTTAGGAGTCAGCGCCTCCAAATCATTCGGGCCGCTGATCATCAGTGTCAGAAGCCAGAAGTTGAACATTGCTTCTACTTGCACTAGAATAGTGTAGAACTCTTTGTAGGTCAGCTTCCCAAATTCCACCAAAATGAGGGCTGGAGAGGGGAATTATCTGCCAACTCTTGTGACACGGTCTGATTGTTGCAAGTATTGGAAGTGATTGCCTGTTTCCACTCGGCCAACTTGCACTTCGCGCCGAAAAAGTTAGTGCTGCAATCACTATACACTTTCTTGATGGTTTTTGTTGTCATATCCGACACCAGTTCCAAATGAATATCGCGAGTCGAGAAACAGACAAACAAACAAATGTATGCCTTTAGCTTTGGATTCCTTGCCTTTCTCAACCGTCCCATCGTTATCTCGAAAGGTCCTCCATAATCCACGCTTGTTACCAAGAACACTTTGACTGCCTGGAGTCGTGCAGCCAGCAAATCTCTTCTCATTCTTTAGACGGGCGTTCGAAAACATGTCAAGCATTTTGCAAGACGCCCGCGAATGTCGTCCCGACCAGCCAAAATCCAAAATTGGGCCTGTAACGCTAAAATCACAATATCAAAATGAGCCTAACAATTCTCTGAAAATATACAGAAAGCGAATTGTTTATTTACCTGGAGTTAGCCAAGGGAGCTTATATCGTATCCTGTGGCAGAGATAAGTTTGATCTACCGCATCACAGTCCGGTGTCCCGACTAGGGGTCGCAATACCGGTCCCTTTTACCAAAACCGGTATTTTCGATATTGAAGTTTTACGAATACCGGACTCCCGATATTTTCGATATTTTCAATAATTAGAAAAGCTTCCGCCTAGATTTGAGATTAGAGCCTCTAAATTAGAAGTGAAAATTTATTAAAGAAATAAAAACATTAAAAAAACACATTTTAATTTTTAATAAGCTTTTATCAATAACACAAATGTCTAACTTCAGACTTTAATCAAACGAACAAAAATAATGTTCCTAACTTTTTAAATTATATAGTTTTATTAATCAAATATTAAAATAATTTGTGTTCTTAATGTTTGGTCAAATTTAAATATTAACGTAAAAATGACGTGAATGTTTGATCGCTTAATTTTGATCGCAAATGGTTACAAAGGTAACCTGATAACGAGAACACCCGCTCAAACTCCACACTTGTAGGGGGAATAGACTTTAAGCTGTCATATGCAATTTCTAGATATTTTCCTCTTAAACCGCCATTTTTAAATAAAGCCATCTTTATTTTTACCAATGTGTCAATGTTCTATCAGTTGGTCTGAAAGTATTATACCCTAAGCCTAAAGTTTCTCTCTTAAGCGGCAGTGTGTCTTCAGGTTCGTCATGCTCAGATCCAAGATGTTCAATCTTATTACCCATAGACATTTCCATTCCCAACGAAGAATCCGCTCATTCTCGTCCGTCCTCCATCTGTTCGCAAGCGATTTATATATTTTTTTAAAGAAATGCCGAAAATTTTGAAAATTCCGGTTTCCATAAATCCAATTCCGGTATTTTGAATCATCCGTTTTAGTCCGGTATCTCGGTATTTTTGAAAATCGGGATCCCGGTCTGCGACCCCTAGTCCCGACCTCTGGCTGGTCCCGTAAGCACATTGCAGTCGCGTAGGTGAGAGGTTCAGCATTTATCGTCCCCTCACAATTACCAAGGAGGTTAACAGGTCTTCATAATTAAGCGAAGCACGTCCGAGTACTTTGCGAAGCAATCCTTTTAACACACCAACCAAACGCTCCCAAAAACCACCCTACCATACGGTCATGGGTGGGTTGAAGTGCCACGATATACGTTGCATAGACGATTAGCTTTGGCCAGTCCAACTTCGCGAACGCGTTTTTCGTACCTCGGTATTTAGTTTTGGGTCGTCCGCATCTCGCAAAAAATCTACGTAACGCTTGAAGGAAGCTCGGAGTAGACGACGAAGTAGTCAGTTCAAGGTGCACTGTCCGGTACAGGACACAAGTAAACAAACACACCCAAGCCTTTTCTCCAGTTCCCAAATACAGCGGACCGGAGAAATCTCTCCCGATAACTTCGAATTGTACAGCATCGCGCATCCTATTGAAATACAGAGCTGCTGTATCAGCGGCATATGGCTTGGCATCATGTCTCTTGCACGTAACGCACTTACTTATTACTGCTCTTATAACACGTCTATCCCCCATGATTCAAGTTTTTTTTGCCTTTGGAGACATTTTTAGAAAAAAAAATATTCCATTTGGGGAGTTCTGTAACCATTTAATACTAAAACACCATTTTTGTAACATCCTGTATTTACAACTTTTTTTAAGTGGAAAAAGAAAAACACACGCAATCGCTTCGATAGGTCTCTTTGAAGGCAAACGACTGTTTTTTCGGTTTCAGGAACCGTTATGACAAGACAAGAAAAAACACGAAAAAACAAAAAAATGCAAGGAAAAAGGTGCAACGAACAATAAAAAGCAAGAAAAGACAAACAAAACCAGAAAAACACAAAGAAACACAAGAAAAGACACTAGAAGAAAATAAAAAGACAAGAAAAGCTAAGAAATATGTGTATTGAAATCTAAAAATTTTGCAAACTAATGAGAAATATAAGAAACAACAACACTAAGTCCAAGGTGGGAACCGTAAATGATCGGTACGATAAAAAAAACACTCGTTACTACAAGAAAAAAACGCGATCCTAATTACACCTCAATTAATCTCATTTCGATGCGCCTACACTAATTTTATCAGCTGCACCTCGTATCTTTAATCCGTATTTCAAATATTTAAAACTTTTCGTACGCTCCAACAACTTCAACACTGCTCCGCTATGCTTCGCAAAATCTAAAAATGGCTTGCTCATCGAATACAACATTCGAATTATCGTCCGCACAATGCGCCACTGCAATACTAATTTAGGAACAGCGGTTACTAAAAATAGGATCCCCATATAATTGCCAGTCAACAAACGCAAAATCAGAACTTGGGTGAAAGCATAATTACTAAAATCCAACAATTACGTCATAATGGGAGCTGTCAAATGTTACTAAATCAATATAAAAATCTCAAAGCTAAAATAAAATGTGCCCAACGTCAATAGATTTACTGCACCGATGAAATATGCCGAAAAGTCGTTAGTGAAAAGAACGCCCCACGTTGGACGCCAGTTTTGCTACAGGCGAAATAGTTTTTACAACACGAAACATGCCACAACCTTAGTTTGATAATTGTAAGGCGACAATTTGGTAAAATACAAGTGCCACTCGTCCTTAAGGCGTTACAGTGTTTATGTAAATTTAAGAATGTAAGGATGTAAGAATTTAATTGTAAAAAACGAGTCTTCAATCAATGATTTTTAAATGTAGTATTGATAATTTCTTGAATCAGTTAAATTCTAAATTTCCTAGCATAAATTTCATATATGAAATCAAAAACGCAGGACAACTACAGTTTCTGGATACATTAATAATAAGAGATAAAAATAAGTTGAAATTCGATGTTTATAGAAAAGAAACCGATGTAGACAGATCCATTTTAGCGGATTCAAATCTATTTGTTTTCAACAAAAAAATGGCTACTCTAAATTTCTTAGTGCATAGACTGTTAACTTTTCTTTTAAACAAAGATGAGTATAACACCGAACTTCAGATCATCAAAAATGTGTACAATGGTTTCTCCTCTAAAATTATCGATAATTTGATTAGGAGACAAAAAAACAAAATTGCACGTCAATTTGTAAAGATTTAGGTTATGAAGTTGTTCATAGTTCAAACAACAATATTCGACATTTGTTGGGGAATGCAAAAGAGAAATCCGGAATTTACGAAATTAAATGTTCCCATTGTGATTTTAAATATTGTAATGATATAAGGGGTATATGGGGTTATAAAATTCAATTTTAAAATAGGATTAAGGGATTACAATAGTTGAATATTATAGGGATCAATTTGAATATGAATTGGGAATATGAATGATGGGTATGTAATTAGAAAAGAAAATAGAATTTATAATTGAATAAAATTGGCTAATTGAGAAACAGAGGGATTCGAATATAATGTAACTAGCAGTCCAGTGAGACAAATGTCTCATTTAAAAAAACAAGAAAGACCGTTTTTCAAATAGAACGCGTATTAAATAAAAACTGTACCCAGACCTGGAAGGTGTCAAAGTGGTTGCCTAACCGATCGACGTTTTAAGGCGCAGAGGGTTGCAGCTACGTTTGGCTGCTGAAACAGTTTTTATTTAATACGCGTTCTATTTGAAAAACGGCCTTTTTTGTGATTTCTCGAAAACCGGAAGCGTCACGTGACTGAAATTCGGTTCCTGAGATGAAATGACCATTCCAAACATATAACTTTCATAACTTTTTTCTCTATCTTTTACGGTTTGGCTGCTGAAACAGCGTCCCGGACAGACAAAATGGCGTCCCAGACAGACAAAACTGCGTCCCAGACAGACACGTCTATTAGATAAAGGATATCTAAATATGAAATTTGAAGGTAATGACAAATACTTAATCGAAATAGATTATTGCACATAATAGGTAAAAATAAAAAAATAAAGGTATAGTGTATTGGAAGGAGAAAATATGATATCGGAAAGGACTTTGTTTTCATTATTAAGATAAAAAATGTTGAAAAATGTAAAGCTGTAATTAATTTGGTGTAATTTAAAACTATGAAATAAACCCTATTTTAAAAGGAAAATGTTTGGAAATTAAGAAGGGTTGATATTAAGACAAAATTGTATATGTGTATATTGTGAAAAACTAAACTAAAACCAGGATTAGGTAAGCACTGAAAGAAAATAAAGACTAAAAAGGTGAATTCATTATTAAGGAATTACTTACCGTTTGATATTGTTATGTGGCGAATGTAACGATCTGCTATTTGTCATTGAATTTTCAAATTTGTTTGACATATCATTTGACAGAAGTTATTTTTGACTTGTAATAAAATTAAAATAAGAACATCAAATTTCAGAATAAGCAATCTAGATAAAAGGATACAACCCTGATTTTCAGGAGCTAGCAAAAAGAATAACCATTTATATTCAAATAATATAAAGAGGGCAATTTAAATTGATAAAAATATCATTTATAAACATATACTAATAGGTAACACAAAGTAAGAGCCCGAATCATTTCAATACGTATATTGGGAAAACACGTCGTAATTTCGATGCTTATAGCTTCAATAGATTCAAAATCCAGTATTGCTGAACATATTTACGAAAGTCCAGCAGTGGTTTATACCGTGATGTGAAAAAAAACTCATTTGCAGCATGTCATGTTGAAACTGAAGTTTGCCAAAATTTGATACATACCCATTGAAGCAAATGAACTATCATAAGTCAGAGAGAACTAAATTACATCTTGATCTCAAACTATTTTACTAAAAATATATAAAACACTTAATAAAAACATTTTTATTGGCGGTTATGATTAATATACTCGTTGTTATTGTGTAAATTCCATCTTATATAGCTTTTTGCTTAAGGAGGTTAGGCAATCCTGTGCGGGACGCGACGTAAGGGGGTTGGCCTGTGGTAAATGCATATACTACGGCAGGCATTGCCAACTTCAGAAAGACAAATAAAGTATAATGTTTTTTTCATTTTTGAGTACATAGTAAAGATGAATGTATGGTTTTTAAATATTTTTTACGATTTTGTACCTGTAATAGCAATTAGAAACTATTTTTTACAGACAAAATGTAGTTTCGAATTGAATAAATTAAACGCTGAAGTTTGTCAACGTTGCCAGTCGTTTGAATGAAACTTTTGCTTGGCACTACTGCTCTTATGGCACTCTAACCTATAATACGCTGTCAACAATGAGTTGTTGCATCGGAAGAAGCTGCGTCAATCGTGCATGCTTCTAAACGCGCATAAAGCCGCGACGAAATTGTGCAAGATAGCGTGTCGCACGGAGTAGAAGGCCGGAGAATCGTTGACATTCCGGTGTTAGCCAAAAACTAAAATGCCTTGTCTGCGACCAAATTTTGTCGTTATCGTGCATAGAAAATGAAAGCCGCCGTGGTCTGGCAAGTGTCTTCAAAATTCGATGCCATGTCTGTTTGACAGTTCGTACTGTGCCAACGATTGGTTACTCTTATTCTGACGGCTATGTGCAACGTAAAATATACCACGTTAATTCTAAAGCTGTTCTTGGGGAGTAGCAAGTATTCAATTAATCCGACATACGTATTTCGCTTGCGCATGAAGCGCTGAGAAAGCTGACACCCGTATGCATATTTGAGTTCGCTCGATGCCACAGCGCGGACCGGGATTGCTGGCTCTGATTGGTCGCCAACTTCGCGTCCTTTTTGAATGACGTTTGAATTTGAACCGATGATTCTTATTAGTTTTAATTTTATTGTAATCTTTTTTTTTTTACTTACGTAAGTGCACTTGTTGCATATTAGCACCAATAAATATCTATCTATCTATAGATGAACAGACAAGATTTACCCTGTTTTGGTGTTAAGAAATCATCCTATTCAGAAACTACTTAAGCTGAATTGTATGAAACAATAAATAAGTAGTTATACTTATTTGTTATTTTGAATTTCGTCGTTTTTTAATACTTGTTGGAGTCGTTGCTTATATTATTTTCTTGCAAAGCTGCTGCAGTTTGTATTGATGTACTTCAAAAGATCTATGAAAATTTATTTTTGTTATAACCTATATTTTGTTTTCAATTGTATTATGTTCACATTCTTTTTGGAATGTTACTCAATTTTAAGTTGCAATTAGGTGTTGACAGTAGATACGTATCAGAGCTAGTCCGGGTGTAAACAAAAGCAGGTATTAGATCTATTGAACAATCATTTTACTTATTGCCTACAGAATTACCTACATAAAGGAAAACGAGGCACTGACCAAGCATTGCGCGGCGCACACCAGACCAATCAGAGTCTGGCAGTCACGGACTGCGCTGTAGCATCGAGCGAACTCAAATATGCCACCCGTATTCATAGTCGTTCGCCAGCGGATCGCCGGCGACTCGCCGGAGTTTCGTTATGAATAGTATGTTGGCGGCACTGTACGTCTATGTCAAATTCGAGGTGATCAGGTTAGGTTTTCAGTCAGTTTTGACAGAAACTGACACAAAATCTAACCTGCTAACCTCGAATTTGACAAAGACGTACAGTGCCGCCAACATACTATTCATAACGAAACTCTGGCGAGTTGCCGGCGATCCGCTGGCGAACGACTATGAATACGGGCGGACTTCGCAGCGTTGCCGCATAAAAGTGACAGGCAGGCCGACCGGAGCCATTTTTAGTGCACAACGATATATTTTTCACTAATGCAACAAATTCAGCGAGTGAATCGAGTTCAAATTTTACCAGTGTCTTCGGAGAATATTGCATTTGGTTGTGCAAAGTGTTTCATCAACATTTCTTCGTTTACTTTTTTTTTTAACCGTCCCGAAAGTTTCCGCCCATAAGAGCCCATGTATTTTTACACAATTTTACGATTTATTTTCTCCTATTCTGACGAGACAATTTTCTTCAAATTTATAGGGGAGTTTTTAAATGCACTTTTCTACAGTATATATTTTTTTACGATTTTCTATTCGTCAGGTACGTAACGCCCCAACCTCCTTAATATAAGTAAACTTAATGCAGTGTAAACTTTTACCTGTTACAGTGACAAATGTTTTCATAAACAAAAATGCAATCTGACATTCACCTACAGACTTAAGCTAAGACATGACTAGATTTTTTGTTTCTTTCCAAGTCCTGATCTAAATGAGGTTTTTTTTTTGGAACACACGATACAAACTGTAGGCAAATCTATAACCAAGTTTTATTTGTCACGGCTTGAAGTTAATTAAACCTTTGAATATTAATGTACAGTCGTGTTCAAATAAATCTGGGACAATGTTTTTTTCATATGTAGGTTCAGTTAAGAATTGAAGAATAACTCCATGGATTTTCTGCCATCAGAAAGAGTTACATTAAACTTTAACAGGTAATGAAATCTGTAACTCTTTCTGATAAGAAGAAATCCATGGAGATATTCTTCAATTCTTAACTCAACCTGCATGTGAAAAAAACACTGTCCCAGATTTATTTGCACACGACTGTACATAACCAACGTTGGTCACATTTTTATTATTTTTTTTAATTTTTAAAGCTGCAGTGCGCCATTGCAGTTGCTTCTAGCAAATTTTTATATCCTAAACGGCCCTCAATATTGTTTCGTACGTTAGTTGTATCTACGTAATACAATACTTCAGAGTTGGCAACATTGCGTGCGCCTCTTTCAAAATTGGCATTTGAAGTGAAAAATGATCATGGCGGACTCGAGAAAAGCACAAAAAGTTAGCAGCTGCCAGAAAAAAGGTAACTTTTATATCACTAACGAAGTGTCAGTGATAAATACTGTGGTATTATTTCGTAAAGTACCATATATCATTTGCAACAGCACTTGTATTCCTTGTATTATTATTTATAACCTTGTAAACAATTGGCCACATCATCAACCTTCATTTTTGCAGCTCAAAGAGTATCAGCAAAAGAGTAGCAAAGGAAACAAGGATGTGCCTGAAAATGACGAAAACTATAAAGCTTTGACCAATTCTACACACAGTTCAGTCGATGGTAACTTCGATTCCGTGCCTTCAGAAGTAGTCGGCAATCATCCGCCCACACAAGCTTCACCTTTCCATAACTTACTTCAATGGAAACCAGCAGAGTGTCTTTTATCAAGAGCCTAGTAATTTTCTTTGACAGTTTAAGCAGTACCCAAAAATTGTATAGTGACGCTTCAAATGTAGACACGACAATAACTAGTGCAAATTATTTTGAAGGAACAAAAAATACCCAATCGTTTAGTAGTCAAGGCAGTGGGAGTCAAGATGTCATTTCGACTGTGATAAGTGATGATGCTAGGACGCTCGAGTATCCCGAAATCAAACCAAACGATATATATGGGTATTTTAACAAAACTGAAAATACTGAGCATCCAACAATCTCATTGGAAGATGCCAAAAGGTTATCAGAATATATGGCCCCACAAGAAAATGATACAGAACAAGATAGTATACATAAAAGAAAGCAAGAAGTTAATTCAGATTCACATTTAGATGAAGAAAGGAACAATTACACTGTACATAATCATGTTCAGGAGCAATTTCATGACGAAAATAATAGTTTGTCGTTAACCAACAAAGCCTTGAATTCGAATACTGAGAGTTTACGCCAGCTTTCCTCTGAAATTACAGAACTGATAAAAGATGAAACGAATTTAGGCGCACCACAAATAAATGAATTAGAAAGGCGCAATCAAGAGTTAGCAGCCCTTTTAGAACAGGAAAGTCTCGAATCACAAAAAGTGCGTGCCCAGTTAAAGGAATACCAAAATCGAATTACACAGTTAGAAGCTGAAGCTCAACAAAGCAGAATTGACTCGGAGCAACGCCTAAATCGTGAATTAGGACCTCTGCAAGAGCAACTTCAATGCCATGCTCAAACGGTTGGGATTCTTGTAGGGAAAAGACTGAATTATCTACAGCGCTTTCGCAGAGCCAACTTGTGACCAAACAAAAAGTTACCGAGTGTGAAGAACTACAGGGTCGGTTGAAAACGTCACGATCGCGTGTTGCAGACTTGGAAAAGGAGTTGCAGAATTTGAAACAAGCACTGAGTTAAACTGGAACAAAATGGTGTACCAGAAGAAGAAATTGCCAGATTGAAAAAGGATTATCAGGTAGATTGTTTTTGTTTTTATGTTTATGTTTATTTTGGAAAAATAAGATAATGATCAGCAAATAAATAATACACATCAAAAATTTAATGGAGCTTATCAGAGTTTTGAAATGTATGGGGCACAGTTTTTTCGTGTTTTCTTACTGTAGGATTTGCTATTGAAATTTACTACAATTACACTATTTCTTTAATTTTCAAAAGAAAGAAATAATATCAATAATACATGAAACAAATCGAATAAACCGAAGTTTCTTCTTAACTCAAATGTGGATGCCAGCGAAAAACTTTCTGTTATAATTTCTCTTTTAAAATGAATAACTTCGAAGTACCGCAACAAAATTGCAAGTTGTAAATGGTATTATCAGGGTCAAACGTCTGGGAAATTCAAAATTTCTCCTACAAAAGCACAAAGGTCTAGTGTTCCTAACGAAGACAGAGATTTAAAGGAACTGATGGTTTGTACTAGTGCGAATGACCATCCAGATTATTCCTTTAAACAGATTGCTGAAGTAGTAAATGTAGGTGCTTTCACTGTTAGAATTATTTTACGAAAAATGGTTATCGATCCTACAAGCTGCAAAAAAAGCACGAAATTCATCCCGATGACCATTTCAAATGGATGGAACTTTGTGAAACTAATAGAAATCGTGAATAATGACAAAAACTTCCTCCGGGAAGTAATTTTCACTGAAAAATCATCATTTCCTGTGCATGGTCGCCATAACCTACAAAATGTTGCATTACTGGTCGTAAGATAACCTGTGTGTAGGTATATTGGTAGTTGGCTAATGTGGGATGAAGTTTTTATGATCGTTTAGCTTATTGTTTAGCGCAAGAAGGTGGGCTCTGAACACGAGCTAATTTAAACTTTCTATACTTTATTGTTTTAATTTCGTTTCTATGATTTAATTTGTTCATAATCAATTGTTTCTCTCTTTAGAATGCGTTGCAAACTATCTTGTTTTACTTTACGGTTAGTCTCTAAGAATCATGTTCTTCAACTCTGAATCTGTCATCTGACTGAATAGCAGAGTACCTCATACAACCTATCTATGATATAATAATTCATTTAGAAATATTATACTATGTGTAGACGCGTCGCCTGCGTTGAACAATTACTTAAACAATCAACACAGACTACCCGTGGATTAATATTAGAGTATTCCTACATCGACTGTAGATCGGTTTTGGCGTCTTTAGTCAATCGTAAAATCGCCTTTCATTTACTCATGTTTGACAGTTCATGAATTTTTTCTGTATAGTATTTCCTGTACGACATTTCTTTTGAAGATTCTGCATACCATACCATAATGCACATCTAGTTTATTTTGTGCCTCCGTCTGCAACTTAGTGAATGATATTTCGTAGACAGAGATTGGATATCTTGCGCACATAGGTTTAATACATTTAATACATGACTTTTAATCAGGAACTAATAGCCTTAGAACGAGAGGCGTTGCGCTGTAGCTGCATATTCACAAGCATAACAAAACACGAGATTCTCAACATTTTTCTAATTTTTAATGGCTAATTTTGCTTGATTCTAATTACAGGAAAATTAATGATAGATATTTTGTGAATATACAGCGTGTTTCGAAATTCGCTGATACGCATTATACCACGTTGTTCTACATTAAAAATTAAACAAAAAATGTCTGTCATTTTTCGTCCAGGTCCGTACTACCGCTATTTTAAAAATCTAAAATAATAAAAACAACGTGGTTTCCAAATTTTAACTGTTTTAATAATTATTCTAAAATTAAAATGACAATTATTAAAAAAAAATTAAAACTATTTACTTAATCGCCTAATCTAACAGTTACTGGAAATGGTCCCTTTTTGCAATTTTGCATGTCACGGCATATTGTTCTACTGCTCGAATTTTTTGCCATTACCGGCACCAGTGTACTGTACACCAACGGTTTTAAACGACCCCACAAAAAGAAATGACGAGGATTTAAATATGATGAAGAAGGCGGTCAACTAATTGGACGGCCTCTTCCAATCCTTCTAATAACTCAGGAAGATCTTGTTGGAGAAAATTGAGATGCATTTGTCCGTTTAAACAATTTGGCAAAAAGTGAATAAACTAAAAGGAAAAATGAGACTGATATGAGTAATAACCGAATAGGAAGTTTGTACTGAAATGTCTTACCAGATGGTTATCCAAGAATCCACCCTATACATTTAAGCTAAAACGTTGCTGGTGATTTCTTATTCTGACTGCACGAGGATGTGAATGATTCCATTGGTGTTCATTGTGCACGTTAAAAACACCATCACATGTCAAGAGATATTTGCCTGTCCAGATAATTGAATCTTTCGAATTGTGATGAGCAAGGCACCATCCATAAAACTATTCGAAGTGGATAAGCGGTATTATGCAGATGTTGCATAGCAGACAATCAAACACACTGGAAAAATTTCATTTCTTCCCTATGTCCCACCCAGGAATAATGGGACCTATTATTATTATTATTATTATTATGCAGATGTTGCACTTGCACATAGTGGTATGAATGTTGTTGATCACGGTTTAGAGCATGCCACGCGCCGGTGAAGTTCTAGTGCTTTGTTCGAAATTATTATTTATCAAATTAACCACTTAATGCACGATTCTTTTTGAAATTTCTGACTCGAAATGTTCATTTTTTTTTTGCTGAAAAATCTACCCTAGGAGTATATAATTATGTCTTTGAAAAAAGCAGTGGCGTATGTGTTGGGGGAGGGGGGGGGGGGTTTTACTGTAAAAAAATTTTTAACGTTGGAACGCACTCAAAAAATTTCCTGAAAGAATTAATGCTCTTATGAGATTATATGTGATAATAATTCCTTAGCAACGAGTTGCATTAAGATGCATTTAACATACCGATACTTTATTAGCATTTAATCACATATTGGCAGTACTGACGTGTATTGTTAGTGACAATGTCAGTTTATGTCAAATTCGATGTTAGTAGGCTAGGTATTGTTTCTTATTTGACACAGACTGATGCAAAACTTAACCTGCTAATCTCGAATTTAACATAACCTGACAGTGCTACCAACAATACAGTACTGAGTGATACCACCAGTGTTGCCAGGTCAAAAAAAATAAATTCACCAGATCTGACGTTAAAAAGTTGCCAGATTTACATCATTTTTCACCAGACATTTTTTCTTGACTGTGACCTATTTTGAGTCTTTTTTATGGATGCAGAGTAATTATTTAGTAAGGTCTATTTTTTTAAGCGCCAAACTTTAGGCGGGAAATTTAAAATACCTTGTAGTGACTCGCAAAAAAATTGAAAATCAATCAGACCACCGTATTTTAAATCTCCTGCCTAAAGTTTGCGCCACTTAAAAAAACAGATCTTAAAATAATAATAATTTAATGAAACACCAACAGAAAATTAAAAAATTTATTCTCAAAACAGAAAATTCAACATTATATAACAAATAAATTGAGTATAAATTCTAACAAAAACGAATTCTGTTTTTATGAAATATATAAAAAAAAATGGGAAAAATAACAAACAAATGAAAACTATAACTAACAAATATCACGACAAAGAATAAGCAGATTAAACTATTTGTACATATCATTATTATGTTTTGCAATCATTTGGGGAGGTATTTCAAAATTATAACATGCTTTACCGTCTATATTAATGCAACGTTTAGTATGTAACAGACCACTCAACGTGTTTGCACCTAGCCTATTCCGTAGTCTCGTTTTATTTAAATTTATGGCGCTAAAGACTCTTTCGACACAAGCACTGCTATGTGGTAACGTTAAAAACATCGATACCACTTTAGTTAGCTCAGGAAACGCTAGAGTACCATCTCCTTTCTTTATTTCAGACACTTCTTTCCAAAAAGAAATATCATCCAACTCAAAATTTAGTTCAGAATTTTTTAAGACTCTAAATTCTCTATCTAATTCATTTAAATTCTGTATAATATTAGGGAACTGGGCTCCAATTGGACCAAGACTTTCCGTTAATTGAATTTGAGATGGATTCAAGAAAGATATCATTTTTAAAATTTCCATTTCTCGGGAATTAAAAGAAAATCTTCTGTATATTTGGTTAGCGGCTTCTGTATAAAAACTTAAGCAGTTCTTTCTGAAGGTATCTTCTTCCAATTCAGATAAAATTTTATTACCTAATGCAGCTGCCACCTTAGGCCCTAAGTAAATTTTATCAAGTGGTAAAAAATGGCTGGGATTTCTATACTGTAGTTTAGAAACTTCTGTATTTTTTAAATAATTGGGTTTAATATAATAACTCAATAATAGTCTATAAGAAGACGCCATTCTTGTGTACAAAAGGTGAATTTTAGGATTTTCTGATTGGAACTCTAAATTCAAATCATTAAATGTAGGCAAAATATATTCAAGAAATTGTAGGTATAATTTAGTAGGTGGATTTGTTAACTGATTATAGATTTCGTTAGCACCTAGTGTTCTATTATCGAACACTTCGGCTCTAAAATAAAGCACGAGAGCATCAAACTGTTCCAAAACTCTATTGACTGCTGCACTTAATGATAGCCACCTTGTTTGCGAAGGGTGTAGCAGTTTGTGAATTTTTATATTCAAAAATGTCTGAAATGTCCGAAATTCAGTTTGTCTCTTAAAACTGTGCTGCATGTGTGAAAATAGGTCTCGGATCAATTTTTCCACATTATCGGGTATCTTCTCACATGCATATGAAGCACACAGCGCTAAAGAGTGGCAAACACATTTTAATACAAATAAATCCTTTATATCATTTTCTAATAAAGTTTTTAATGAATGTTTACTTCCCATCATAGCATTTGCACCATCAGCCCCAAAACCAATCATATTTGTTTTATATGGAATTTGATGCATGTTAAAAAAATTTACAATCACATTATAAAGATTTTGGGCACTAGCGTCACTAACGGGAATCAGTCCTAAGAATTCATCCTTTATTTTAAAATCATTGTTATTGATAAAACGAACGACTAAAGCCAAATTTTTTTCTCCCGATTTATCAGTGGACTCGTCCACTAACAATGAAAATTTTTTAGATTTCAATATTCCAACTAAATTTTCAAAACTGGACTTGCCGATAACGTTATTAATAATTGCAGTACATTTCGTTCTATCGCATGATATTTGAGAAGCCTCTTTTGGTTCAATTCCCGAGGAAATAACAGATTTTACCAATTCCGTCAAATGGTCTGACACATTTATAGGTACATTGTGTTCCGCAATAAAAGCGGAAATTTTAATTTCATTTTGTTGTATTATATTACGTCTGGAAAAGATATTAAATGTACTCTGCGTTACACTAGGTTGAAGTACAATGGCATTCATTTTTTGAATGTGTTTCTTTGATAAGTTATGTTTTTTAACAGCAGCTATACCCCCAATATAATCTTTAGAGCAGACGTTACATTTAAAATGATTTATACCCTCCTTACTTGGCCCAATCCATTTTCTAAAATCTGTGTTCTTCTCCCAAGAGGGGTTGTACTTGTGAAGGTAGGATTTCGAACGATGTTTTGTAGATTTACGTTTTTCTTCCTCACTGTCTGGTGAATCCGAAGAACCAGTACTCATTTTTGTAGAGGGTCTGCGCTTGATGTCTTCTTGGAAAGATGTAGATGGCTTCGGCGGCTCCGGCGCTTCCAGCTGAGGCGTAATATGAACTGTACCGGAACTTGGTGATGCTCTAGGTTCGAACGAGCTTGACTCTGGTTCATCTTGTTTTTTTTTCAACGTAACGAGAAACTTCTTCATCTTGAATGACGAACTAGAGACGAAAAAATAATACTATTATTAAAACAAAACTTCTTATATGGTTATGGTATACTAAATCACGTAAATTTGACAAAACATTTATTTAAAATAAGTTTTGAAATATTGTAATATTGTTACTTACGTTTTACTTCTTCACAAAAAGAACACTCCACTTTTTTTATAATATATTTTTTCAAAATTAATCACAATCTTTTCGCTGTGACGATTATTGAATGAACAACGCTCTGGAAATTGCTTCAGGCGTATTTATAGCCTCGGGTCGTCAAAAAATCTCGGGTATTACCCTAATTCAGATCAAATAATTTTAGGGATTCACTGAGCTCTGAATAAGCAATTTTAAAAAATCCCCCGCAAAAACTGTTGTGAAGCTACCTACCTTACTGAGCTCTGAATAAGCAATTTTTTAAAAATCCCCCGCAAAAACTGTTGTGAAGCTACCTACCTTACCTACACCAATAGATGTCTCTAGTATAGAAATCTCTTTAAATACCAATGAGATATAAAAAAATTGATGTCGGATAATAATTTTCATTATAACAATGAAATAAATACTGATGCTTCTATGTAGAAACACAGATGATAAAAGTTTGATTGGTTTCTTAAAATCGAAAATGGAAAAACTTCAGAAATTCACCAGATTTGGCGGTTTTTGTAAAAGTTTTCACCAAATCACCAGTTCGACCTTAAAATCACCAGATATGGTGAAATTTCACCAAACCTGGCAACACTGGATACCACCACAGCCATAGCAGATATACTGGCTGTTTCCTAAAAAACGCCGCAACCCATAACTCCATTGTTTTAAATTTTAGACCCAACAAACTATATATATTCTTAAATGGCAAGATAAGAGCTACCTTTTGACATCGCCCTTTCGTAAATATCGTTCAACTGTTTTGAGCAACGATGTTCAACTTTTTTATTTTAAATGGAACACCCTGTATATTTTTACATATTTGGATTCAGGATAAAATTCTGCATGCAGTGGTATGCTTCATTTGTTTTTTGGACACTTAGAAATGTTTAAAATATTTTTTTAATATTGCATGTAGACAGGTGTACAATACCATAAAATTTTCAAGTGTGCCGTGGAAAACAATCAGAATGTTAAAATATTTTATTGGAAAAAATTCAAACAAAACTACAAAACGTATCTACAAGTATTGCTCAAACTGACCGCCACCTTGTTGAACACACAACTGACATCTTCTAGTTACTCCATTAGTCGCATTCAATATCAAATTGGGAGGTATTTCGCGACAAGCATTGATAATCATCTGCCTCAGAATTTCTTCGTTTTCTGGACGTGTTAGATAAACTATTTCAACATTCTGATTGTTTTCCACGGCACACTTGAAAATTTTATGGTACTGTACGACTGTCTACATTGCAATATTAAAAAATTATTTTACACATACATACATACATAATCCTGAGCCTTTCTACCGTGAGGTGTAAGGCTTGAAGTCGATTGGGTTGTTGTCACTCCTGGTCGATTGGTGTTTTTTGGCACCACTTCTTCCACTCTTTTCGATCTTGCGCTATTTGTCTCACTGTATTCCATTCCAGTCCCCTCTGTTTCGCTGCTACTTTTACTCCTTCTGTCCTTGTCTTCCTTGGTCTTTCCACTCTGTTTTTTCCTTCTGGTCTTGCTTCCATTGCTTGCTTCACCATTCGATCTTCTCCCATTCTGTGTACGTGTCCCAGCCACCCTAGTTGCCTTTCTTGAACCACTGCATCCACTGCCTTTACGTTCAGTTGTTCCCTGTATGCTACGTTCCTGATTCTGTCTTGTTTAGTTTTTCCCTCTATCTTTCTCCAGAACCTCATTTCTGTGCTTGTCAGTCTGCTCTTCTGTTTTTCTGTGACCGTCCACGATTCGCTGCCGTAAATTAATGCCGGGTACACCACTTTTTTTACTACCTCTACTTTCGTCTTTTTTGGTATTTCGGTTTTCCCCAGAAAGGTGTTTTTTATCATGTTAAAAGTTCTTCCTACCACGGCTGTGCGTTCGCTTATCTCGTCGTCTATCTTCCCATTGTTACTAATATATGTCCCCCCATATTTGAATTTGGTCACTTGCTCTATTTCTTTCTTTTCTATTGCAATATTGTGTCTTCTCTCCCCTGCTGCTATTATCATTGTCTTCGTTTTTTCTATATTAATTTTCATATTTGCTTTTTTCATTGCTTTGTTATATATATTCAGGTTATGTTGTAGTTCTCTCTCTGATCTTGCTATTATCACCATATCGTCTGCGTATAGGAGTTCCGACATTTGTACCGTTTCCATTTTCCATCTCCCGACTTTATATTTTTTCGTTTTCATTCTACTTTCTTTGACTACCTCATCCATAATTAGTGCAAATAGTATCGGGCTCAGCACGCATCCCTGTCTTAGCCCTCTCGTTGTTTCAAATTCTTTCGACTCCTCATTTCTTGTTCTCACTAGATTTGTTGTCTTGTTATATAATATTTTGACCATCTCTATCTCTTTTGTTGTTATACCTCTGTTTTCTAGTGCCTTCCATATGTCCTTTCGTTTAATTCTATCGAATGCTTTCTCTAGGTCTATGAAACATATGTGAATTTCTCTCCCTTTGCTTATGGCCTTTTCGGTTATTTGCCTTAGTATAAAAAC
Organism: Agriotes lineatus; assembly: GCA_940337035.1. Taxonomy (NCBI): domain Eukaryota; kingdom Metazoa; phylum Arthropoda; class Insecta; order Coleoptera; family Elateridae; genus Agriotes; species Agriotes lineatus. The sequence goes on from CALNHX010000275.1 coordinate 262,321, forward strand.
GTTGTCTTGTGTTCCTCTCCCTTTTCTAAAACCACATTGACTATCTTCTATCGTGTCTTCTAGTTTTTTCCTTAATCTTGCTTCCCATATTCTAGCCCATATCTTTCCTGTTATGCTTAATAGTGTGATGCCTCTATAATTGTTACATTCTCTTCTATCGCCTTTTTTGTATAGTGGCACAATTACACCTGTCTGCCAATCCTTTGGGGCTCTTTTTGCTTTTACTATGCTGTTCATTAGTGTTAATATCCTTTTCTTACCGGTTTCACCTATGTACTTTTATCATCTCTGGTGTTATCCCGTCTTTTCCTGCTGCCTTTCCTAGCTTTATCTTTTGAATTGCCTCTTCTAATTCTTTTTTTGTAATAGGTTCAATGTCTACGTCATCATTTGTGGTTGTGGTGTTGTGTTCATTTTCGTTGTTGCTTTCTCTTTCTTCTTCGTCGCTATCCTCTAGCACCTCCTTAAAATGTTGCTTCCATCTTTCCATAATGTCTTCTTCTTTTGTTAGTAGTTCCCCTTGTTTATCTCTCATGTTTTTTAAACTACTGGTCTTTTTTTGTCTGAGCTGTTTTAGTGTGCTGTAAAATAACTTTTGATTTTCCGTGAAATTGTCCTTCATTCTGTTTCCGAATTTCACCCATTCTTCTTGTTTTGCCTTTTTTACCTCGTTTTTCACTTCTGTTCTTTTGTCTTTATATTTTTCATAATCCTCCCTAGTTTTCGTCTGTAAGTATCTCTTCCATCTATTTTTCTTTTGCCTCACTTTTTCTTTTGCCTCACTTTTTCTTTTGCCTCACTTTTTCTTTTATTTCCGTTGACCACCATGCTGTTTTCTTTATGTCTTTGTTGCTTGCTTTTGTTGTTCCGCAGCTTTCTTTCGCTGCTTCTAATATACTTTGCTTTAGATACGCCCAGTCTTCCTCTACATCGTTTCTTCTTGTTTCTTTCTTTAATTTCCTTTCTATTATTCTCTGATACTCTTTTCTCGTGTCCGCTTCTTTCAATCTGTAACTTCGGATACTTTCTCTTATTACTCTTCTTCTTTTTTCTTGCGGTATCTCTCTTTTCACCTCCATGTCCATTCTTACCAAGTAATGATCGCTTCCTATTTCCGCTTCTCTTTTCACAATTACGTCTTTTATTAGTCTCATGGCTTCTCTTCCTACCAGAAAGTAGTCTATGATTGACTTTTCTTGCCTTGAGTATACTTCGCGTGTGTATTTGTGAATTTCCCTATGTTGGAACTTCGAGTTTGCTACTACCAAATCATTTTCTATACATAGTTCGAGTATTCTTTTTCCATTGCTGTTTCTTGTTGGTTCCCCATGTGTCCCTAGATATCTCTCTATGCCTTTGTTATTATTACCGACCCTTCCATTTAAGTCTCCCATCACAATGATATTTGTTCTTCTTGCGTCTATTTCTTCTTGTAAATTCTCCCAGAATGCGTCTTTTTCCTCTTTTGCCTCGTCTTTGTTTGGTCCATATGCCACTATTATTGTCCATGCTGTTTTTGCCTCCATTTTTATATCTACTGTTAGCATCCTTGAGTTTACGAAATTTTCCTTCACTATGCTTTCTATATTTTCTGGTCGTGTTATCAGCCCTACTCCTTCCCTTCCTCTTTCTGATTGTTCAACTCCCGACCAGTAAAGCCAGTATCCTTTTGCTATTCTTGTTAAGCCCTGACCCTTCCTTTTCGTTTCCGTTATACCTAAATAATCTAATTGTTGTTTTTCCATTTCCTGTACTATCTCAGTTTCTTTTCCACCTATGCTTCTCACGTTCCATGTGCCTATTTTTATGACACTTTTCTTATTTATCTTTTGATTTCTTGTGTTTTTGTCGTTTTCTTTGTTGTTTTTCCTAGCTGTGGTCGTTTCTTCGTATCTTGGCTGATTTTCTTTTCGTTTATTGTTGTCCTTGTTCTTTGCTATTTTCGTCTTCTTGCTGGTCCGTCCGTTTTGGCATCTCACTTTTTTGTCTGCTTTACTACTCCTTTTTCCTTGTCGTCCCAAATGTATTCTTCATCATCGATGACAATCTTTCTATATCCTACTTTTATTTTGTTTCCCTTTTTCAACTGTTCTTTTGCGATTTTTCTGATTTCCGTCTGTACGCTCCTCTCCTTCCAAGTCATGTCGTTGTCGATATAAATTTTTGTACCCTTTAGTTTATGTTTGTTGCTCATTATCTGTTGTTTCCATGCCCAGCTATCTAGTTCTAATATGTTTATTGACAGCCCAGATTTATTTCCTAGGTCAGTCACTCTCTTTACTTCTACGTCGACTTCCAGCTTTTCAGTCAAAAATGCTTTGCAGCTTTTTCTTTATTTTGTCCATCGAATTTTACTCCTTTAATTACTATGTTGCATCTCTTTTTCTCTTTTGCCATCATTTCTAGCTTGTCTTCAAGTTTTTCTACTCTGTCTATTAGCTGTTTTTTCTCAATTGTCCACTCCTTTTCTCTCTTTCTCATTTCCTCCCTTAGCTCTCTATTTTCTTCCGTATTTTTCTTTATTTCATCCATCATCTTGTCGATCATATCCTGGATTTTCTTTAGGTCCCCCATCTCTTCTTCTGTATTTGTCAACGATCTTTCTTCGGTGGTCGGTGACCTGATTACTTTTCTGCTTTTCTTATAGGCTTCTATTTCTGCTTCTTCACTGCTGTTTGAGCCTCTGTCTCTTTTGTTTCCCTTATACATTTATCGCCTTTCCTTTATTTTGTCTGTTGCCGTATTTGTTTTTATCGATATAGCCTTCGTCCAGCTGCCTCCGATAATTCTATCGCAGCGCCGGCCGTTGGCCTTGTTTTCCTTGTGCCCCGCTATCGCGTATTGGTTTTAAATCGCGCCCGCACTTCAGTAATACTTAAATGTTTACCCACTTATTAACTGTGATTATTAACAGTTTTGCTCCTTTATTCCCTAAATGTCCACTGTATTTCAACTGTACACTGATACACTATGTGAATTTTGTTGGAACATTGTCCAAAAAACAAATGAAGCTTACTACTGTATGCAGAATTTCATCCTGAATCCAAATATCTAAAAATATATAGGGTGTTCCATTTAAAGTAGAAAAGTTGAACATCGTTGCTCAAAACAGTTGAAAGATATTTACGAACGGGCGAAAGGCAAAAGGTAGCTCTTGTCTTGCCATTTAAGAATATATATAGTTTGTTGGGTCTAAAATTTAAAACAACGGAGTTATGGGTTGCGGCGTTTTTTAGGAAACAGCCTGTATGTCTCGCTGTTGTGTCATTAATAAAGCTGATATTATATGACAAATGCATATTTTATATAATGCATATGCCGAAGAAATTTTTTGCATATAATTATGTGCAAACAAATCGTTCAAGTCAAGTTTCGTTTTGCATATTTATACGTTTTTGAGCATACTTTCTGGATTTTGCATATTTGGGTATATTTAGCAATAATTTGTAATGTATGAACTTTTTGACATATTTTTGTAAAATTTACTATTTCATTGAATTTATTAATAAAATTTTTTTATGTAACTGAGATAGATACTTTCACTTTCTGCTGCTGGAGTCCCTGTTAACATCTTTGACTACACAAACATAGACTGCCAGCAACCCCCACTTTTCCCATAGAAACAATGTATAAGGAATCAGCCAACAGAATCCATTTCCAGAGTGTTGGGTGAATAATAGTCTAACGGGTTTAGGGAAAATCTCATTTTTATGTTGCTTACAACATGAAATTGGCGTTGGCAGTCCATGTTTATATAGTCAAACGTTCAAATGACTGACGTCTTAGAATACAAATTAGAGAAATAAATATACTCATAAAAAATAATTAAAATTTTTACATTATTTAGAATACTCCTACTTCTTTTCAAAAAAAATATAGCATTTTATTATGTGCATATATTATAACTTTGGGTGCATATACTCAACAAAATGTATGCATATATATGCACATATTTGAGTGCATATAATTATCAGCTTTAGTTATAATTAATGCAGATCGAGAACCGGGAAAAACTACCTGGAGTTGATCGAGTGCCATCCAGGAAGATTTGAAATTCCCCCTTGCTTTTTGCTTTAGGGGGTTCGGAATTAATCGTTTTGCCCAATTGCATAAAAGTGACTTTTCTTTGACTTGCTTATTTCGCAAATCTCACGCTAAGTTTTGCACGTGTGTGCCCGTCGGCAGAAATTTTGAATTGTTTATTTCTCTGGAACACGTTCTGACTGTTTAGCATGGAACACTTTCTGACTGTTTAGCACCGGATGCAATTCGATCTCGTCTTGATTGTTACAATACAGCCTCCTGCGTTCTACGAATCTGAATTATGCATGTTGGCTACTATAAGCCGTTCACGATCTTTTTGGGTCAGGTGAGGCTATGACCATCTAGTAATTTTATTGGCAGAACCTCTGTTGCAACTAAATTCCCTCATGGAAATTGACACTTTTTGTGTTAGGTTAGGTTGTTTTCAGTTTAAGGTTATATTTTCTGAATAGGTACATTGTTGCCGGATATTCTCTAGTGTCCACATCGACTCGCATTATTTTAAATTTGGTCTGTCCTTTTTCAATTGGAAGTAGCATCCTTTAATGGAAATTTTTTGTTGTAACAAAATTATTTTGGGCATTTTGACTTTTAGTCCAGTCAATCTGTATATTTCACCTTGCATTAAATCGGGTAGTTGTGATTTTTTTATATGTTTTATATGGTTGAGGCCTAATAATGAATCTAAGTTTTCGACCTCGGCCGAGTACCGGAAGTACCTAAAATAACAAAAAAACGCGAAATTTTCGACCGAAATACGGTTTTTATCGCTTTTCATCCTGAACAACTGGATTTTCAGCAAAAGTTGTTATATCCTGTATTAAATTAGAGGAAAATTTATACAATTTAAGACCAGAACGGTGTCTGGAGACCTAATAGTTTTGAAGATACAGCTTTTCAAAGTTTAACAAATTTTTCACATTTTGCATTTTTAGGATTTTAGTCGGTTCTACGTCGAAAGGTTCGTAGTAGTACAACACAAATAATGTTAAGCAAATCAATCTGCATTCAAATTATAATAATATGAGACGAAAATAGTCCTTGGTACCTCGTTCTGTGATAAGCTAAGTTGCATTGTAGAATTGTTGAAAAATAACTCAAAAACTGTCTGTACCTAAAAGATATCTTCTTTATACAGGGTGATTTATAACGGACGGACCAAACTTCAACAGTATGTTGGGAGGTCATTTTGAGTAAAAAATGTCAGATGAACATAGGTCGTATTCCATTTAGTTACCCAACTACAAGGGACCAAAGTTTTATTAAGGGGCGGGTAAAGGTAAAACCGCTCAAAGTAGCCAATGTTTCAAGCGTCATATCTACTACGTACGAGTATGTGGGCCAACCATATAAACTTTTTTTTGTATGATAGCCTGTCAAACGATATGGATTTAATGGCAATTTATTGGTAGGAAGGGCATTAAAAAAATATTTTAAAAACACATTGCAATTTATCTCCAAAGAGTTTTTCTCCCAAACGGCTTGTTCAATCTTAGTCTTTTTTATATCAGAATTATTCTTTTTCACAGTTCTAGTTTATGAGATAAAAAATAGAGTAAATTCTAAAAAAATGTAAAAAATAAGTTTGAAAAGGTCAAGTTCCCTTTGTAAGATTTTTATGAAATTATCTCATTCGCTAGATAGTATTAAGAAGCCTAGGACATTGGCGTAAACAGAATTTGAAATTTATGTTTCGTTATAAATCACCCTGTATAGTCCAGTCAAATGGTAGAAAATAGAGGAAAGTTTTGGTATAGTTTTGATATTTGGTTCCTCTATGTTTTTTGGGTTGCTGAACACAAATATCAGGTTTTCTAACAAAAATTTTGACCGGAAACATGTTTTTTAAGCAAAAACGGTCTTAAAAAACGATTTTTTTTTAAGTTTTTCTAAAGTTACTCGAAAACTATCCAATTTCGTCAATGTTAAACCTATATGAAACGAAAGAAGATACAATTTCCTACATTTTATGTACTAGACGTTTTTTTCTCCAATCAAACGTTCAGTCGCGAGAGCGCCGCGAAGTTAGGTGTTAAAAGCAAAAAAAAAAAGGAAATTATCCCAATTTATTTCAAAGTAACTCGAATACTATCCATTTTTCGTAAATCAAAAATGGTATATAAAATGAATCTTCATAAATGAAATGTTGGAAAACCTGATATTCGTATACAGCGACCCAAAAACCATATAGGAACCAAATATCACAATTCCACCAAAACTTTCCACTATTTTCTACCATTTGACTGCACTGTAACTTCGCGGCGCTCTCGCGGCTGAACGATTGATCGGAGAAAAAAAACTCTAGCTCATAAAATGTAGGAAATGTTATCTTATTTCATTTCGTATACGTTCAACATTTACGAAAACTAGTTCTTCGGGGTTAAAATTGACGAAAACCGAAACAAGGTAGAAAATGTTGGCTTTTTTTAGTTATTTGAAGTACTTCCGGCACTCGGCCGAGGTCGAAAACTTAGATTCATCATTAGGCCTCAACCATATAAGACATATAAAAAAATCAGAGCTACCCGATTTGATGCAAGGTAACACCCCCTTTTGATGACAGATTGACTGGACTATTTTCCTTTGACGGAAATTAAAATTATTTTTACACATTTGATAAATAATTTATTTTCTTACGAATATTAAAATAATAAATTTGGCAATGCGGTGGCAAAAAAATGTCGAACAGACACTGACAGAAAAAAAGTTGCATCCGCTACATCACCGAATCAGTTAGTCCAACATGAAAACAAAAAATCATAGCCAACTCTGTCCCAAAAAGGTCGTGAACGGCTTATACGTAGGTATTGACACTTTCTTACAATTTTTAATTTGAATAAAGTTTTTTATAAGAGCAAATTTTTGCAGTTTGTTACAGTAATATCTCTTTTGAGGTATGTATAGATTTGAACACTTTTCGTTTATATGGTGAAATACCGGATAAATTTTGTTGAGTTTCGGATTCGGGTAAGTATAAGCCGTTCACGATCTTTTTGGGTCAGTTGAGGCTATGACCATCTAGTAATTTTGTTGGCAGAACCTCTGTTGCAACTAAACTCGCTCATGGAAATTGACACTTTTTGTGTTAGGTTAGGTTCTTTTCAGTTTAAGGTTATATTTTCTGAATAGATACATTGTTGCCGGATATTCTCTAGTCTCCATATCGGCTCGCGTTCTTTTAAATTTGGCCTGTCCTTTTTAAATTGGAAGTAGCATCGTTTAATGGAAATTTTTTGTTGTAACAAAATTATTTTGGGGATTTTGACTTTTCCTTTGACGAGAATTAAAATTATTTTTACACATTTGATAAATCATTTATGTTCTTCCGAATATTAAAATAATAAATCTGGCAATGTGGTGGCAAGAAAATGTCGAACAGACACTGACAGAAAAAAAAGTTGCATCCGCTACATCATCGAATCAGTTAGTCCAACATGAAAAGATAAAATCATAGCCAACTCTGTCCCAAAAAGGTCGTGAACGGCTTATAGTCGGATCATAATTGTCATTATTGGAGAAATGCAGATTTAGTTTTATTTCCAAGCATCGTATAAGTTTGGAAAAAATTGGAATCTGTAGTATTTCTGATGTTGACCAATACATGCGTTCTTCAGGCTTCCTAATAATTCCTTGAAGTACATATATAGCCAAAAAGATATACATTTCATCTACAATAACCGCAAATCAATGGTTTGACGATATATTTGTCTGTTGGCTGGCATATCTGTTTGTTTCAGTAACTAATAAATTCAACAAAAAGTCATCGAATAATAGCTAGAAATATGCTAAAATATCCAATTCGCCTGGCAATAAAAATGTGCAATCAGGGTTTTTCGTAAATGGGCTGGATTTGGTTGACTCAAACTGAGGGGACACCCAACTATTCGCCATAGCTAAAATATCTTTCTCACCTTATTCGGAATGGCTTCTACTTTGGGAAAAATTTGCGTACACAAAATCTTCCTCTGATTCACTCATATTAGATTACTAGTACAAATGGCAAGTGCTCGCAGAATTCAGTATTATTTTCCTGTTATTTACCAGCAAGTTATTTATGGGAACAGAAACGTAAACACTAATTCCACGTGCAACTTCCGCTTATGCAGTAAACTCCGCTGCTGAATACACCATATCGCATCATTTTACAAATTTAATAATCATTCTGCAAATTTCAAAACTTCTAGCGACCCCTGGGCATCACTAGCTAAAAGATTTCCAACAAGACGGGCATAAATAATTTCATACCATATAATGCGGCCGCCTGAGTCCCACCCGGGCACGTGCAATTTTGCCAGCAACGCCCGAGTGAGAGCCGCGCGTGCGTGCTAAGTGGTTACGGACAGCATCATCATGAAGACACTGACGACCAGCATTTACACGTGGTAACACAGCAACACTACCATTGAAGAGAATGCAATCCTAAAAACCTTAATGCTTAGTCGTCACCGCAAAGGAAATCGCTCACCTTATAATCGAGCTGCTTGTCCTACTCGATTATTAGAAGCTTCGAGAGCCATTAGAATGTCATAATATTCTCAATTAGGAAAATTTGCAGCCATTTTTCGAAAATAAATACGAGAATATGAACACAAGGCTTCTGTCAATAAATTATTCAAAACAATCATTTGTTTCTCGACATCTGACAGTTATTAAGGCTACTTGATTCAACTTTAAATATTGCTGTAGTTACAAAAGTAAGGGTTTTATTGAAAAATGGCAAAAGGAATTTTTTGTTTAGTTTTTAATGTAGAATAACGTAGTATAGTCCGTATCTGCAAATTTCGTAACACCTTGTATAGTGTAGGGCAGGGGTGGCGAACCAATGGCACACGGCAAAATAATTTGGGCACGGTTTTAATTAAGCAATTTAGGTACCTCATCGAAACAATTTATTTGTTCGTCTACATTTGAGGTCATAGCAACAAAGTTCATTGTGAACAAGGCGACCGGTGCCGGAACGGCAACAGACTGCACGACAGAGATAGGTAGATTTTGCATGATTTTCTGACCGAACGGATGGGAGTGAGCTACGGAGTGAGCTAGCGCGGGCGACGCGGAGGGACGGCGAGAGGGGCGCTGTTACGCTTAGTTTGTAGTTCGCATGCAGTATTTGAAATGGGATCCGGAAGGTTCGTTTCCCACATTTTGTTCCCCACATTTCGTACCCCACATTTCGTTCCCGGGATATTTCGTCTCCCCACATCTCGTACCCGGAAACTTCGTTCCCGACCGAGTTCAATTTGTCTCCTAGATTACAGGGTGTTGAAAAACGAGTGCAGCGATCGGAATACAGTTAAAAAATGAAAAGTATTTTAATTAATTTACTTATTATAAGTAATAGACTTATAAGAACAAAATAAAGTTATTTATTAAAAATGATGGTTTAATCTAAGTCTCTTTCTGGTATTTTGTATAGGGCCATAATATCTAATTCTGGACAACTTTTCTTAGTAATATTTGCGTATCATGAACAATAAGGATAGTTTACCTGAAAAGAAAATAGCTTTTGCTTAACTGTCAAAGCCGACTTGTTTTTGAAAAACTGAAAATTTTCTTAAAATTCTCTACAAACCAAGCAGGAATTACAATTCCGATAACATTTGTATGTAAAACTAAAAATAAAATTTTATAATAAATAAATTAATTAAAATAGATTTAATTTTTCTAACTGCATTCCGATCGCTGCACTCGTTTTTCAACACCCTGTAATCTAGGAGACAAATTGAGCTCGGTCGGGAACGAAATTTCTGGGTACGAGATGTGGGGAGACGAAATATCCCGGGAACGAAATGTGGGGAACGAACTTTCCGCAAACCATTTGAAATAACTAGTTGGATTTGACTTTAAGCATTTATTTTGTAAGTTCTCCCCTGGATCGTTAGGCAGCCCATTCACATTTATTTTTAAATATTGAATAAATTTTCCCATGAGTAGCTAGGCAACGCTATTTTCATCTTCTGATAACATTTTTCAGCAAATTACAGCTATGTTGCTATCAATTTAGACCACTCTGCATTCCAATAGTTTTTCTGGTGGTCCTTTTCCAATTTTTGGGAGATTTTGATAACCTGAGTTGAATTGCGTGTGGTAGTATTTCTCGACCTTTTCCATCCCAGCCTTCGTTGGAAGCAACGAAAGCCTACTGAACGTTAGGATAATTGTTTATGGTTGCAATCCTTACGTTCACTACGCTCTAGCGGAATTTTGGGGCCTATTTTCGTTGTTTGCACGGCACTCCAGGCTGTCCGCCACCTCCAGGTTAGTCTTCTTCAGCTCCCGTCGTTTAGCTCGGTTATGTACCTAGGAATATATATTTTTAGCCTATTTCTACCTGGCATTATTTGATGGCACGTCATGGCCTTATTAACCATTTCTTTATTTCTTTAGACAAAATGGCACGTAGATCAATAAAGGTTCGCCACTCCTGGTGTAGGGGTTTGAAATATCAAACCAATTGCTTATTTTTTCAATAAATTCTCCTGTATCTACAGCTAATTTATATGTATTTGTATGTATATCCAAGAATGGATTGATTGGCCCTGGCTGGCAATTCGAAGTGAAGTGAAAAAGTGTCTCCCAAATTTAAGTGAAAATCCATGTGAAATAGTGGACATTTAATTAAAATATCAAAGGGAGTAGGCAAATGAAGTAAGGAGTGTGTGATAACACCAAGCAGAAAAAAGGTGGGATTAAAACTAAGCAGATAAAAGGCTATTAAAGAACAGGCTAACTGATAAGTGAGTGACATTAAGGTCAAGTTCCTATAAAGTGCAAAGACAGATAAACAATGGACACATTTTAAAAGTATAAACAGAGTGCAGGACCGTATTTAAAATTTTTAAAGTAATTTAAAACTTTATTTAAAACACGCTTAAAAATCATAAAGATATTCTAACGTTTACTTCACATTGAGCTATGAATATATACAGCTGAGATGGCTGGCGAAAGTGCGGAATCTCAAAATATGATGAAACTGATACAAGACATAAATAGTAAACTAGATATAATAGAAGATAGAAAAGATAGATAAATACCAAGAAGAGATTAATAAACTAAAAGACGTTAATGCAAAATTATTAAACTAGAACAAATTACTGAAACAAGGATTAATAGTGCAAGAAAAAAGGATTAAAAAATTAGATCGAGAAATTAGAAAGAATAAAATAGTTATACACGGAGTGGAGGAGCAAAAAGAAGAGAGCGACATGGAAATAAAAGAAAAAATAAGAGTAATTCTGAGAGATATGGAAATATCCATAAACACTGAGGAGGAGCTAACACAGATCAGAAGATTAGGGAAGGAGTATGAAGGAAGAACAAGACCAATAATGATTGAAATGAGAAGCTGGAACAAAAAGATCGAGATCTTTAATGAAAGAAAAAAGCGAAGAGGAACAAAAATATACTTCGAGGAAGACTTTTCAAAGGAAATAATCGAACAACGAAAAGAATTAATCGTATTTATGAAACAATACAGAAAAGAAGGCCACCACGCCATATTAAAATATAACAACTTGATAATTAACGGCCAAAAATTTTCACAAGCAATTCGAGAAACAAGGAAGTGAAGACGATACACATAAATCTGAGGGAAAGATAAAAAAAGGAAGAACCTTGAGTCAGAGATCACCAGAAAATGATGGCAGTGAGGAACTACGAGAAAGGATGCTCAAAATAACTAAGACGAGAACAACTCCAAAAAAGTAGAAACCGTAGATAGAAGAAGAATAATGATGACGACTGGACCGAAAATGGATACGATTAAGGTGAATGAATTGGAAATAGAGAAATCAAAAATAAATAGCAATAAAAATTTTAAAAAAGTAACAAAAATTAGAATAGCAACTTGGAACATTAGGACATTACTGCAGGCTGGAAAAACGATCAGGATTATAGAAATAATGGAAAAGTATAGGATTGATATTATCGCATTACAAGAACTAGGGTGGGCTGATAAAGGCGAAATCAACAAAAAGAACTACACCATCTACTGAAGTGGGAGATAGAAACAAGGGAGAAATGGCACAGGCTTCATTGTAGCTCAAAAGCAAAAAAGTAACATAATGAAATTTGAGGCGATAAATGACAGAATATCAAAGCTTAGAATGAAGGGAAAATTAGCTAATACTACTTACCTCTGTGTATATGCACCAACAGAAACAGCGGAGAATGACGATAAAGAGAAATTCTATGAAGATCTACAAAACGAGTGTGAAAAAATACCAAAACATGACACGTTGATAATAATGGGGGACATAAACGTCCAGATAGGAAAAGAGGACCATATAACAGTAGCAGGAAAGAATACAATACATACCGAATCCAATAACAATGGAAACAGAATATGTTACTTAGCAGCAGCAATAAACCTTTAAGTTGTTAGTACAATATTTCCACACCAAGAAAGGCATAAAATAACCTGGAACCACCCGAACCAAATATCAATAGCCAAATTGACCACATACTTATAAGGAAAGACTTAAAAACGTACAAGATGTTAGATCATATTGAGGAGCTAACGCGGATACAGACCACTTTTTACTAATAGCAAGCATTAAAGAAACAAAAAGTTTAGAAAGAGATAAAATCCAGACCAGAAAGTTGAACAAATGGAACACAGAGAAAATAAAAGACCTAGAAGTGCAAAAAAGATTAGCAGAAGGGATAACACAAAAATTTCAACAGCAGCAAAACAAAGGCTATATTTAGATGGAATTGAAGTCCAATGGTCTAAAATAAAAAGGAACATACTAACAACCGCAGAAATATGTGTGGGAAGAGAAAAGAAGGAGAGAAATAAAGAATGGTATGATGAAATATGTAAGGAAGCAATTGAGAGAAAGAACAAAACATGGAGGAAATGGTTAATTTCAAAAAAGGAAGAGGATAAAGAAGCATATAAGGAGGCAAACACTGTAGCAAGAAATACCTGCAAGCAGAAGAAAAGAAAATAGTATGAAGATAAATTACAAAGAATGCAAATAGATTACAAAAATAGAAACACTAGACAATTTTACCAACAAATAAAACGAGAAAAGAAAAGTCTTTATATAAAAACAAAAGGTTTCAAAGACCCAGAAGGAAAAACAAGATATGAAGCTAAAGAAATTCAAAATATACGGAAAAACTACTACAAACAATTATTTAGCAAGGAAAATCAAATAAAACGTAAGGGTACCAGAAGACATGAACATAAACCAATCAAAAATTCCTGAACCAGATCTAGAAGAAATAAAAGAAGTGACAATGAAGATTAAAAATAATAAAGCACCAGGATGTGACGATATTATAATAGAACACATTAAATATGGAGGTGATATACTACATAAAAAAATTCACGGACTAATATGTAAGATATGGAGAGAGGAAAGCATGCCAGAAGAATGGAGAAAAGGGATTATCTTTACAATCTATAAGAAAGGAGATATCGAAGAATGTGCAAATTACAGAGGAATAATGTTACTGAATGTAACGTATAAAGTTCTGTCGAAAATAATTAAAAGCAGATTACAAGAATAGGAGATTATCAGCAAGGATTTCGATCTGGAAGATCAACGACAGATGCCATCCACATAATGCAACAAATATTAGAAAAAGCAAATGAATATAACATAACACTTCATATCTTATTTATTGACTTTAAGCAAGCCTTCGATAAGGTGATAAGGGAGAGTATTATAGAAGAAATGTTACGCAGAGGAGTACCAAAAAAATTAGTAAACTTAGTAGAAATGACTTAGACACAACGGCAGCAGTAAAACTTGGAAATGAAACAACTGGCAGTTTCAAGGTAGAGGAAGGGTTCAGGCAAGGGGATATGTTATCGGCAACATTATTCAACTTAGTCCTGGAAAGCGCAGTCAGAAAAGCAGATATAAACGGTACGATAAATAACAAAAATGTACAAATCATTGCTTATGCAGATGATGTGGCGATCATAAGTAGAACAAAAAAAGGTCTAGAAGGTGCTTTAGAAAGGTTAGAAGAACAAACATAAAAAATAGGGTTAAAAATCAGTGAACAAAAAGAAAATATTTAAAGTATAGCAACAGTGTTAATGTAAACAAAGAACCATTAAAAATTAAAAACTATAATTTTGAAACTGTCCAAACATTTAAATACTTAGGTATAACAATTTACAATAAAAATAGCAGTGGTAGTGAAAAAACAAAACATAAAATACAAATGGGATACAAAACGTATTACGCAAATAAAAAATTGTTAAACACTAAACATTTAAGAGCAGGCTGTCAGAGGAGTGGGAGAGTTTGACGTATTAAATTGCCGTAAGATGGCAGTAATGTTCATTATTAAGAATATTTATTTTTGGCTCTACTAGTATGTTGAAATCTGCAGTATGATAGGTGGTTGCCACTACACAATAACAGATGGCACTTTCGCATTGCTTATTTGAAATTGCAACTTGAGAATTACTTGGGCCTGGACCCACAAGTTTGTTTTGCTGTCTGTGTTTAGTCAAGGATTTCTGCCTGTGCAGCAGTTTCGAACGCAATTTGAAACCAAACGAGCCTTCGGTGCGTGTGAATAGTGAATAAGTGTTGATTTTATTGGTAGCAGTGATGTTGCGTGGAAATATAAGTAAGTGATTTTTGTGTGTCATTAGTTGCTATAACATGATATTGTTAGAATTTTAGATTGGTTTGTATCATCAAATAAAATCACATACACACAAAGATTATTGACAGAAAATATTAGTTATGAAGGGCCCAATAACACTGATGACATCACCAGTAATTATGGAAATTCTTTGTAAGTTGCTTAACAGGTATTAACTATTGAATAGAATCTATGTATGATCATTGTTGCAGTTTTAGGACTCCAAACCTGAAATCAAGGACATACGAAGCAGGAGTTAAGAAAGTTACAGGAAAAGGAATATGGCGTTATATCATCTCATCATCTTCGGAATATGGCCAGTAAGAGTACAACCATTGATTAATCAATGGTACAACAAAGCATGATATAAATACAAGGGTATGCTCGAGCGCAGCTTTTCTCAACGACCAATGAGAAAGCGTGAACCAGGCTACGTCATCAATAGGTGGCAATTTGAAAGTTACGTTTTAAAAGTCTCCCGGAAAAATCGTATTTTGCATTTGTAGTGGGTCAAATTAATGGTGAAATGGAGGGAAATCGTACGCAATTGTAATAAATGCTATTTTTCGTGTGAATAATACGCGGTTTTATTGATTCTCGTACATTATAACTCTTTTCCGTACACAGGAGAAAAACCTTATAGTAATTCTAACGCGATTTAGTTGGACATGCAAGAATCCACACAGGAGAGAAACCGTATAAATGAGGTTAGGGTTATCGACGTGCAATACGTGCAACCATCGTCCAACATGCCGAAGCCCTCCTGATATACCCGAGACCATGATAATCATGCCCGAGACCGTACGAATGTGACGTCATGTGGTTCACGTGCGCAGTGGGTTACCATCTCTCGAGCATACCCTTGTATTTATATCATGCAACAAAGTATGTAAATTAATATTCTACTGTGATTTCTGATTTTAGAATTTGGAATGATCCATTAAGAGTGGAATGTGACACTACTCCAAAGCAACCTTGTCCGGTTACTGGAAACACAGTAGTAGAGTTGGGACCAAATTCAACTAAACTGTGTAGGGCAATTTGGATGAGGTGATAAACTTGAAAAAAAGTAGCATTTGTTTAGAAAAGAAAGGACCGATAATACGTTTGAAAAGGAATCATTCATATTATTATCAAGTGAGTATCTATTCAAATAAGGAAATTAAAATGTTATTAAGCTTTTTTTAGGTACAAGGTCAAGAGGAAATTCTAGACCACTGTGGCTCAGGACGATGACCTCAATCACATTGTATTTACTGTCAATCTTTAAAAATGATGTTTTCAAAGCCTACCTGTTATTTTAATTTCATACAAGAGACGCGGTAAAGCATTTTTCATCATTTCAGGGGTGGAGTTTTGTGTATAAGTAATTTGGGTTACATCGGCTTATTTTGAGTTCTATGTGGACAGCAATAACGGAGTTTTATAAATATTGGTTGCAAAAAAAATTAAAAAGATCATAGACAATTTTATTAATTTCATTTAAGTAATGATAATGAAAATACTCCTCAAATGTTTAAAAATAAAAAGGGAACGGTTGTTTTATGATAAATTGTGCTCATTTGTAAAGCCAGGTATTTTTAAATTGTTCAATATGTTTATTGTAAACTCAGTGTATTTTAACTATTTTGTTAACATTGTTTTACACCCTGTTGGTTCTTTTTTGTAAATAAATGAGCAGTTATCTATCTACTTTGTCAATTATTATGTATCTAAATAAAATACAGTTATATAGGTACAACTTCAATGTCGGTTTGAATTCAGATACTATATCTCTTTGTTTCATATTGCTTGTATGTTTCCGATGAATCAGCGAAGAAGAATAAATCTGTAATCATAGGTTATATCCCGAGTACTATGAATTTAATCAATTAAAATTATGCAAAGCTGGTTGTTAGGGAAATTTAAGGTTGAGGGATTTTATTTTGAATTAATAACTAAAACATTTGCTCAAAAGTAATATTTTGCTAACAATGTAGTTTTGCATAATTTTGATAAGATTGAATTAATTGTATGAGGGGTACCTATATTTAAAGATTATTTCTTGAATGAGATTAAATTAAATCAAAATAGCATATTTACATTTTATTTTGAATATAGTTTCCTGAGTAAGGAATAGTAGGTATTAATTATTTTTGGTAAAGTTTGTACAATAGATGAAGCTATTTCAATTTTAGTAAACAATTCATGATTGTCAGGAAGATTCTGGTCTTGTATGTTCTCCCACAACAATTTCACCTTGAACCCCCAGTTTTTCAATACAGTAGTAATATATTCCATTTATGCAGTCTGGTGCAAAGTATACTTTTTTTCTTCACAAATGCTGTGAATTGCCTCCATATTGATTTGTTAGTTGTACCTGTATTGACGGGGACACTATTTTTGATTGCTTTGTCGATTAATGAACTACAAAAAATCTTTACTGGTACTCATTGTGAATGGTGCGACGTTTTGCAATTTTCAGACACGAAATGAATTTGTTTGTATTCGTTTACCATAATAACGCAATACAAGAAGCACTGCGATGCTCAGTAATTCTAAAATATTTGTCAATGTAAAAGTCAAAAACATCAGAAAATTAATTTCTACCAAGCAATATTTCAGAAAGTACCTAGTTCTGAAAGTCAAACTAGTGAAATACATCATACTCGATGCTACTATCACTTGGAAAGTGTTCTAGGCCAGATATTCCATTATCCTAATCAAAATTACCCTTTTCAAATTGGCGGGCTTTAATCGCCCCTAAGTTTTAGCAAGGATTTTATTCACTATGTAATGCCATAAACAACAGAAAATCGGACTTTATGATTGGCCAGTTTAGGTATGAAGGAAATAATCAAGCAAAAAATGTAACAAATTATCAACTAGCTATTAGTAGGTTTAATTTTTTACTTTTTACTATAAGCAGACATCTCCATTATGCCGACCCTTTTTTACAGTCCCGAAGGTGTCTGCTTATGAGAGATTTTACTGTATTACATAAAAAAATTCAAATCTTTATTGCAATTATTCCAGTTATTAAAAAAGATATGGGAAGTGTAAATTTTTATGCAACCTGTATAGCTATCCATATAATAGCCAGCGCCATCTCAGTGGCAATAGCTGAAACGTTATATGCACAAAGGCATGTAGAGGTCATGGAGTTGTAAATAATTTGCCCAAAAATTCCATTTTCTCAATAAAGACTGTATAGATTGATTTCAAATTTTAGGTAATTTATGTGGTTAGCCTTCTAGTGGCAATAACAAATTATTATGTTTGTAGGTGATTTTTTTTTTTTAATTTTTATGATTTCAGACGATGAGTTACTGTATTAAAACAATCCATTTCGCATTGAAACTTTGTTATTGCCATTATAGGTATTTCTTCATGGCTTTAGTGTTTCCTCCAAACTTAGATATTCATTTAAATTTAAAATAATGACATTATTAGAAAGGTCTGCTTTTCGCTTACGGCGCCATCTGTTATTAATCGTGTCTGACGGCCCCCTCTTAAGCAATAATGCAAAGGTGCAGATATATAAAACATTAATTAGACCAGTAGTAGTGTACACAACAGAAACATGGACGCTGACGAAGAAAGAAGAAGAAGATCTGCGAATTTTTGAAAAAAAGATATTACGAAGAATACTGGGACCAATAAAGAATGATCAAAATGAGTACAGAATGTGGTTACTATTTACCAATTTATTTGATGCGTAACAATTTTTACTGTAGAATTTAGTTCAGTAAAATACACACGTTTATGGAAAACAATAACCTTCCTTTATTTTTAATTTAAAGAAATAAACAAATATACACACGTACACATTCGTTAATATTACACAAATGCAAATACAAAATACAAATACGTGAGGCGATCGCACTGATCTGGAACGACTGATGTTGAAAACTAGGCTACTCCAGTTTATATAACCACTGTTTGAATGGAAGGAGCCCCGTCCATTCTTTCGGATACAATAGCACCCTTCGCTCTATTGTGACAGACAAGTTTGGGATGCTACTTCCGATAATAAAACGATTCTGGTCATTGCGTGTGCTCTTTTCATACTCCATAATTTATGACCGTATTGTGCCCAGGGTTGGTCATTGCTGTCTGGTTGGAATTTGGGTCACAAGGATATTTACGTAGCCCTTCCTTTTACGCTTGTGACATCCGTCGTGCTGTTTTTCGAATTTATACTTTGACGTTTTTGACAAGTTAGTCTGCATTGTTTGATGGCGACCCAAATCACATTTGGGTTCTAACACTTTTTGTTCGCATATGTCGCAATGACGTTTAAAAATTTGGAACTGCGCTTAATGTCAAGTTTCAGTTCATTTAGAATTTAGTTTCGGTAGATTTATGACCATCCCTTGCACGACAGGCGTTTTTAAGTCAATTACGTTGGTATGCTACAAGACCAAGGATGAATTTTGAGCTAGTGAACCAAATGAAAGGAGAAGATATTGTTACTTATATTAAAGGGCAGAGGATAAAATGGCTAGGTCATGTGATGAGAGCTGACAAAAAGAGGGCGATAAGAACAGTAACAGATTGGAAACCAACAAAGAACAGAAAAAGAGGAAGACCCATAACGAGATGGCTGGAGAATGTAGAAGAGGACTCAGTCAAGCTTGGAGTTAAGAATTGGGCATGAATAGGAAAGAATGGATAAAAATAGCAGAAAAGGCCAGGACCAACAGAAAACTGTAGAATAATGAAAACAAGGAGATATGGGAACCAATCCATCCCAAGAATAAAAAAAAAAGGATTTAGAAAGCTTAATTAAGCAGCCATAACTGCTTGCGGTTACAGTGCTTGATATAATTATATATATCCAAGAATGAACAATAAAACTAAACTGCGTACATAATATAAAACACAAGTAGTTTACATAAATTTTCAATCGCAATTGCTTTAACCTTCAATTGTGCTGATAGTGTATATATGTGTATTTCTATTGTACTGTTTTTGATTAGGTGGCATACCGCTTGCAGTTGCCATAATGTTAACAGGTACTAAAATTCTGTTTTGGTCGATTGTCAGTATATATTTTTATGTGAATATAATTATGTTATTACTTAGAATTATATGCGATTTTTTAAGAATAAAATAATTTAAATGTAACGATCGTGAAAAGAAATCAATTAAAATCTCCCAACTCTACATGTGTAAACACTGCTATACATACATATTGGTACAACAAGAATAGAAAAACAAATTAATATTATCTAATCTAACATATTTGAATTGTAATAACTCAAATATTTGTGGCATTAGACAAAATGTAGGTATTAATTTACTTCTTATTAATTTCAGGAATTAAAAGAACAGAAAGAAGAAGCATCACAAGATCTTTTAGAACTTCGTGAAAAACTAAACATCAAAGCTAACGAAAACCTTGCTCTCCAGCGAGAGCTGCAAGAAGTAACACATCAGTTTTCATTGGCACAAGTTAAAATAGAGCAAATTACAGCGGGCGAAAGTCTGCAGATAGAATCGCAGGTGGAGGCTTTAACACAACAAAAATTGGCTCTGGAAAAGCAGGTTCTAGAGCTCAGCCAAGCTCTCAAAGCCACCGGAGAGGAGCGTGATCAGGCCAGTGCGCAATATCAACACTATGTACAGCAGCTCAATGGGCAGGTCGCTTCCCTGGCTAGTAAACTTGAAAGCATCACCACTGAAAATGAATCGTTGGTAAAACGAGAACAAAACCTTGTGCAACATATTGGGGAGTTGGAGAAACTTCTACAGAATATTCAGGATGAACGTGCCAATATTGCTACCAATAGAGGAAACGGTGGGGAAACTAAGAAAGAACTAGAATCTGCCTTAGAATCTATACAAAATTTGCAATTGGAAAAGAGCAATTTGGAGGAGAGTTACCGACAGGTGATTACTGAGAGAGAAGACTTGTTGAAAGAGTTGGAGAGCAAGAAGGAATTGGTCGAACAGATCGAAAGCGAACTAGAGAGGCGGCAGGGTGAACAGCCGGACAGTGTTAAATTGGTAGCAGCCATGGAGAGTGATAAGGTGGCTGCATCAAGAGCCGTGGCACAAAATTCTGAACTTAAACAGCAACTGGAGGAAATGCAACAGGCTTTTGTCAGAATGGTAAGATTAATTACTAAGTTTATTGTAAAGCACATTCAATATTGAAAGTTTCTCACTATAGATCATTTCATACTTTAAGTGCAGTACAGTGTTTTACATAGAACGACGTTGCCACATTTCAGCACAAATCTCGGAAATAGATACGCACCTATCATTCATAAATAAATCCCGCTTTTGTATTTCAGAGCACGTAACAACGACTAATGCTTCGTATAATCAGCATCCTTTTGTTAGCGTAAGTAAACTTAGACCGTCGGTTGTTGCCGGAAAATGGCAACGTCGCGCAGAAAACTCCCATAACAATAACATTGCCCTATGCTGCCTGAATTTGAAGTATGGAACGATCTATAGTCATATTTATTCACAAAAACTTAATTTCTATCCATCGGAAATCACGTATATTAATATTTGTTTTTACAGAGCAATGACAAATTGGATTTGACTGAAAAATTAATAAGCGAAGAGTTCAGAAACAAAGAATTATCTGACAACTTGAACCACGTTGAACACCAGCTGCACACCCTTTCAGAAGCGATTGCCATTAAGGATAACGAACTTACACAAATGCGGGAAACTTTGACGCATAAGAACAAGCAAATACTACAGCAAGATCAGTTGGCTGATCGCCTACGTCACTATGAGGCTCAGGATGGTAGCTCCAGTGCCCTGCAGTTCGAATTGCAGAAAGCGCAGGAGGAAATTCAACAGTTGATAAAAGAAAACGTGAAATTGAAACATGATATTGAGTGCTTTAACAAATCCACTAGCACGAATGAAGTTCAACAGGATGTGGCCGAAGTGAAACAACAGATAAACGAGGAAAATTCTATAGAAATGAGGTCTCAACAATCAGGACGTGATTCTGGGTATATCACAAATAATGAAGCAGCGAGTCAAACTTTCATTAATGAAGCTAAAAGAGAAGAGCAGAGCATTGATTTGAACATATTAGACAAGGAAGTAGCTATGAAACACTTAGAAGATAAATTTACACGCACAATGTTGGATATAGCAAATTTGACAGAAGAGAAACAGCGGCTGGAGCATATTGTCACCCAGTTGCAAGGAGAGACAGAAACGATAGGGGAATATATTGCATTGTATCAACATCAGCGAGGCATTCTTAAACAGCGGACCCAGGAGAAAGATGAGCAGTTAAAACGACTGGCACAAGATCGAGAGAAGGTGCGAAGTAAACTGGACCTACTTAATGGGCTGGTAAAGAAATTAGTGTTGGAAAAAGGGGTTTTGACACCTGAGATATTGGAACAACATAGGCATTTAAATAGCCAATCTCATGAGTTGTGTTCGGAACATGCTAAAATACAACAGGAAATTAATAAAATTACACAACATAGTTTGCCTTCAGATGAAAATCAACAAGAATCAAACACGAGTGAAAACAATAATTTAAATACAGAAACTGCTGAGGAAATTATTGCACTTTTAGCTGAAATAAAATCCAGTAATTTAATTCAACCTTCAGATGGCTTAGAAAACTTTCACCCTTGTCCATGGTGTTCAGGGCAGCTCCAGACAGTTTAAATATGTATTTAAAATTTAAGTACACCAAAAATTGATGACCCCTAAAGGGTTCAATATTTGATTTCCCATAAAAATTCAATTATTGCGCCTGTTATTAGTCATATTTAAGAAATGTTGGGTCTTGGATTTTTTGTGTGGGATATAGTTATTAATTCTGTATATACTATATATTAAATAGAGCTTTTATATAATTTGATATCAGCATTATGGAATTGTAAGTTGTAATTATGTAAATCATAAAATATCTCAAAATGACAGTTTGTTTTTTTTGCGAGTAAATTAATGTGTATAGTTGACTTTTACTATCTACCCTGTAGTGTGTCGAAAATATGCATCATCTATAGATTAAATAATAGTAATGGGTGATTTTAACGCCCAAATAGGTAAGGAGGAATTCATAAAGGAGGTCGCGGGAAAGCAAACGATCCATGACAAAACTAATGATAACGGCAGGAGATTATGCGAACTAGCAGCAGCTAACGGTTTGGTAATAAGTAGCACAAGACCTTCAAAGAGCCAGAAACACACCCTCCAAAGGAACAGTAAACAAACATCGCCCGCATCAAGTACCATTCACCGCAACTGATTTCCCTCCTCTTTCAACACCTTTTCCTAGTTCCCTTACCGTCCAGCCAAATGTCTCAATCCCTCATCCCACATGGGTAAGAAGACCTACCAATCCGCCAAATCCTAACAATCCCATAAATATGCACGAAATGTTCTCAAACTTCCTCCTCGAATTCAAAAGAATGTTTTCCCAACTCTTAAGCCAAAATACGATGATCTTAAACATGCTCTCCACAGTTATAAATAAAATAGCTTCAAAATGACAACTTCACTACGCATTGCACTCTGGAATGCCAACGGTATCACAAACCACGTCCTTGAGATCTCCACATTCCTACAAATACAACACATAGTCATATTACTTATCTCAGAAACGCATGCAACAACAAGAACAGTTTTAAAAATCCCACGCTATAATATCTATTACGCCAATCACCCAGATGGAACAGCCCATGGCGGCTCAGCAGTGATTGTCAAAAACACCATAGTTCATCACGAACTGCAACACTATCAAACAGAAAAAATTCAAAGCTCAATCATTCAAGTTCACACCCTTCCATATCCACTCGTTGTAGCAGCAGTCTACAGTCCTCTACGACACTCCATCTCATCTGCCGAGTATGAGGAGTTCCTTAGAGCACTAGGCAACAAGTTCATAGTAGGAGGTGACTGGAATGCAAAAAATACAGTCAGTGGGTCGAGAATAATCAACCCAAAAGGACGCAACTTTTTACGAACAATACAAAACAACAACTTTGGATATCTCTCAACTGGAGAACCCACTTATTGGCCCAGCGACCCAAATAAAGTCTCCGATTTACTAGATTACGCAGTCACAAACGGTATAACACACACCTACACCAAGACAGAATCGAACCAAGATTTATCTACTGACCATTCTCCAGTCATCATTACCCTTAGCACCACGATAATTGCTAAGGAATCGCCTCCAAGACTCTGCAATAAATATACGGACTGGGAACAATTTGCAAACTACCTAGATGAAAACCTTAGCCTGGCTATTATTCGAATCCAGAACAGCCAAGACCTCGATGTTACCACTCAGTACCTGACTACCATGCTACAAACAGCCGCCTGGCAGGCTACTCCTGCTTCTACAATCACCAATCCTGAAGCAAATAACATCCCTCGTCATATCCGAGACCTCGTAGTAAAAAAAAGAAGAGCCCGAAGACAGTGGCAGAGAACACGAACCCAACAAGATAAAACTTCGTATAATAGACTTGTCCATTGCTTGCACAACGCCTTACTAGAAGTACTCAACGACTCATTCAAAGATTACCTATCTAAACTCTCTCCAGATGATCAAACTATATGGAAGGCTACGAAGAAATTTAAACGACCGATAGTTGCACTACCGCCCATTAAAAGACCCGACAATAGCTGGGCCAGAACAGACAAAGAAAAGGCAGATACATTCGGAACACATCTAGCTGACGTCTTTACGACCCCTCCCCCCCCAAGGGAATCACGACAACAACGTTATTGACTCCTTCCTGGACGTCCCCTGCCAGCTTCATCTACCCATCGCACCATTCTCACCAACTGAAGTCCGCCATGAACTCCAATGCACCAATAAAAGAAAAGCTCCTGGATACGACCTCATAGTAGGAGAACTATTACACCACCTACCAAGCAAGGCAGTAGTTCTTATTACAACCGTCTACAACAGCATCCTGCGATTAACCTACTTTCCGATGCAATGGAAATTCGCTGAAATAATAAGATTGCTAAGTCTGGAAAACCACCCCACCAATCCTCTTCCTATCGACCAATAAGTCTCCTTCCCCTCCTGTCCAAAACTTTTGAAAGACTGTTATTAAAACGTACTAAGGATACAACTGACCTCGACCAGATCATACCCTCCTATCAATTCGGATTCCGAGAGCACCACTCGACGATACACCAAGGCCACCGAATCGTCACTCAAATAATGGAGTGCCTTGAAACCAAAAAGGTCTGTACGACTGCACTCCTGGACATAAAACAGGCCTTTAATAAGGTCTGGCACCAAGGGCTGCTATATAAGATTAAACTTCACTTTCCAAGCCAACTCTACTTGCTATTCAAATCGTACCTTGCTGACCAGATTTTCCAAGTCAAAATCAACAACACGGTCTCGGCCTACCATCGTATTACATCAGGAGTCCCGCAAGGTAGCGTACTGGGACCACTCCTCTACTTAATCTACACTTCCGACCTACCAACCACAAACGACACAGTGATTGCCACATTTGCGGATGACACGGCTATGCTAGCTACTAGTGAATCACCGCAGGTTGCAGCCGATCGCCTCCAGCACCATTTGGACCTTCTCCAGGACTGGACCAATCTCTGGAGAGTATCCGTTAATAGCGAAAAATCTGCTCAAATAACATTTACCAACAAACAAGCAATCTGCCCACAAGCCAGATTCAACGACATCCCCCTCCCACTAAAATTAGAAGTAAAATATCTGGGGCTGCATCTCGACGCAAAGCTCACCTGGAGCACCCATGTTAAAGCCAAAAGAAAACAACTCGACCTAAAACTCAAGAAAATGTACTGGTTACTGGGGCCTCGCTCTCAACTCTCTCTCACAAACAAGCTTCTTCTATATAAGGTTATGCCCATATGGACATATGGGATACAGCTCTGGGGCTGTACAAAGGCCTCCCACACCAAAATATTAAAGCGGTTCCAATCCAAGACCCTCCATTTGATCGCCAACGCACCCTGGTACATCAGGAACGATACACTCCACACAGATCTTAACATCCCAACCGTTGCACACGAAATCCAGAGACTCGCCATTACCTACCATTACCAACTCGCAGGGCACGGAAATGTTCTCATCGAACAGCTGTCTAACCCACCCGCAGTTGCCCGCAGACTCCAACGAAACTGGCCACAGGACCTCACCCACCAACTTCCACAGCCATAACATAATATATCTGGGAGAATAGCGCTGGCTATATCCCCTCACATGACATGTAATATCCTACCATTTACTTATTACTCAACTCAAGAGTAGATTGTAAATATGCAATGAACGAATAAAAAAAAAAATTATTGCGCCTGTAATTAGTCATATTTAAGAAATGTTGGGTCTTGGATTTTTTGTGTGGGATATAGTTATTAATTCTGTATATACTATATATTAAATAGAGCTTTTATATAATTTGATATCAGCATTATGGAATTGTAAGTTGTAATTATGTAAATCAAAAAATGACAGTTTGTTTTTTTTGCGAGTAAATTAATGTGTATAGTTGACTTTTACTATCTACCCTGAAGTGAGTCGAAAATATTCATCATCTATAGATTAAATAGTAGTAATGGGTGATTTTAACGCCCAAATAGGTAAGGAGGAATTCATAACAGAGGTCGCCGGAAAGCAAACGATCCGTGACAAAACTAATGATAACGCAGGAGATTGTGCGGACTAGCAGCAGCTAACGGTTTGGTAATAAGTAGCACAATGTTTAAACATAAAAGAGTGCATAAAGTTACATGGAACGCTCCAGGAGGGAAAACACAAAGCCAAATAGACCATATATTAATCTTTAAAAGAAGAGCAACAACAATGCAAGACGTTATGACATTCAGAGGAGTAAGCTGTGATTCCGATCATTACCTGGTAGGAGCAGTAATGAAAGAAAAAATAAGAAATACAAACAACAAGGACAAAAAACAGAACAGAATATGGGATATAGGACAACTAAAAAATGAAGAAAAAAAAATATAAAGAAATGATAGAAGCAAAAATGAAAGAAGAACAAGAAACGACAGAAATAGACTATGAATGGGAGAACATAAAAGCAAATATAATCAAATCAGCAGAACAACAAATAGGATACAAGAAGAGAAGAGAAAAGACAGAGTGGTTTGATGATGAATGTAAAGAACAAATGCGGTAAAATTATGTAGAAGGAAAAAACGAGAATGGATAAATAGTAGACTACAGGAAATAGAAGAAACTGGCAATAAAAACAATACAAGAAAATAAAGGAAAATATGACACCCAAACCAAAGATAACAACAACAGGTTGTAAAAATATATAGAAGAAGAAAATGCAAGGATACAAAGATGGTATGAACACTTTAAGCAAGTCTATGAAGATAGAGAGACAGAAGAAGAAAACCCAGATACCGAACCAGAACTAACAGAAGATGAGGTAAGAAACCCAACGTACGAGGAAAGAAATGAAATAATAAAAAAATGAAAAACGGAAAAGCACCCGGGCATGACAACATAACAATAGAGCTTATTAAACAGGGAGGACAAATGCTAAAAAACAAAATCTTCCAACTAATAACACAAATATGAAATAAAGAGCAAATGCCACAAGAATGGAAGATGGGAGTAATTATTCCAGTACATAAGAAAGGAGACAGAGCAAAATGCGAAAACCAATAAGCACAATATACAAAATAGTATCGAGTATAATATATAGAAGAATAGAGCCTTATGCAGAAACAATAATAGGTGAATACCAAAACGGATTCAGGCCAAATAAATCAACAATTGATGGAATCCACACAATAAGACAGATACTTGAAAAAAACAAAGAGATTATAAACAGGATTTTGACACGATTAAAAGAAGACAAATATACATGGAACTAAGATATCTAGAAATACCAAGAAAGATAATACAGCTTATTAAAATGACAATGGAAGGATCAAAAGCATATGTAAAAACAAAAATGGGAGACACGGAACCTTTTATAGTCAGCACAGGAGTAAGGCAGCAAGATGCGCTGTCTACAATCATATTCAACCTAATAATGGAAGCTATTGTAAGAAAATCAAAAATCCAAGGAGCAATAAACACACATATGACACAGATATCAGCATATGCGGATGATTTAGTTATCATTAGTAGAACCAATAAAGAATTAAAAGAAGCCTATGCGAAAATAGAAGAAACAGCACAAAAGATGGGACTACAAGTAAACACAGAGAAAACAAAATATATGAGAATACAGAAAACTAAATAAACTGAACTGAAAAGCATAGAAATAATTTGAAGAAGTTGAGGAATTTAAACAATAAGTAATACCAACAATGTAACCATGGAAGTTATGAATAGAATACAATCGGCAAATAAAAGTTACTACACTAATAAGAAAGTATTGTGTAATAAAATAACAAGTAAAAAAACGAAATTACGAATATATAAGAGCTTAATTCGACCGGTGATGTGATATGGAGCTGAGACATGGAGATTAACAGAAAAGGGCGAGGAAATATTAAGAAGAAACGAGAGGAAAATACTTGGACCAATTATAGAAGAGAATGGACAAATAAGAAGAAAAATTAATCACGAGATATACACAGAAACAAATGGAGAGGACGTAGTTAAATTTATAAAGTCACAACGAATAAGATGGTACGGACATATACTGAGAATGAAGGAAGAGAGATCACCAAAAGTAGTAAGACAATGGAAACCAGAAATAACAAGAAAAAGAGGAAGACCCGATATAAGATGGAAAGACAATGTAATACAAGACCTGAAGAGAATGGGAGTAAACTGACGGCAAAAAGGTGAACGATAGAAAACAATGGAGAAAAAATGTAGAAGAAACAAAAACAAGCAAAAAATATAGACGAATAACAATTAAAGATCAGTGTGACTAATCCACCACACTGATATAAACCAAATGGATTTTGTAAGCTTCTTAGAAGCAGGCGATGATCCACAAGGATCGAAAGCCCTTGAAGAAGAAGATAGATTAAATGCGTTCATGGACTATTGCATACATCTGTCAAACGATGTCATTTGACAAATGATCAAACTCGCTTTTCTAACTTTCAACCAATCAAAAACGAGTTGCGTCGATAATTATTGTTATATAACAACTCAGATTCCACACCCCATACCATCCCCAAACAATATCCCAAAATTTCATTAACTTGGAAATTGTGTCCAGGTAACCCCCCTCATTATGTATCTGCCGACCGGACTAATATGGTTCTTAATACCAGGCTAAGCGGCGGCAACTGTTGGTTCAGCTGACAGTGGTATGAAACTGTTCATTTTAATTTGTCTTCGAACATTTTGCTAATGACTTGTATCATTTCGTTCGATAACTATAGTGAATGATTTTGTAATGAATGAATAGTTTCAGTGCTATCAAACTATTCGAATGAATCGATACTATCGGAATTGTTCATTAGTTTTCATTCGATAGCGCCCATTACTAATTCTAATGAAGCTTAAGGTAGAAGTCCCAATAAGTGGCAATGTCCCAGTGCATGATAAGAGTTTAATATAAAGTTTTAAATTAAGTAAATAAAGCGCCAAGATTTTATTCCCAGAGCCAGTGTATATAGTAGAAAATGCCGCCATGTTTACTCCTATCAGCAATAACTGATTGAGTTATATCTAAAATTTTACTTGAAATTCTCAAGACTGTAACAGCTGTATTCATAGTCGTTCGCCAGCGGCTCGCCGCCGAGTCGCCGGAGTTTTGTTATGAATAGTATGTTGGCGGCACTGTACGTCTATGTCAAATTCGAGGTTATCAGGTTAGGTTTTCCGTCAGTTTTGACAGAAATTGACACAAAATCTAACCTGCTAACCTCAAATTTGACATAGACGTACAGTGCTGCCAACATACTATTCATAACGAAACTCCGGCGAGCCGCTGGCGAACGACTATGAATACGGGTGTAAGTCTATTCGAGGTTAGCAGGTTAGATTTTGTGTGTCAGTTTCTGTCAAAACTGACAGAAAACCTAACCTGATAACCTCAAATTTGACATAGACGTACAGTGCCGCCAACATACTATTCATAATGAAACTCCGGCGATCCGCTGGCGAATGACTATGCATACGGGTGTTACTGTTGGACTGATTAAAAGCGGTTTCAGAACCGTAAACAAATTCATGTTGACAAATAATATTTATCTGTCACTCACAATCTGTCAAAATGCTCTGGCATTTCACCGAACTTGCAAAAAAGCGTATTATTAGCAAATTAGAAGACCATTGGTCAATAAGGCAAGTTGCTCGTTTCCTAAATAAACCTTGAGAAGAAGACCAGGACCAGAGTCATCCCAACCTAAAATCTGTAGCCAAGAAGAAGACAAAGCTCTTGTGCAGTAGGGCGGGCCGTTCATGTATACGAAAAAAAAAAGTTATACGTATCCGACTGTAACAGGACTTAAAAGTTGCGTGTTGATGAGTACATTACCAGGAAATATTTAATTTTTGGTTTTGTTAGCACTTTCAGCCCTCTACTTAGGTTCAAAGTTTTAGAATTCTGGCATGTCAGACATAAAGAGATAACTTATTTCTTTTATGGAGGCCGATGTAAAAATAATAATCATTGTAAGGTATTTTGTATTCAAAATAAAAGAGTAGTAGTGCAAATAATATATTACTTCACAAATAGTTAAAATAAGTATACTCAAGATATAGTAAAATAAATCAATAAATCATAAAATTCCAAAATATGGGAAATTTGTTTATCCTGCTGCATAATCTTGTTTAGTCTCGAAGGAGGGCATTTCTGATCTGAAGTTTGATATATTTCGTATTACACCGTCTCTGGACACTTCTCCGGCCACTGATAGGGCAGCTTCTGTAACCATCTTCAAGGAGCGTTCTACTGCCTGCGGGTGGCAGGGAAATGGAGAAATATTTATTAAATGTTTCTCTATACCTTCCATTTCCTTTCTGAGGATGATTTCCAGTTGTTCGTCAGTTATGAAGGACAGAATAGGTGGAGGAGTTACTTGAAAATCAGGCCACACTATCATATCGAAGTAATCCACAGCTTCTCATAGTGCACTACTCCAAAATAATGTACACAAAATTTGAGCAAAAATTCTGCATTGAGGTTGCATGTAGTGAAACTGCCTTTGAATGTGATTTATTCCCTAAAATGAAAGAATCCCTCAGAGGTGTGCAACTTCATATCCAAGACGTACTGCGAGCAGTAGGGCGTTCTATTGTTAACATTAATACACAGCAATTGGCTGATGGAATTCAACACCTCCCACAAATTTAGAGAAAGGGGCAAGTCATGGTAGGAGATTACATTAAAGGAACGTAAAAAAATGTACTTGCATAATGCAATTCAACTAAGAAGATTTATACACTAAAATTCTTTTATTATGAGCATGATTATTATGCTCAAAGTCCTTAAAAATACACGTTCAATATACTTTAAATAATTATATATTCAGTAAACATTTATTTTATGCAGTTGAAAATTATGCATAAGTATTTTTTTGCATGGTTTTATTATAGATATTAACGATAAAAGTTTGACTATGAGCATTTTAACAAAACGAGTTTGATTGCCAAATGAGGAGGTGAGCCGGGTTTTGCGGCAATCAAACAAGTCTCGTTAAGTACCATAAGCAAACATGTATTATTCAATACTTTATCTTCATCAATAAATTCTGGCTCAATGTATTTTTTATCTAAAAAGAGTGCGGTAATATCCATTACCGCTCTGAGTGCAGTAATATCTAGTGGGATAATATCCATACGGTAATGAAGCTCTTAACGATAGTAAAATTAATTTGATTAACAGTCTATAACAACACCGAATTAAAACATATCTTTACGTCTATTTCAAATTCGAGGTTAGCAGGTTGGATTTTGTGTCAGTTCCTGTCAAAACTGACGGAAAACCTAACCTGATAACCTCGAATTTGACATAGACGTACAGTGTCGCCAACATACTATTCATAACGAAACTCCGGCTGGTATGCCAGCAGAGCACATTTTCTATGTATTTCATATGAAATATTGTTTTACGTGGCGTATTTCTAAGATAATCGTACGACACTCATTAACCCTCGCCCGGCAGAAATAATTTCAGTTACACGGAGTGCGGAAATGGGTCTGTAGTGACCCGGATCGAATTCAATTTTTACTTCCTTTTACAATAAAGGAAGTATTGGATTCACCCCAAAAATTCGAAATTGAGTTTTCAACAGATCTTCACGTTTCAGAGTCCCCTGATCCCAAAAAACATATTTTTTTTCATTGGTCTGTGTGTCTGTCTGTGTGTCTGTCTGTCTGTGTGTGTCTGTCTGTGAACAGAATATCTCAAAAACGGAAAGAGGTATGGCGTTGAAACTTCATATATAAGTTTTGTGTACTATGTGGATGCGACAGCAAGCTTTTGAAGAAAATCGCATAACCGGAAGTAGGTGTTTACTCTTGTAATTTTTCAGTTTTTTTCGATTTTTTTAAAAACGGTTTTAACGATTTTTTTAAACTTTACATTTTTATTACATTTTGAATGTGTATTGATGTCAGATAGGTGATTTTCCAGTTGAATACTTCTAAAATGGGTTTCTTTTGTTTTTTTGTCTATTTTTTTTATTAACTCTTATTTTAAATAGAACACCCGGTATATTATTACATTTTTTAATTCAGCTTAAAATTCTAGAGAAAATTTGTCTCTTCAACTAACGCTCTATTTTGTACCGTTTTTGCAGAATTTGTAATTTTTGAAAATTTTTGACAAATGCTTAAAACATTTTAAATCAAATTTTTGGCCAATTATAAGATCACTGTAAAAGAAAGTTGTGTGCGTGTATCACACCAGATTTTTTTAAATTAGTTTTAAAGTGCCACAATG
The DNA here is from genome assembly GCA_940337035.1 of Agriotes lineatus. NCBI lineage: Eukaryota > Metazoa > Arthropoda > Insecta > Coleoptera > Elateridae > Agriotes > Agriotes lineatus. The sequence continues at coordinate 294,804 of CALNHX010000275.1, forward strand.
TCTGTTTTTCTAATACATACTTGCGCATGATAATATAATCATAAAACTTTTATTTTTATTGACCTGCAGACTAAACAATTCTTCATATTCTGCGTCACTTTTATCGCTACCACTGTCCTCATAAGACAAAAAATGAAAGTCGTTTTCGTCATCATCACGCATTAGTTCGTTATACAATTGTTGTTCCGTAAGGGGAATTTTATTAGGATCCATTCTTTTTGCCTATTATTTTACAAAGTGTTATTATACTCCAGAAAACAAGAAAAAAAAACAATAGAGTGTGAAACGCGTAAACCGGGTCTCAAGTGACCCGAGCCGATTATCTCAGGTATACCAAGACATTTTTCCACGAAATTTATTCTACAACATCTCCATAACAGCTTTGAGGAATACACAAACATCCAAAGCAGTATATTGGAAAACGGTAGAATTATTTAAGAAAAAAGAAAGTCCGGGTCACTTGAGACCCGGTTTCCGCAGTCTGAGGGTTCATAACTAATCGAAAAAATAGTTCACGAGCCGTAACCAAGACAACAACAAAATTTCTTGTAAATTTTTTGTAGGTAGACCAACCCAACTGTGAGGGTTTGTGTCGTTAAGATTTGCTTACCGAATCTGCATTCGAGCATTAATTCATATCCGGAAATTATTTTTCCTGCATTCCAACAACGTCCTAATTTGCCCTCACTTAATACGACGTTCTTGGAAGGCACTCAAAAAAATTTCCGGAAATAATTAATGCTCTTATGAGATTATATGTGACAATTTTAACTTAGCTTGGGCTTCGGTAAAAAAATATGTTTTTTCACCATAACGTAAAATATATGTTTCCTAATTGAAACTACAGTCAAAATCGTAATTTTCGAGCAAAAGACTTTTATTATCAAACTAATACAGTATTTATAAGATAACGTACACTTGTGGTCATAAAAATTGCAACCGTTTTTTGTAATATTTTAGTTTTGTAATACCGGTTGGTTTGAAACATCAATAAAGTGAAATTGTTTGTTATATTAAATTACAAGAAAATAGTTAAATAAAAATATCGTGTAAAATTTTCTTTAATAATGCGACTAATACGACTTTTCAAATTAGAATTTAAAAAAAAGAAAAACAACAGACAATAACAAAAAAAAAACATTAATACTTAGTCATACTACCGTTTTGTGTAATTACTGCATTTAAATGACTAGGAATTGAGTTAATTAATTGCCGTGCTAGATTTCCGTCTTCTGTTCTCTAGTGGATTTATATCTACACTATTTGCAGGCCACGGTAAAATTTTGATATTGTTATCCTGAAACCAGTCTCTAACAGCATTTGATGTATGTATGTAGTGGACAGTTGTCCTGTTGATAGATATAACTGTTGTTAGGATATAACTGCTCCACCGAAGCCATCATCATATTTTCTAATATCCCAATATAGTTTTCCGAATAAAACGGCCCTTCAATTTTTCAACAAGTTCCCATCCCGTTACAACTTAGCCAGACCCAAATATTAACACTAAATCTTCCAGATCGCTGCCTTCCTGTCACATATCGTTCTTCGAATCTTGAAATCTACGTACCCGAATATGTTCATCATTGGAAGATTTAAATATCTTTTCGTCCGTAAATATTACCCGGTAAAAACATGCCAAATCCCTGTAAATGTAATTTAAGCCGAATACAATTCTAGCTTGCTTGTGTTCTTCATTCAAGAGTGGTTTTCTAGCTGCTGCCCTATTCTTAAGTTCTGAAGCATTTACTTTTCTGGAACCTGTTTGCCGGAAACCGAGAAAATTTGACTTGAGTTTGGCAGTTCTTACGCATTCAAATGGGTTTACTCTTAAATACTGCACAATAGGGCGGCCCGAAGTTTTTTTAATTTAAAATTTCTGTTGTAATAGCACCCAAAAGCTGCGTATAGGCTAGCTGATGACGGAAAAAATAGATAAAAAAATCCTTGATAGTATTTTTAGCCCTCTACATGCAGTCAAATTTTCCGAAAAAGTCAATTTTACTCACGTCTTCAACATTTTATATTCCTAAATTTTACTTAAATTCCAGGAAGGAATAAGGTCTCTTTTTAAACACACCTCGCTATATTTAGCTCCAGTTGAATGAAACCAGTTTTCTGGAGCGAAAAAGATCATTTGCAACTAGTCATGCTCGAGCTGCTATTGTCAAACAAGCATAAATCCCTGTTCATTTGTTTCTTATGGTTTAACGTAGTAGAGTGTACTCTGTATTTGTTATCAGTGACTGTTTTAGTGAAATTTGACTTGATATAAACTGTTATTACTTAGAGAAACGACGAAAACGTCTAAAAAGTGATTTTTAATACAGACAAAAACCGTAATCATGAGTTTGGGAGCAAGACGTGCCGAAGTGACGTGTCCGTTTTTTGGTGCATATTCTGACCTTGACCTGAAGAAATTACCTACTATAAAAGACGTTATAAAGTGCATTCTCCATACAAGAAAATATATGAAAGAAAAAAATAATGGAAAACAACCACCTAATTCAGAAATTTTTGTTGTTGTTACGAAAACATCTGGAAATCGGCTTCTATTCCTATAGTAAGTCATACCCGAGTTTCAAACATGTTGAAATCTAATTACGACGCATGTTTGAAGCTAATTTGATTCCCTAAAAGCAAAAAAACAGTAAATATGATGAAAAGGTTGCAAACTTTACTACCAACGTCGCATCTAAATTGTTCGATATTGCAGCTTGTAAATGCCATTCCTACAACTTTTGCTCTTGCGTGAAATCAAAAAAAGTACCAGCATTAGAGCAGGAGTTCCTCACCGACCAGAGAAGTAGTAGAAAAATGATAATTGGTGCTATTGATAAGGAGGTAACGGCAAGACTTCAGAAAAGACAACAAAGGAAATGAGATAACTCAGACGCTTCTCAAACGAATATTTTGAATAAGGCAGTTTATATGACTCCCCCAACCAGTCTACAGACAAAAACCACCAAACGAGATATTTCTGAAGCAAGTTCAACAAGTCCAGAACCGTCGACCTCCAGTAGCAAACGAAATAAATTAGATCTACCATCTTTAGCAAAAGTTTGTGATCGATACGGGGTATCAAATCGATCAGCTGCTGCAGTCGCTTCTGCTGTGTTGCAAGATCTTGGGCTTATTACGACTGAGAACAAAACCCTCGTAATTGACAAGAATAAAGTTCGGAGAGCAGTATCAAAATCAAGAAAACATCATCAAGAAAAAACATCTACGGTTGACCTTAAAAGTATATATTTTGATGGAAGGAAAGATAAAACGCTCAACATAGAAAAGAAAGATAAACGTTTTTATTCAAAGATACAAATAGAAGAACATGTTTCGATCCTTTCTGAACCAGTATCTATTTACTTGGGCCATGTGACACCACCTGCTGGGACAGGCAAAGCCATATCTGACTCTATTATAGATTTTATTTCAAAGCACGGTTTGGATTCTGAGAATATTGTTTGTATTGGTTGTGATGGAACACCAACTAACACCGGCTGGAAGAGTGGCGTAATTCGATTGTTGAAACTACATTTAGGAAGACCACTTCAGTGGTTGATTTGCCTACTACATGCAAATGAATTGCCACTAAGGCATTTGTTTACTAGCCTCAATGGTTGTACTTCTGGACCCCGAGAGTATTCTGGCCCTATCGGGAAAGCTTTGACCACCTGCGAAAAAAATCGAGTTTTAATTTTTATTCCAGTAGCTGGAAACTTGCGCGATATTGAACAAGATGTGGTTAACAATCTTAGCACGGATCAAAAATACCTTTATGAGATTTATCAAGCAGTAGCTTCTGGGAATTTTCCTGTAGAACTCGCAAATCGACATCCCGGAAAGTTAGCACATTCTCGCTGGCTCACTATGGCCAATCGGATTTTAAGACTATATGTTTCGACTAAGGCTGGGAAGCGGATTCGGATTTTCGGATATCCGGATTTTTTATAGGCGGATATCCGGATATGGTAGAAGTTAAAAATCCGATATTCGGATTTATCCGGATTTATCCGGATTTTCTGTACATCCGGATTTTCTGTAAATCCGAATTTTCTGTAAATCCGGATTTAATGTAAATCCGGATTTTATATAGATCCGGATTTTGTGTGATACCGGATTTTCTGCAAATGAGAATTTTATGTAGATACAAATTGTGCGTGGAGAACCGGTTTTCGCATTCTTATGGCGATCCTTCTTTCGGATTTAATATGCGGATTCAGAATTCGATTTTTTTTCTGATGCGGATGTTTAGTTTTTAAGTTCCATACGGATTTTACATATTTGCATTCAAAACTCGTTTTTAGTTTGCTAGTTTCATCGCAATGAAATTTGGAATGCCGAGGTACACGGATACTTCATTGGATGATTTATTTTTTTGAACCGATCCAAAACGGAAAACTAAAAGTGGACATGTTTCTTGGTATTATTTTTTTAAGTAAAAAATTTTCAAAATACATATTTGCACTCGTTTGCACTATTTGCAGAGGCTCTTATTTTATTTCAATGTGGTTTGCTGAATGTGTAGTGTTTCGTGCTTAATTAACAGTTACGTGGATATTGATAACGATCAACAACGACAATTTGATTATGAACACAGTGATGAACCAATTATTGATCCAAAAATTATTATAAAGTTAACGTTTATTTTAATATATTACATCAAACTTTATCGTCTTTAAGAGACAGATTTGAGGGAATAACAAGATATGATACTATGTTTGGATTTCTCTATAATATGTTTGATTTAGCGGAAAACGAGCTATTACAATGTTGTAAAGATTTACATCTTCATCTAACTGATGATTCTAGAAAGGAATCAGATGTAGATGGAATAGAATTATTTGAAGAGATAAAATCTTTAAAATTACATCTTAAACCTACTTCAGCTGAAAAGCATCAGTTAGAGCCCCAGTCCATTCTTGAATATATTTTTGAAAATCAGCTCATAGCATCATTTCGAAATATGTCAATAGCTCTTAGAATATTACTCACGTTACCAGTTTCAGTTGCGTCTGGTGAGAGATCTTTCTCCAAACTAAAAATTATTAAAAATTATATGCGATCCACAATGTCACAAAACAGATTAAATAATCTGTCTATAATAGCAATAGAAAGCGACACGATGGATTCCATCGATTTAGAATTAGTAATTAAAGAATTTGCAGAGAAAAAAGCTAGGAAAGTTGCTTTTTTATAATTTTCTAAAATTTTGTTGTTTTTTTATTAATTTTATTCCACTATTTTTTTTGTAAATTTTATTGTTAATAAAACCTTTTTAAAATTTCTGTTTTTCACTTAAATTAATTTGATTTGTTACAGTTAAACTAGGTATGTACTACATAAAATTTATATTTTATAACAAAAATGTAAATTTTGGGGCGGCAAATTTAGCTCTGCACACAGGCGGCCATTGATGCTGGCGCGGTCCTGGACGCATTGGGTCTAGGTCAAAGGGATTACCGACTAAGGGCCTACTCGCAATAATCCGCTTAGCATTTCTTACAACATTTGCATCTTCTTTTCCGGGAAAAGTTATAAATAGTAAATACTATCTCAATTTATTTATTAAACCCTTGGAAAATTCAAAACTAAACAAGTTTTATGGAAAGCACTTCACTTCACTTACAACTTCCAGTAAGTGCAGGCATTTTTCTTTAGCGTGTCTTGTGCTGTGTTTAGTCAGTTTAGTGTGTATTATATAACTACATTTTATCAAATAATAATACAGGTTAGTATGAGTGTAAATTTAGGTAAAATATTACTCTTTAAATCTTCCCTTCATTAGAAGTGTTCGCAAGAAAATATATTTTTAATTGTTTTAACAATAAGATAGTTATGTATGATTTCCTTATTAATTGTAGATATGAGTAGCGTGCGGCAGCATTTTGAAAAAAATCAACAAAACAAATCTGTGGCCACTTGCAAGATATGCAAAACAAGCTTAAAATATTCTGGAAGTACTGGTTGTTTATGGACGCATTTAGAAAGACATTCGAGGCGCCCACAAAGCAGCACCTCAAATACAACTGTTGACGAAGCTGAAATCGAAAAGAACCCCTTATTTAATTTTATTTCGAGATCAGCAAAGAGGTTAGTATCGTTTTGTTATATGAACGTATACAAAACTGACGATGCACTTTTTCATTATTTCTTTTCTTTCAATTATAATTCAAACATTTTAGTATGAATTTGTAGTACTACAAAAATCAGCAGTTGCTATCGCCGATTAGAGTTTTTACGATGCTTATTTTCTAAATTTTCTTTTCAGACCTTTAAGCCCTACAGAACCGCAAACTTCATCTTTTGGCAACGAAAATCCAGTTCCGGGTTCAAGCTCCGACCAAGAACAGCACGGTATTGCAAATGCAAAACAACCAAGAATTACGGAAACCTTCCTATCTAGCAGGAATATAAACAAAAAACAAGAATTTATAACTGGAGCAGTAACAAAAATGGTGGCAGAAGATATGCTGCCAATCTCATTTGTTGAAGGAACAGGTTTTAAAAATTTTATGAAGATGGTAGTTCCGCAGTATATAGTACCGACAAGAAAAACAATTAAGTCCAGGCTTAATTTACTGTATGAACTAAGAAAAAAAGACATGTTGAACGCCGTGAACGAACTTTCCTTTGTCGCTCTAACAACTGACTGCTGGACATCCAGAAATACCGAGTCTTACATTACAGTAACGTTGCATGGTATAACGTCTACTTGGGAACAGGTTGGTTACACCCTCACCACTGAACATATGAAGAGCAACCACGCAGCTGAAAATCTGCGAAAGAAGTTGGAAGAAGTAATTACTACCTGGGAATTGCAAGAAAAAGTAGTAGCAGTTGTTCATGACAACGCAGCGAACATTGTAAATGCGACTAAATCTTCACAGTATATACCAACCAGCATATGCTGCTTTGCTCATTCGTTGTAGTTAGCTATTAATAAAGGCCTTGATTTGGACGGAATAAAACCTTTATTAGGTAAGTGCAGTTCAGTGGTGGGTCACTTTAAACATTCTAATCTTGCAACTAACGCTCTTCGGGAACTACAAAGTCAGCTTAAACTGCCCGAACATAAATTAATACAAAGTGTGAAAACAAGATGGAATTCCGTATATTTCATGATTGAAAGACTTTTAGAGCAACGGCAGGCAATTGTGGGAGTTTTAAGCAACCGAAATTTAACTTCAAGAGCTCAAGCAATCGCTTATGAAATCGGTGAAAACGAATGGGAAGTTTTAGACAACTTACGAAAAGTTTTGGCACCCTTTGCTACGGCTACTACATACATGTCATCTCAGTCTACACCTACTGTTTCTATGGTGCAGCCTGTTACATCGTCATTTTTGGCAAATTATTTATCGAGCAAGACGAGTGACATAAAAGAAATAAAGAGTTTTAAAACCGTGGTTAGTGATGAATTTAAAACACGTTTTAATGTCGGTGTATTAAAAAATGTTCAGGCGGAGTTTTTGGATATAGCAAGCTTCCTAGATCCCAGATATAAGAACAAGGAAAGATGTGCTGGAATCAATACAAAGGTGAAGCGATACTTGGAAAATATTATCGAAGTGGCAAATTTAAGCAATTTACATAATGTATCACACAACAACTCCGACTATGAAACCGCAATTAATGTGTTGTTCCCGGATGAAGTTGATAACCATAAAAATAATAAAGAAGTTGAGAAATATATGCTTGAAAGAGAAATTCCAAAACAGTTTTCACCTTTAGAATGGTGGAAAAATAATTACAACAGGTATCCCGCCCTGGCAAGTATTGCGCGAAGATGTCTTTGTGCGCCAGCAACATCAACACCCGCCGAACGTGTTTTTTCATCTGCTGGAAATATTGTTTCAGCCAAACGAAATGCGTTAAGTACCGAGACAGTGAATATGTTAGTTTTCTTGTATCAAAATCGAAAATAAATTTAAAGTTTATCTCTAATTTTAATTTTTACATTATTCAAGAATAACAGATTATATAATTATTAATTATTATAGTTTTATATTATAATGAAATGTTAATATGTGTTACCCTTACCGACTTGTGTAATTTTTTCTTTTAGGTTTTAGAGTTAATTAATAAATTCAAAAATTCAGTCGTTTATTACAATGTAATTTGTAATATCGTAAATTGTGGATTGAATATGCCCGAAGAAGCTAGAAATCTCTATCGAAACGTAGCAATAAACGAATGAATTTTTAAATTTATTTCTTAACCTTAAAACCAAAAAGAAAAAGTTCACAAATTTTGTATCATATACTGAAATTGATGTTTAATTTGCTATAAATGTTTGCACTCGTTATAAATGATAATAAACATTGTTTTATTAGATTACCTATATAAAGTATAAAATAAACCAACACACGTTATAAGCTTTTTTTTCTTTTTTTTTTTAGTAGGTTAGTTGAAAATTTAATTCATGAGGTAGGTATCCAGGAAATATGTTTGGGCGTTTGAACGCCAAATTCATTTTTTTCTATTTTGAATAATTGGCTTGTAATTGTTATTTGCAAAACATTTATAACGTTGATTATGAAGACAGCTTAATATAATAAATTATAATACTTGTATTTTTAGCCAAAAATATTTGGAAAGTACAGTTTAATATAACTACATAATTTCCAAGCTATTCCTAGTCCTACTTTTTAAATAGAATTTTGTACATTACAATTCTAAAGATCCCCTCTTACATTTCGATTGCGAGCGCGAAAAGTAACATCTTATCTTGAAAAATATAAATTTTTAATAAAATCAGAATGAAAATTAAGAATTGACCCCACATGTTAGATATTGTTGAAAAGAGAAAATTCCCTCTCTTTAGCTAAGTCACAGCCAACTATGAGTTCTATATAAAAAATGCAACTTTATGTCATAACTCGATTTTCAAATTTTGTTTTAAAAAATTGACTACACCACTGCATTCTTATTATAAAAGTGCCTCAAGAACGTAGAAATTACGTTTCTCAATTTTCATAAATAACCGAGATACAGTCATAAAAGGAAAAGTTGAAAAATCAAATTTTCCCGTATAATTCGAAAACTAGACAATGGTAGCCAAATTTTCGTTTACACTATTAAATATTTCTCGAAAAAAGACATCGAGGACGGAGATCTGTTTTTCCACACCTTTGATAGTTATCGAGATTCCCTATGAAAACATCGAGATTTGCCCACCCGTCCCACTATAATATGCCTTAGTCTTAAATGACGAGTTTTAAAGTTAATTTTACATATTGGATTTATTCATGTACAGATTTACAAGACTTTGTTCCTTAATTGTTTCAAAATAATATTGAATATGTATTTAAAAAACAAATTTAATCTTGAACAGTAATTTTAATCTATACGCACTGTAATATGTTAATAGTGTTAATACTCCAACGTTCAAATAAATGGCTGCATTAACAACATATTTATCTAATGCTAAACGATTTCGGATTGAAGGTATGTATATAATGATGTATTTTTATTCTCAATTGGCAAACTTTACCTGGCCAGGCTTAACTCCCCATAAAAGGATTTGTAATGTACATATTTATTTTAAACACAACTTTGTCGAAAGTAAGGTTGATGCCCAAGGCGTAAGAAATTTAGTCCCAAACATGTTTTGCTTTAGCTCAGGAACTGCTTAAGTACCTAGACCTACCATTTTTATTGCACTTTTAAACCATTTTATTGTTCCTACAATACAGTTGGCATTTTTGCAAATATTGTGGGAATTTCATTTCCATGTGTTCCAGCCTTGAACAAATATAGTGGTTTAAAGAAATCTAACAAAAATTAAATTACCTCTATATTTTAAATTTCATCAAAAAGATTCAGCTTTGATGCATTAAAGTAGGAATTGTCAAACATTTCTAGATTGTCTTAGAAATGCGCTTTCACGGGAAGTAGGTAATTGTGTTACCGTTTTGGCCTCTATCACCATACGTATTCAATCATTAGTGGGCTATTTTCGAAAATATTTTGCTGATATTTCACTCACAATTTCGTGTAATTTCGCAACAAGAGTCGACGGAAACGCACAGTTTCTCAAAAAAATTTTCATCGTTTACGGTCTTATATTATGAGAATTTTTAAAAATGCTGTTTTTACAATAATGGTATTATTACACTTATACAATAAAATTCTAATGCTGGGGGCTTTTACTTTTTGGATATTGGAAGTTCAAGAAAAATATGGAAATCTTTCAATCCTGCTTATTTTTCTAACAACTGTAAAGGTTAAAATCATATCGGTAAGTTCAAGATAAAAGTAAAGCAGCTGTGACATACGACATAACAAATTTTATAACTTGGATTCTATTTCAGTGATGTTCTTTTCCTGTGAACTCTTTTCTATGCCATTTTTCCGAATTTATTCCGAGAACTTTTTTCCTTGGCCTTGTTTCCGCTTACATTACAAAGAAATGGTATATGTAGTTTGGTTAACGGACAGAAGGTCCCTACGAAAATCTACTATATGTAAACAGTATGTGTATGTATATGGCCGCCGATATCTCTAAACCGAGAGTGCTTTGCAAAAACATCAGGAACGGAAGCCAAAGTATTGCTTCTTTGATAGCATGATTTTTTTAAACCCTAAACTAAATTATTGAAACTGCGGTGTTACAGAGAAATCCAATAGAAAATGATAGTTTTTTCGCAGAACTCTTGACCTCAAAATTAAGGTTTTTTCAAAAATTGTTAACTTAATTGACATAAACTTTAAACCACTTAATAACCCTTAAGTATTAGAATCGTAACTTGCAAAAATTGTTTGAGAATATAACAATTCAAAAAAAAATGTTTATTGTATTGGAAAGTTCCAGCGCGACGTTGGTGCTCATGTTCTGAATTGTGAACAGCTGTAAGGCAATATGCATAGTATTATTTTGCAAATTTCACTAAATGCACTTCTGTAGAAGCCGACAAAGTTGTAAAACCTAAGGATTATAGTTGTCACCCCTGCACTACCTGCGTTTGAGAATACCTGAATAGCACAAAATTGTCGAAATTATTGATCTGACTCTCCAGTTTCCACTCTAAATATTTGATTTTGCGTATTGGATTTATTGAAGTACAAACTTACAATATATTTAACCAATCTTCTTAATCGTTTAAATATAATATTGAATATGGATTTTAAAAACGAACTTAATCTTGAACACCAACTTTAATCTTATACGCGCTTTGAATACCTATATTAACATAATTCAACGTTCAAATGAATGGCTGAATTAACTACATCTTTATCTAAATGTAAATGAATTTGGACTGTAGGTTTGCAGACATATGTGAACGTCGAAATTTGTCAGGTAAATTTGAGGAACGGATTACTGTGATGAATCTGGATATCGGATTTTTTTTTATAAATCTGAATTTCGGATTTTCCAGATAAATCCCAATTTGGGCTAAATCCGGATTTCCGTTTGTTGTATATATACGGATTTCGGATTTTTGGGATATATTCGGATTTCTGTTTTTCGGATAATTTCGGATTTCAAATTATTCGGATAATTCGGATTTCGGATAAAGCATAATAACGGATTTATCGGATAGCGGATTGCCATTGGCGGATTTTTTCCGGATAGTAAAATTCTAACGGATTCCGGATTATTCGGATACCGGATAATTTAAAATCCGAAATCCGGATTTCAAACTGTAACGGATTTCCCAGCACTAGTTTCGACCCAGGATCCAGAAAAAAACTTAAATTTTAGTGGAGTCTACGCTCCTGTATGGTTCGAAATAAAAAGAAAACCTTCTTGCACAAAGGAGCTTCTCATTTTTTACTTTCTCGCATACGGTAGTATATAGAAAGTATTGTAATCGTCAAAAAAATCGACTTCGAGATTTTGACGAATCTTGACGTTTTAGACCTCCTAGAGTCCGAAAAAACCATTTTTCGAATTATGTCTGTGTGTGTGTATGTGTGTGCGTGTGTGCGTGTGTGTGTGTGTGTGTGTGTGTGTGTGAACACGATAACTTAAAAACGAAATAAGGTAGACCCTTGAAATTATGTACATAGTCATTATTCAAAATTTTTAGATTCCTGTCAAATTTTGAGCGAAATCGGTTAACCGGAAGTGGCACTTTACCTAAACAGGTAGCGGTACCTATTCAAGTAAAGTACCAGTTTGCTTCGAGACATTTGAACAAAATTTTGTACATACATTTCTTATGTAGAAAAACTACCAGATATTACATTTCAGCATGATCGGTTACCCGGAAGTGGCATTTTACCTAAACAGGTAGCGGTATCCATTCAAGTAAAGTACCAGTTTGCTTCAAGTTATTTGCACGAAATTTTGCACATACATTTATTATTGAGAAAAACTCCCAGATATAAAATTTCAGTATGATAGGTTAACCTAAAGCGGCACTTTACCTAAACAGGTAGTGGTTACCTGAAAATGTAATTTTATCGCTGTATGTACATACATTGCAATCAACTTTTCAAATTTGCTAGAAAACATATACAACTGTTAAACACCAATAGTTATCAGTACCAAGGCGAATGCGAGAAAGTCTAGGGGAGCACACTCCCGATTTTTCAAATTGGTAAGTTTTTCGCGATACCTCACAAATGATCTGAAGTCAATAATTGATCCCGTATTGGAAAGGAATGGATTTTTCGTTCATCCAGAAAACCTACTTTTAAGAATGATTTTGGACAGCCGACGTCACATCAGGGAACTTGCCGTGAGAAGAATCATTAAAGCCAGAAAAAACAGTAAGTCTACGTCTATCAGAGTATTCAAGCCACCGAAAATAGAATTTTCTGCTGTGGATTACTTCGATATGATAGTGTGGCCTGATTTTCAAGTAACTCCTCCACCTATTCTGTCCTTCATAACTGACGAACAACTGGAAATCATCCTCAGAAAGGAAATGGAAGGTATAGAGAAACATTTAATAAATATTTCTCCATTTCCCTGCCACCCGCAGGCAGTAGAACGCTCCTTGAAGATGGTTACAGAAGCTGCCCTATCAGTGGCCGGAGAAGTGTCCAGAGACGGTGTAATACGAAATATATCAAACTCCAGATCAGAAATGCCCTCCTTCGAGACTAAATAGGATTATGCAGCAGGATAAACAAATTTCCCATATTTTGGAATTTTATGATTTATTGATTTATTTTACTACATCTTGAGTATACTTATTTTAACTATTTGTGAAGTAATATATTATTTGCACTACTACTCTTTTATTTTGAATACAAAATACCTTACAATGATTATTATTTTTACATCGGCCTCCATAAAAGAAATAAGTTATCTCTTTATGTCTTACATGCCAGAATTCTAAAACTTTGAACCTAAGTAGAGGGCTGAAAGTGCTAACAAAACCAAAAATTAAATATTCCCTGGTAATGTACTCATCAACACGCAACTTTTAAGTCCTGTTACAGTCGGATACGTATAACTTTTTTTTTTCGTATACATGAACGGCCCGCCCTACTGCACAAGAGCTTTGTCTTCTTCTTGGCTACAGATTTTAGGTTGGGATGACTCTGGTCCTGGTCTTCTTCTCAAGGTTTATTTAGGAAACGAGCAACTTGCCTTATTGACCAATGGTCTTCTAATTTGCTAATAATACGCTTTTTTGCAAGTTCAGTGAAATGCCAGAGCATTTTGACAGATAAATATTATTTGTCAACATGAATTTGTTTACGGTTCTGAAACCGCTTTTAATCAGTCCAACAGTAACACCCGTATGCATAGTCGTTCGCCAGCGGATCGCCGGAGTTTCATTATGAATAGTATGTTGGCGGCACTGTACGTCTATGTCAAATTCGAGGTTATCAGATTAGGTTTTCCGTCAGTTTTGACAGGAACTGACACAAAATCTAACCTGCTAACCTCGAATTTGAAATAGACGTAAACATATGTTTTAATTCAGTGTTGTTATAGACTATTAACAAAGAGCATATATTATATGCTCTTTGCTATTAATCAAATTAATTTTACTATCGTTAAGAGCTTCATTACCGTATGGATATTATCCCACTAGATATTACTGCACTCAGAGCGGTAATGGATATTACCGCACTCTTTTTAGATAAAAAATACATTGAGCCAGAATTTATTGATGAAGATAAAGTATTGAACAATACATGTTTGCTTATGGTACTTAACGAGACTTGTTTGATTGCCGCAAAACCCGGCTCACCTCCTCATTTGGCAATCAAACTCGTTTTGTTAAAATGCTCATAGTCAAACTTTTATAATTCATATTCTTATATGGGTATTTCGCCACTCTGCAAATTAAAATATTAAATAACGAAAGTATTAACAACGAACGTTTCGAGGGACAATCTGCCCTCGTTATCAACGAATAACAATTAAAACTAACAAGAACTTATCTTTTTTTCACTGGAAGGAAAAACGACCAACCTCCAATGAATTTTCTGTTAGTTTTAATTGTTATTCGTTGATAACGAGGGCAGATTGTCCCTCGAAACGTTCGTTGTTAATACTTTCGTTATTTAATATTTTAATTTGCAGAGTGGCGAAATACCCATATAAGAATATGAATTATGAATTCACGCCACAAAGAAGTTTCAGAGATTATCAAACTTTTATCGTTGATATCTATAATAAAACCATGCAAAAAAATACTTATGCATAATTTTCAACTGCATAAAATAAATGTTTACTGAATATATAATTATTTAAAGTATATTGAACGTGTATTTTTAAGGACTTTGAGCATAATAATCATGCTCATAATAAAAGAATTTTAGTGTATAAATCTTCTTAGTTGAATTGCATTATGCAAGTACATTTTTTTACGTTCCTTTAATGTAATCTCCTACCATGACTTGCCCCTTTCTCTAAATTTGTGGGAGGTGTTGAATTCCATCAGCCAATTGCTGTGTATTAATGTTAACAATAGAACGCCCTACTGCTCGCAGTACGTCTTGGATATGAAGTTGCACACCTCTGAGGGATTCTTTCATTTTAGGGAATAAATCACATTCAAAGGCAGTTTCACTACATGCAACCTCAATGCAGAATTTTTGCTCAAATTTTGTGTACATTATTTGAAGTGGTGCACTATGACAGGCTTATTTTGGGCACTTCTACTGAGGAAGTCACTTGGCAGAATATTTCGAGTCAACTTTATCTGCTGCATAATATGATCTCAATTAGCGATTCTAGGATGTATCGATTTTAATGTTTGTCTTGTTATTGAGGTTTAATAAGTCAGTTGCCACTAGATTATGAGCAACCCTAATAATAGTATACGTGTAATATTGATTGAAATGGATATATTTCCACTACATTCGGCAATGAAATTACGACGAAAACATCTCTGAACTTGATTAAATTTAATAACTTTTTAAATACGAAAACGATATTGTGGAAATTTATCCATTTCAATTAAGATTGCATGTGTTCAAGTACAGTTTTCTGAAACTGGCGAACTTTACATATGTTTTGTTTTTCCAAGAATTAAATAAGTCATACCACTTTGAGAACCCTGTATTTTTCATCACGAGAATTAATTTCAAATGAGGCAAGTATTAATTTTAAAATAATAATATATATTTGATACTTCATTATTAACAATAAAAAACATTACTGATATAAAACCGAAGGAAATCACAAATCAGTATTATAATAAAAAATTGCTCCACTACTGAGTTTGTATTTCTTAACATCATAAGATTGATGACATATTTAATTGCAACACCTCCATATTTTCGGTATGTGAAAGCAACTGTACTTCTCTACTGATGAAAGTTGAACTTCTACTTTCATTTAGGCTAAACTGCTTGAAAATAGCTACTTTCATATTATATGAAAAGAAAAAACTTATTTGCATCATTTATGCTTGTCCCTTTTTTTAAATTTGCTGCCAACATGTAAACATAAAATAAACCTACTCACTAATTTATTAAATAGTAAATTAGCAGTATAATTATGCGCTTTAAAGAATTATTATTATTGTGCCTGTTATAATGTAATAAACTTGTATCAATGCTGAAAGTTTAAAAGTCTATCTCTATATATTAAATTATTATTACAGAATTCTATCTATGAATAAACCAGACATCTGTTGGGTATATGCATAACTAAAAAAATGTTTCTTTTTTTGCTGTTTGTATCTGCGATATTTGACGTTGTGTTGCCACCGGTGATGGTGATTATAACCTACATTCGTACTAATTGTAAACGTCAGCAAACTGCAGCAGTATTATTTTACAAAAACAAAAATTCTATTAACATTTAACTAACCAATTTTATCGGAGTGCTTTGTAAAGTTTCGGCCAGTGTAGTGCAGAATGAGACAATCCAAGGGCAGCAAAGCTAAAGAATCGAGCAAGGAAAAGAAGCTGCGCAAGAAGGAGTTCGCAGAGACCAAGAGGCAAGTTTATACCATCGCTTTACCTGCCCTCGCAGCTGCGTTCCTGTTCATCATAGCCTATGTGTATATCAAAACTCGAAACAAGCAGTATATAGATTAAACGGTGCATTTCTACGTTGTATCTGTTACAAACATGTAATCGAAGATAATTATTTTTGCGAATAAATTTTAATGAAATGAAACACCAGTTTTTTTTTATTTGGATATATTTTGTTCTTATATAAATAGTGTTTTACATTATGAATACTTATAAAAAATATTACACGGTTATATACATAAAATTACATCCGAACATCTAGTTTTCTTTCACACATTCTTAACTCAATACACCACAAGCACACCTACACCAGTATCAGTAACATTAAATTGCTTCATTTGTGCTGCTGGAAAGTTATTGAACTTAAACTAGTAACGATTAGATATGGCAATGCTGCAGTCTGTAGGTTGCAAAAAGGCAGTTTAATATATATACAAATGTACAAAAGGACTGGCAAATGGTATCACAGCAATAAATCTGAGAAGGCACCCCCGAACCAAACAAGTACGATGGGCAGCAGATAATGGGCAAGTGCTTTAGCGAGTGTCGGGCCACTGATGGTGGTAGCCGCTCCCTGCGTCACTTCAGGAGGCCGAGTGCTGCTGGGAAGCGTAGGTGGAACTGGTGGAGGATTGGTCTCTGCTCTTGGAAGTTCCGGAATGCCCATACCGTAGTGGTCTCCAGAGCCTTCGAGTGCATCCATTCCAGAACCGGAACCGCTAATGTTTGGCATGTCATCGGAATCGTCCGCTAAATCAACATCTTGCCCTTGATAAGCAGATTGTAATTTGCTAACTAGCGCTTGCAGAACAAATATCTGCTGGCTCAGAATGGGAGGAGATGATTGTGGTGGCGAAGGCATTGGCTGGGGTTCGTATTTGCCCAAAGCTGTGCCGTTCCAGCAGCTACCATCAGCACTTGGTGCAGCTGCTTCACCATTACAAAATTGATAGGGCAGCTGACTCCAGAATTGACGGCTATCCTTTACTTTCTGTAAAACAATAAGAACATTTAACACTTCATCCAGATAAAAATTATTCTCTAACATTTATTGTTATGTATATTAAATATACAGAAAATATTACAGAATAAGATTAATAATGTGATTGTTGGTTTTATACGAAGGTAAAAGAAGGTCATACAGTAAAACTTCACTCAACGTTAATAATTGTGACTAATATACAATGCAACTGATAAGGTTGGACTTAATTACATCTTTTAGAAGTTTTCATGGTATTTAAAACTTTAATTTTACAGTGTAATTAAGATTTACCACACAATAAACTTTTATTTTTTTGAGTAAGTTCAAATAATTACGACTATTAAAGTTAAAACGGTTTGTGAAACTAGAATTTCATTGGTGCGTATTAGAGACGCCCATGGCATTTTACTTTGATATGAGATTTTTAAACCAAGCGGTATTTTGCTGGTGCAAAGTATATAACAAATTTCAGTTACATTTTGCCATGTACTTCGTACAATATCATAACTTGCAAAGTAAATAAGCCTAAATAAATTATTATTTCAAACTTCTCCTCGTATGTATGTACGTATTTTTAAAATATTAGATTTATAACTAAAGTGCTATGTATTATCACCTGCTTTATATCCCTAATTAGTTTTTCTAGAGTTGCTACAGTTTCAACCTTCTTCCGCTTCTTCTTGTTGTTGTTGTTATTATTAAAATTAAGAGATTCAAAAGTAATCTCATCTTCGGTATTTTTGGTTTTACGTGCTTCTACACGAGGCTCTTCAACCTTGCTTTGGTCACTCGCTGGTGTGTTTCGACGCCGTCGCTGCAAGACCGGGTTTCCACAGCCTGAGAACACCCTCTGCGATACTTCAGCACCGTTTTCTTGAAATATCATCACAGCTTCGGATATCTTTATGTTGATTGGTTCGACTACCATTTCTATGTTGAACGGTCCTAGCAGTCTGTCTGCTACCTTATCCAAGGCATCTAGAATTAGAAAATAGTTTTTAGCACATTTAAATTAACTGTGGTTATTTCCACCTGGTATGTGCTAGTATTTATGATTTGGAAGTGTGTTTATGACAACCTTTATGTATTAGTCAGTATCAAATAGGGCACCGACTGGGATTAGAAATCAGTTTAAGGTTACAAAAATTCCAATTTATTGTAATGCTTTACTTATTAAAATACTTGTTTCTTGTCTCTATTATTGAAGTTGCAAAAACTAATATATACATGGCAGGAGAGGGAACGCTACTTTTCCCTCGGTGTGTTAACTTACACCTTGCGAAAATCTTGCCTTTCTCAGCTAAACAAAATTAAGGAATTTTTATAATAAAATGAGACGCAAAAAAAATTATAAAAAGTAAAAACACTAGACTAAAAGATGTGGACACATTATGATATGTAATGAACTACTAAAATATGGAGAAAATAATCTCAAGTGAAAGCCCTCCCCTGGAACTGAAATTGTCAAAAGAAGAGTCACCCTCCTCTGAAACTAAATCGGTGGATGAGATCTCAATTTCCTCACTCGACAGCTTGATTGTCGTGGAAAGGAGAACAACCATCTTCTCTGAAACTGAATTCTTTCTGTCAGAGAATGAGCTCTCAATTCTCTCACTTGACAGATTTTTCGATTGCTTTCAAAATGTCTAATTGTCGTCGGAATAAAAACAATCATTTCCCTCGAAACCAAAATGGTCGAAAGAAGAACTGTCATCTCTCCTGATACTGAATTTTTTGTCAGTTTATGAGGTCTCAATTCTCTCACTCGACAGATATCTCGAATGCTTTGGAAAAGTTGTCTAACTGTTGTGAAACGAAGAACAACCATCTCTCCAGAAACTAAAATTGTCAAAAGGAGAACTCCCTTCTCTCCTGAAACTGAATTTTTATGTCGGTGGGCAAGATCTAAATTCTCCCACTTAAAGATTTCTCAAATGGTTTAAAAATGTTGTCTAATTGTCTTGAAAGGAAGAACAATCATCCCCATGAAACTGAAATTGTCAAAAGAAGAACTCCTTTCTCTCCTGAAACTGAAATTTCTATATCGGTGGATGAGGTGTCGATTCTCTTACTTGAATGATTTCTCTAATGCTTAGGAAAAGTTGTCTAATTGTCGTGAAAAAACGAACAATTATCTCCCTCAAAACAAAAATTGTCGAAAGAAGAATCACCATCACTCTTGAAACTGAATCTGCTGTGTCTCAATTATCTTATTCAACAGATTTCTCGAATGCTTTGAAAATGTTTTATAATTATTGCAAAAAGAACACCATTCATCTCCCCTGAAACTAAAATTGTAAAAGATGAAGTACTGTCCCTCCTGAAACTGAATCTTGTATGTCAGTGGATGAGGTCTAGATTCTATCATTCAACAGATTTATTGAATGCTTTGGAAAAGTTGTCTAATTGTTGTGGAAAGAAGAATAGTCATTTCCCTTAAACTGAAATTGTTGAATGAAGAACCACCATCTCTTGAAACTGAATTTTCTGTGTGGGTTGACGAGGTCCAGATCCTCTCATTTGATTGATTTCTCGAATGCTTTGGAAAAGTTGTCTAATTGTCGTGAAAAAAAGAACAACTATCTCCCTCAAAACACAAATTGTCGAAAGAAGAATCACCATCACTCTTGAAACTGAATCTGCTGTGTCTCAACTATTTTATTCAACAGATTTCTCGAATGCTTTGAAAATGTTTTCTAATTATTGCGAAAAGAACAACATTCATCTCCCCTGAAACTAAAATTGTCAAAAGATGAATTACTGTCCCTCCTGAAACTGAATCTTCTATGTCAGTGGATGAGGTCTAGATTCTATCATTCAATAGATTTATTGAATGCTTTGGAAAAGTTGTCTAATTGTCGTGGAAAGAAGAAAAGTTATCTCCTTAAACTGAAATTGTTGAATGAAGAACCACCATCTCTCCTGAAACTGAACTTTCTGTGTGGGTTGAGGAGGTCTAGATCCTCTCACTTGATTGATTTCTCGAATGCTTTGGAAAAGTTGTCTAATTGTCGTGAAAAAAAGAACAACTATCTCCCTCAAAACACAAATTGTCGAAAGAAGAATCACCGTCACTCTTGAAACTGAATCTGCTGTGTCTCAACTATTTTATTCAACAGATTTCTCGAATGCTTTGAAAATGTTTTCTAATTATTGCGAAAAGAACAACACTCATCTCCCCTGAAACTAAAATTGTCAAAAGATGAATTACTGTCCCTCCTGAAACTGAATCTTCTATGTCAGTGGATGAGGTCTAGATTCTATCATTCAACAGATTTATTGAATGCTTTGGAAAAGTTGTCTAATTGTCGTGGAAAGAAGAACAGTCATCTCCCTTAAACTGAAATTGTTGAAAGAAGAACCACCATCTCTCCTGAAACTGAATTTTCTGTGTGGGTTGACGAGGTCTAGATCCTCTCACTTGATTGATTTCTCGAATGCTTTGGAAAAGTTGTCTAATTGTCGTGAAAAAAAGAACAACTATCTCCCTCAAAACACAAATTGTCGAAAGAAGAATCACCGTCACTCTTGAAACTGAATCTGCTGTGTCTCAACTATTTTATTCAACAGATTTCTCGAATGCTTTGAAAATGTTTTCTAATTATTGCGAAAAGAACAACACTCATCTCCCCTGAAACTAAAATTGTCAAAAGATGAATTACTGTCCCTCCTGAAACTGAATCTTCTATGTCAGTGGCTGAGGTCTGGATTCTATCATTCAACAGATTTATTGAATGCTTTGGAAAAGTTGTCTAATTGTCGTGGAAAGAAGAACAGTCATCTCCCTTAAACTGAAATTGTTGAAAGAAGAACCACCATCTCTCCTGAAACTGAATTTTCTGTGTGGGTTGACGAGGTCTAGATCCTCTCACTTGATTGATTTCTCGAATGCTTTGGAAAAGTTGTCTAATTGTCGTGAAAAAAGGAACAAATATCTCCCTCAAAACACAAATTGTCGAAAGAAGAATCACCGTCACTCTTGAAACTGAATCTGCTGTGTCTCAACTATTTTATTCAACAGATTTCTCGAATGCTTTGAAAATGTTTTCTAATTATTGCGAAAAGAACAACACTCATCTCCCCTGAAACTAAATTGTCAAAAGATGAATTACTGTCCCTCCTGAATTTTCTGTGTGGGTTGACGAGGTCTAGATCCTCTCACTTGATTGATTTCTCGAATGCTTTGGAAAAGTTGTCTAATTGTCGTGGAAAGAAGAACAGTTATCTCCCTTAAACTGAAATTGTTGAATGAAGAACCACCATCTCTCCTGAAACTGAATTTTCTGTGTAGGTTGACGAGGTCTAGATCCTCTTACTTTACTGATTTCTCGAATGCTTTGGAAAAGCTGTCTAATTGTCGTGGAAAGAAGAACAGTCATCTCCCTTAAACTGAAATTGTTGAATGAAGAACCACCATCTCTCCTGAAACTGAATTTTCTGTGTGGGTTGACAAGGTCTAGATCCTCTCACTTGATTGATTTCTCGAATGCTTTGGAAAAGTTGTCTAATTGTCGTGGAAAGAAGAACAGTCGTCTCCCTTAAACTGAAATTGTTGAATGATGAACCACCATCCTTCCTGAAACTGAATTTTCTGTGTGGGTTGACGAGGTCTAGATCATCTCACTTAACAGATTTCTCGAATGCTTTGGAAAAGTTTTCTAACTTTCATAGAAAGAAGAACTTCCTCTCTCACCCGTCACATTTCATACATGCTTAGGAAAAGTGGTCTAATTTTCTTAAAAGAAGAACAATCGTCTGTCTGAAACTCAAATTGTCAAAAGAGGAACTCTGGTTTCTCCTAAAATTGATCAAGAAGAACAATCGTCTCTCTGAAACTCAAATTGTCAAAAGAGGAACTCTGGTTTCTCCTAAAACTGATCCTTCTCAGTATTTTCAGTTTTTGAAAAACAAGTAGGCCTTGACAGGGAAGCGAAAACTATTTTATTTTTAGGTAAACTACCCTTTGTGTTCATGCTACGGCAAAATGTTATTAAGAAAAGTTGTTCAGAATGATAAATTTCAGAAAGATCTCTCAACTTAGTAAAACAGTTATTGTTTAGATTAAACAATATAAACTGTTAATATACACACACGATCATTGAAAATGAACAGGGTTACACAACACATGTTACACATTTGAAACATTTGTGTTTGGAAGGCTACTATAACCGTGTTATCCAAAAAGTACTTCATCTAATGCACACGGTTTCATAAAAGTAGCCCGATATTTCTGTAATTTTGCATGAGGCCATAATATTGGTTGCACAGCCCTGTTCATTTTCAATGATTCTTTGTGTACATAGTTTTGGAAAATGATTAAACCAATAATATTTTTTATATACATATTTTGACTCGATGCCGGAAAAAGGTCCGCAGGAAAAAGTTCCGCGGAAAATGTTCCGCCGGAAAAAGTGCCGTGGGGAAATAAATCCGCAGGAAAAAGTTCGGCAAGAAAAAGTTCCGCAGGAAAGCGATGCTTTGGTGTTTTGTCCATGTTACATGATTAATAAGTACCATACCATAGGGTACAAATGCATATGATAAAAATGGAAAAATTTGCTGGGCTCTTATGTATATTATAATTACATTTATAGTATTTTAAATTACTACAGTGACTATATAATCACAGTGTGGCCATACAATTTTTGACTGGTACTTTTTTATCCAATATCAAAATACGATTTTGCGGAAAACCATGATGATGTAATAAAAAAATATAATTTTTTAACGGTGTAAGCGACATTTGATAACAAAAAATTACTAAAGTCAAAATAAAATTTTACAATTCATTTGCTGAAGTGAAAGAAAGTTATTCAAAATGACTAATCTCTCAAATACAATAAAATACCACAAAGAGGTTTAAATGTTGAAGAAATATGAGTCATAAGGTGTTTTCATCAATTTATTACAATTAATGGAAATTGGAAAGTTCAAATCCAAAACGCAAATGATATAACATCATTTGTATAGAAATCTTCTCGGTAATTTAATGTGCTTTATTAACATCTAAATTATATTAAATAGATACATCTAAACTCCAATCTAGCAAACTGGTGCTTAGGCGCATGCGATTGATAATGTGATTCTCAGTTTGTCGGAGGTTCTACAAATGTTCAGACAATGGAGGCAAAACACGAGAGTTTCATGCCAGACCCAATTTTGGCTGCCGTCAAGGTGCTAATTTAGGTTAGCTGCAGTTTAAGATTTGTGAATACTTAGTACAAAAATGCCTGTGTATCACCATAAAACAAGCAGTTAGTCCAATCGTGGACAATAATATTGAATTTGAATTTCCCAATGAGTATTTCTCTTATTTATAGCTTAAAATCCAGTTTCGCCACTGGCATAACAGTTCCTCTAATTTCATATTCCGGAAATGTCAAAATGTACCAGTGGGCTATACTGGGGTTTTCCCGACATTAACTACCTGCCATACATGTTCAACCTGGAATTGCAAATGTACACCGCAATAATCTATTGAACAGTTACTTACGAATATTTAAGCAATATAAAACTTACAAGAAAATATTTATTTCTCTGTTAAATGTTCTGGATTGTTTGTTGTTATTACTGTTCTGATTATCGTAAATAACTAATTTGTGAAAAACGTCAAAATATGGTTCTTTTCCGTATAAACAAACTATAATTTGGAAAACTCATGGCCGCGGGAATACTAATGGCGGATTTCATCACGTGATACGTCCACTCAAACTTTTGACAAGTTATAAAATGCCAATGTCTTATTTTGACATTAGTAACCTTTTGGGGTGAAATTCGGTGCACGGTCCGGTCTATATCGCATCCGCTGCGAGCGAAGTAAGTTTATAGTTCGATCAGCGTGTATGTCAAAATGTTGTGGGTGCCGCTTGCCGCTATCAATGTTTAAAGCAATGCGTTGCGCTCTCGGCGGTGGTCCAGGTTAATGGTTTATGTTAGTTGTTAGGTCTTGATAATTTTTTTTAGAGAAAAAATACGAGAGAGAGTTTGTTTAACACAATGCGTTGCGCTCTCGGCGGTGGTCCAGGTTAATGGTTTATGTTAGTTGTTAGGTCTGGTTATTTTTTTTTTAGAGAAAAAATACGAGAGAGAGTTTGTTCAACGCAATGCGTTGCGCTCTCGGCGGTGGTCCAGGTTAATGGTTTATGTTAGTTGTTAAGTCTTGATAATTTTTTTAGAGAAAAAATACGAGAGAGAGTTTGTTCAACGCAATGCGTTGCGCTCTCGGCGGTGGTCCAGGTTAATGGTTTATGTTAGTTGTTAGGTCTTGATAATTTTTTTTTAGAGAAAAAATACGAGAGAGAGTTTGTTCAATGCAATGCGTTGCGCTCTCGGCGGTGGTCCAGGTTAATGGTTTATGTTAGTTGTTAGGTCTTGATAATTTTTTTTAGAGAAAAAATACGAGAGAGAGTTTGTTCAACGCAATGCGTTGCGCTCTCGGCGGTGGTCCAGGTTAATGGTTTATGTTAGTTGTTAAGTCTTGATAATTTTTTTAGAGAAAAAATACGAGAGAGTTTGTTCAATGCAATGCGTTGCGCTCTCGGTGGTGGTCCAGGTTAATGGTTTATGTTAGTTGTTAGGTCTTGATAATTTTTTTTAGAGAAAAAATACGAGAGAGAGTTTGTTCAATGCAATGCGTTGCGCTCTCGGCGGTGGTCCAGGTTAATGGTTTATGTTAGTTGTTAAGTCTTGATAATTTTTTTAGAGAAAAAATACGAGAGAGTTTGTTCAATGCAATGCGTTGCGCTCTCGGTGGTGGTCCAGGTTAATGGTTTATGTTAGTTGTTAGGTCTTGATAATTTTTTTTAGAGAAAAAATACGAGAGAGAGTTTGTTCAACGCAATGCGTTGCGCTCTCGGCGGTGGTCCAGGTTAATGGTTTATGTTAGTTGTTAGGTCTTGATAATTTTTTTTTAGAGAAAAAATACGAGAGAGAGTTTGTTCAATGCAATGCGTTGCGCTCTCGGCGGTGGTCCAGGTTAATGGTTTATGTTAGTTGTTAAGTCTTGATAATTTTTTTAGAGAAAAAATACGAGAGAGAGTTTGTTCAACGCAATGCGTTGCGCTCTCGGCGGTGGTCCAGGTTAATGGTTTATGTTAGTTGTTAAGTCTTGATAATTTTTTTAGAGAAAAAATACGAGAGAGAGTTTGTTCAACGCAATGCGTTGCGCTCTCGGTGGTGGTCCAGGTTAATGGTTTATGTTAGTTGTTAGGTCTTGATATTTTTTTTAGAGAAAAAATACGAGAGAGAGTTTGTTCAATGCAATGCGTTGCGCTCTCGGCGGTGGTCCAGGTTAATGGTTTATGTTAGTTGTTAAGTCTTGATAATTTTTTTAGAGAAAAAATACGAGAGAGAGTTTGTTCAACGCAATGCGTTGCGCTCTCGGCGGTGGTCCAGGTTAATGGTTTATGTTAGTTGTTAAGTCTTGATAATTTTTTTAGAGAAAAAATACGAGAGAGAGTTTGTTCAACGCAATGCGTTGCGCTCTCGGCGGTGGTCCAGGTTAATGGTTTATGTTAGTTGTTAGGTTTTGATAATTTTTTTTTAGAGAAAAAATACGAGAGAGTTTGTTCAATGCAATGCGTTGCGCTCTCGGTGGTGGTCCAGGTTAATGGTTTATGTTAGTTGTTAGGTCTTGATAATTTTTTTTAGAGAAAAAATACGAGAGAGAGTTTGTTCAACGCAATGCGTTGCGCTCTCGGCGGTGGTCCAGGTTAATGGTTTATGTTAGTTGTTAGGTCTTGATAATTTTTTTTTAGAGAAAAAATACGAGAGAGAGTTTGTTCAATGCAATGCGTTGCGCTCTCGGCGGTGGTCCAGGTTAATGGTTTATGTTAGTTGTTAAGTCTTGATAATTTTTTTAGAGAAAAAATACGAGAGAGAGTTTGTTCAACGCAATGCGTTGCGCTCTCGGCGGTGGTCCAGGTTAATGGTTTATGTTAGTTGTTAAGTCTTGATAATTTTTTTAGAGAAAAAATACGAGAGAGAGTTTGTTCAACGCAATGCGTTGCGCTCTCGGTGGTGGTCCAGGTTAATGGTTTATGTTAGTTGTTAGGTCTTGATAATTTTTTTTAGAGAAAAAATACGAGATAGAGTTTGTTCAATGCAATGCGTTGCGCTCTCGGCGGTGGTCCAGGTTAATGGTTTATGTTAGTTGTTAAGTCTTGATAATTTTTTTAGAGAAAAAATACGAGAGAGAGTTTGTTCAACGCAATGCGTTGCGCTCTCGGCGGTGGTCCAGGTTAATGGTTTATGTTAGTTGTTAAGTCTTGATAATTTTTTTAGAGAAAAAATACGAGAGAGAGTTTGTTCAACGCAATGCGTTGCGCTCTCGGCGGTGGTCCAGGTTAATGGTTTATGTTAGTTGTTAGGTTTTGATAATTTTTTTTTAGAGAAAAAATACGAGAGAGTTTGTTCAATGCAATGCGTTGCGCTCTCGGTGGTGGTCCAGGTTAATGGTTTATGTTAGTTGTTAGGTCTTGATAATTTTTTTTAGAGAAAAAATACGAGAGAGAGTTTGTTCAACGCAATGCGTTGCGCTCTCGGCGGTGGTCCAGGTTAATGGTTTATGTTAGTTGTTAAGTCTTGATAATTTTTTTAGAGAAAAAATACGAGAGAGAGTTTGTTCAATGCAATGCGTTGCGCTCTCGGCGGTGGTCCAGGTTAATGGTTTATGTTAGTTGTTAAGTCTTGATAATTTTTTTAGAGAAAAAATACGAGAGAGAGTTTGTTCAATGCAATGCGTTGCGCTCTCGGCGGTGGTCCAGGTTAATGGTTTATGTTAGTTGTTAAGTCTTGATAATTTTTTTAGAGAAAAAATACGAGAGAGAGTTTGTTCAACGCAATGCGTTGCGCTCTCGGCGATGGTCCAGGTTAATGGTTTATGTTAGTTGTTAAGTCTTGATAATTTTTTTAGAGAAAAAATACGAGAGAGAGTTTGTTCAACGCAATGCGTTGCGCTCTCGGCGGTGGTCCAGGTTAATGGTTTATGTTAGTTGTTAGGTTTTGATAACTTTTTTTATAGAAAAAATACGAGAGAGAGTTTGTTCAACGCAATGCGTTGCGCTCTCGGTGGTGGTCCAGGTTAATGGTTTATGTTAGTTGTTAGGTCTTGATAATTTTTTTTAGAGAAAAAATACGAGAGAGAGTTTGTTCAATGCAATGCGTTGCGCTCTCGGCGGTGGTCCAGGTTAATGGTTTATGTTAGTTGTTAAGTCTTGATAATTTTTTTAGAGAAAAAATACGAGAGAGAGTTTGTTCAACGCAATGCGTTGCGCTCTCGGCGGTGGTCCAGGTTAATAGTTTATGTTAGTTGTTAAGTCTTGATAATTTTTTTAGAGAAAAAATACGAGAGAGAGTTTGTTCAACGCAATGCGTTGCGCTCTCGGCGGTGGTCCAGGTTAATGGTTTATGTTAGTTGTTAAGTCTTGATAATTTTTTTAGAGAAAAAATACGAGAGAGAGTTTGTTCAATGCAATGCGTTGCGCTCTCGGCGGTGGTCCAGGTTAATGGTTTATGTTAGTTGTTAAGTCTTGATAATTTTTTTTTAGAGAAAAAATACGAGAGAGAGTTTGTTCAATGCAATGCGTTGCGCTCTCGGCGGTGGTCCAGGTTAATGGTTTATGTTAGTTGTTAAGTCTTGATAATTTTTTTAGAGAAAAAATACGAGAGAGAGTTTGTTCAACGCAATGCGTTGCGCTCTCGGCGATGGTCCAGGTTAATGGTTTATGTTAGTTGTTAAGTCTTGATAATTTTTTTAGAGAAAAAATACGAGAGAGAGTTTGTTCAACGCAATGCGTTGCGCTCTCGGCGGTGGTCCAGGTTAATGGTTTATGTTAGTTGTTAGGTTTTGATAACTTTTTTTATAGAAAAAATACGAGAGAGAGTTTGTTCAACGCAATGCGTTGCGCTCTCGGTGGTGGTCCAGGTTAATGGTTTATGTTAGTTGTTAGGTCTGGTTATTTTTTTTTTAGAGAAAAAATACGAGAGAGAGTTTGTTCAACGCAATGCGTTGCGCTCTCGGCGGTGGTCCAGGTTAATGGTTTATGTTAGTTGTTAAGTCTTGATAATTTTTTTAGAGAAAAAATACGAGAGAGAGTTTGTTCAACGCAATGCGTTGCGCTCTCGGCGATGGTCCAGGTTAATGGTTTATGTTAGTTGTTAAGTCTTGATAATTTTTTTAGAGAAAAAATACGAGAGAGAGTTTGTTCAACGCAATGCGTTGCGCTCTCGGCGGTGGTCCAGGTTAATGGTTTATGTTAGTTGTTAGGTTTTGATAACTTTTTTTATAGAAAAAATACGAGAGAGAGTTTGTTCAACGCAATGCGTTGCGCTCTCGGTGGTGGTCCAGGTTAATGGTTTATGTTAGTTGTTAGGTCTTGATAATTTTTTTTAGAGAAAAAATACGAGAGAGAGTTTGTTCAATGCAATGCGTTGCGCTCTCGGCGGTGGTCCAGGTTAATGGTTTATGTTAGTTGTTAAGTCTTGATAATTTTTTTAGAGAAAAAATACGAGAGAGAGTTTGTTCAACGCAATGCGTTGCGCTCTCGGCGGTGGTCCAGGTTAATAGTTTATGTTAGTTGTTAAGTCTTGATAATTTTTTTAGAGAAAAAATACGAGAGAGAGTTTGTTCAACGCAATGCGTTGCGCTCTCGGCGGTGGTCCAGGTTAATGGTTTATGTTAGTTGTTAAGTCTTGATAATTTTTTTAGAGAAAAAATACGAGAGAGAGTTTGTTCAATGCAATGCGTTGCGCTCTCGGCGGTGGTCCAGGTTAATGGTTTATGTTAGTTGTTAAGTCTTGATAATTTTTTTTTAGAGAAAAAAATACGAGAGAGAGTTTGTTCAATGCAATGCGTTGCGCTCTCGGCGGTGGTCCAGGTTAATGGTTTATGTTAGTTGTTAAGTCTTGATAATTTTTTTAGAGAAAAAATACGAGAGAGAGTTTGTTCAACGCAATGCGTTGCGCTCTCGGCGATGGTCCAGGTTAATGGTTTATGTTAGTTGTTAAGTCTTGATAATTTTTTTAGAGAAAAAATACGAGAGAGAGTTTGTTCAACGCAATGCGTTGCGCTCTCGGCGGTGGTCCAGGTTAATGGTTTATGTTAGTTGTTAGGTTTTGATAACTTTTTTTATAGAAAAAATACGAGAGAGAGTTTGTTCAACGCAATGCGTTGCGCTCTCGGTGGTGGTCCAGGTTAATGGTTTATGTTAGTTGTTAGGTCTTGATAATTTTTTTTAGAGAAAAAATACGAGAGAGAGTTTGTTCAATGCAATGCGTTGCGCTCTCGGCGGTGGTCCAGGTTAATGGTTTATGTTAGTTGTTAAGTCTTGATAATTTTTTTAGAGAAAAAATACGAGAGAGAGTTTGTTCAACGCAATGCGTTGCGCTCTCGGCGGTGGTCCAGGTTAATAGTTTATGTTAGTTGTTAAGTCTTGATAATTTTTTAGAGAAAAAATACGAGAGAGAGTTTGTTCAACGCAATGCGTTGCGCTCTCGGCGGTGGTCCAGGTTAATGGTTTATGTTAGTTGTTAGGTTTTGATAATTTTTTTTTAGAGAAAAAATACGAGAGAGAGTTTGTTCAATGCAATGCGTTGCGCTCTCGGCGGTGGTCCAGGTTAATGGTTTATGTTAGTTGTTAGGTCTTGATAATTTTTTTTAGAGAAAAAATACGAGAGAGAGTTTGTTCAACGTTACATTTTTATGTTCACTGTTATTTTTGCGCATGCGCACTAGACCGGACCGTGCACCGAATCTTTACCACTTTTTGTAACTGTGATTATATTGCAGGTTAAGTTTTACGTCAGTCTGTGTCAAACAACAAACAAACCCTAACCTTTTAATCTTGAATTTGACAGAGATTGACAATACACTTCAATACTGCCAAACGTATAACACATATCAAGGCCTGCTCAGAATCATTTTTTTTTATCTCATGGTATAATCTGTAGTGTAAGTTGCCTTTTTTATGAATAAAACATTATGTATGAAATCGACATTATGTTATTATTTCTTATTTAACTTTTCCACGGCCGTGGGTGTTCACGCGTAACTTTTTCCTGCGAAACTTTTTCCTGCGGATTTATTTCCCGACGGCACTTTTTCCGGCGGAACATTTTCCGGTGGAACTTTTTCCGGCGGAACTTTTTCCGGGATTCATTTTGACTTCTTCAGAAATTACACATTAATATAATAGACATATAGTACATTTTTTTTTTCTATAATAATTTCCAAGGGGATAAGTTGCATTCCTTGCAGGGACCCTAGTTTTAATAATGTTGGTACATAGATATTTAGTTCTTTTCTTCCACTAAAAAATTATTGTCATTTTGACAGATATGTCATAATTTAATATCGCTTGCTTCATTTTTGCATTTAAAATATTTCTTGGTTTTCTTTTTTTATCAGATTTTATTGATGATGATGATGATACCATGTTAAAAAAAGAAATTTGTCAAGAGTTCAAATTAAGAAACTTTGACATTCAAAATTGACACATAACCATAATTTTGAAAAAGTTCTACCAACACGAGGTATAAAAATTTCCTAGCGTTTTAATCACATGTCTACCAACATTGTAACACTTTGACAGTTATTATAGAAAAAAAAACGTACTTTATGTAAAGTTGACAAAAATGTTTAGATTTTAAGATTTAAAATGTTCAAGGTTAAAACTAATTCTTGCTATACTAAATTTCAAATAAGAATGCAGTAGATGGCGCTCTAAACTCAAACTCAGTAAGGTTACTAGATCAACACACTAAAGTGAAGGTACCGCCATTATTGATTTTATATATCTATCCTTATCTCACAATTTTCTCCAACTACACATTCCTGACTTTACAGCAGTGCCATTACACCAAAACGAAAATCCCCGAAAAACTAGTGTCTTCCCTATTGCACTTGGGGAATTTGAATTTGTTATCTTTATCTTACAATTTTCTCACATTCTCACACGAGGAATGGAATGGCGGTACCTATTAATCTAGTGACCTTAAAACTCAGTGAGGTTACTAAATCATAAAGGTACCGCCAACTGTGCAAACAATCTTTTGTCTCTTTTAATTTGGGGTTCCTGTCATTAGTGTCTTACTCTCACTCTCACTTTCTTACAGTGCTCTGTCCTTTTTAATTTGGGGGAAGGCGGTACCTTTATGTATTTAGTGACCTTAAAACTGCACTTCTCGTCAGAGTCCACTATTTATCGGTTTACTTTTATATTTTTAGGAAGATTCACATCGAATGTCAAATTGGCAACTTTGAAAAATTGTTTATGGTTGTAATTATGACTTGGTTTCAACCAATCACGGCCATAGTTATGATTACTACTTAGTTCCCAAGTACTGCATACTTTTGTGAAATTTAGTATATATAAGTTACTCATATAATATTTAAAACGAATTTGTAAAGATAAAACGGTTTTTTCTAAGTCGACAGATCTTTAGGAAATTTTGTGTAGGGCCATAATTTATCATTCTGAGCAACTTTTCTTAATACAATTTTGCCGTATAATAAACAAAAAGGGTAGTTTACCTGAAAATAAAATAGTTTTTGCTTCCCTGTCAAGGCCTACTTGTTTTTCAAAAACTGAAAATATTCTTAAATTTCTAAAATAAACCAAGCAGGACCGAATCCCAGAACCTTAAAATCAAATTCAAAAATTTTTAGTTCATCTCACTTCTTGTAACATCAATCCTGGGACACACTGTAGAATGTAATATAGAAATATAGAATAAATTCCAAAAAAATTTTTAAAAAGCCATCAGTCATTCATTTAAAGCTAAATGTAAAACAGTTTTACCAAATGGCTGCTACCATAAATAATTATCAGAATATCAAACATTTCCACAATATTAAACAAATCTGATGATAAATCAATGAATAAAACCGCCAAAATTAATTGGATAATACCTAAGTGACGTGGATTCATGCGGACAGATAATATTAATAGTTAAACTGTCAAATCATATTTCACTTTAAGTTATGAAATTTAATTTAAAAAATAACATGCTGAAAGGAAGAGTTACAACTGGCTGCTGGTTAACCCCACTGTGACACTGACCAATATGTCATCATATATTACATTGATATATCGGCTGAGCGAATACTGTAATATGCTTTTATTTATTACAGTCCTTTATTGTGGTAGTGTAGATAACCTGCTTGAAGTGTTTAATGTGAAAAATGAAAAATAGCAACTGTATATGAAGCTTTGGTAATTTAAATACAATTTTAACTGTCTAAAAAATATACAGTAGTTTTTTACATTCAATTAGGAATACGATGGGTGGGTGCCCAGAAAGTAGGAAAATTTGTTTTGTACTAAAATCAAATTTAACAATTTTCTTTACGAATAATGTATACTTTTAAACTATTAATTTAATGTTTTTATCCACAATCACCTTATAATTGAAGTTTTATCCACACTTATGAACCATCTAAAGTACCACTTTATCCACTCGTGGAATAATGAAATTACTTTATTCCACTAGTGGAATAAAACCATGTCACTTACTACTGCATTGTTGGTAGCACTGTCAAGCTATGCCAAATTCGAAATTTGTAGGTTAAGTTTTGCGTCAATCTGTTTCAAATAACAAACAAAACTTAACCTATTAACCTCTCGAATTTGACATAGACTGACAATACACTTCAGTACTGCCAAACGTATAACATTTGATCTTTCGGTACTTTCCAAATTGTCACTATGACTTTTCATGGCTGTCAATACAAAACGTATGTTTTTTTAGATATTTATTCAATTGTTGGAATGCATTCATGTTTTAGTTGCGTTTTATCCACATAAGAACTGCGTTCTCGCGTTTAAACATTCTTGCGTGGATAAAACACCATCTAAAACACTTATACAATCAATAACTATTACTTATGGCATTAATGATTTCAAGTACTGAACTCTCCAGTTAAAGAAAGTTACTAAAAACTAAATAAAAGGGCTATATCTACATAAAAGTTGTAAAAAATTTAGGCACCTATTTCTCTATTGTTCGATTTTGTTTGATAGTAACTTTTTTCTTCGTCCCAGTACTTTGGTATGTAGTACTAGGTAAATAAAGCAATTACAGTAAAACCAATTTCTTAAAAAGTGATTCTCATTTACTCGACATATGTTTTCGAGCATCGAAACAAGTCAAAATACTAATAATAATTTTACAACATACCAACAAAATTGTTCCATTGAATATCCAGCGAAACATGGTAATTCAAGCAGTTCTGCAGTACAGCAATACAGTACGAAGAGCAACTCTTGGCGCCATGTATCCCCAAGCATTTATCACAGTGTTGCATTCGAGCCATTTCTAAACCGCACCTCTCACTGGGCGACAGATTTCCCATATTGCGGGCCACATCAGCACCTGCAGCCAGTGCCTTATAGAATGCACGAGTAGCCACGAACGATCGCCGCAGCTGAACTCCCAGTTTGTGAGGCACGTCTCCGAAGGGCCGCAATTCTGTCATGTGCTCAGCCACACATTCCAGGTATCTGTCGTCAAACTGGTACTGGGAGTTGATTACAGTAAACATTCGTTGGTAGAGGATGCCGAAAAAGTTGTCCAGAGCCTCAGCAAGCCGAACCCTGCCGTTATTGTAGTATCGCTCCAGCTCTTCAAAAAAGTCTGTGAAGACGAACGAATGCTGGAGGTATATCACACCGTAAGTTTTTTTGAACATCTCGTGGAATTCTCTCTTGGAGTTGATCATGAGATTCCGGAAGAATTCTGAAAAATATAATCTATTTAGTATATTTCGAATCTTATTAATATAACTTCTACTTTGAAGCTTTTTAACATATGACATAAACATACGTGTACAACTCTGTGCAGTATTCTGTTTTTAGCAAATTATTCTAAACGTTTATAACAAAATCAACAAACACTAATTTTATTACTAACATTTATCTGTGCATTTATCTATCTGTTACACTCAAATTTTGACTTTCATGTACTAATTTGCACATCAGCGATTCAGTTTTTATATTTCTTGTATTTCTAGAAACTCACAACAAACGATCTACTGCGGTGCAGTGTGCGATTGGTTACCCACAACATTCTAGAAGTTGATTCCGACAACTTTCTGCTATTAAAATAGCAATCTGCTTATTTATTTTTATATATTTATATCTAGTTTAATAGTCAAGTTTTGTAAAGAACTAGAAAAATAGTTCGAAAATGTTATCTAAGAAACTAATAGTTTTTAAATCGATGTGAATATTATATGTACATAAAAAAATAATAAAATAGACTTATTTATTTTAAGCAATGAATTTTAAAAAATTATAAGTAATAGACTTACAGCCACAAGTAAACATGAGAATAGTGATGTTTTGTAATATTTAACAAAATGTATCCTCGTCCATTATATGCTCAATATCGGCCTAATACCGTTAAATATTATAATAATAATTGGATTAGTGTTGCACCAGCAATTAAAATTGCTTTAATAGATACATCTGTTGACGCTAGTGATAAATTATAACCGACTTTATTTAATTAATTGATAAGGTTAATAGGCAAGGTTTGTGCAACACATAAATCAAGACAAGTGATAGCTGCAAGAAATTTCATGCCTGGGCCTTTTAAAATGCTGTTAATGGTTTTATGAAGCCTAATTATTCCTGCTTCACTACAGTTCGTTAAAAACCATAAAACTTCATGCTTCAAGTTTCTCAGAAACAGGGTATATTTACTGCTCAGCTGCAATGCAAACTAATAAGAATTATTGTTGGTATGAGGATATTTTTAGAAACAAAGGGGTTACTTATTGCGAACACTCAGACTGGCTGAAATCGTTGTTATATGAGTAGCAATCAAATTGTTATGATAAAAAACAATAACCCCCTCGATAGAAGAAATATTTCTATACTACTGGTCTAAACGGATTGCCTATAGGAAGCTCAAATCTACATTTTCTGGTAATTATCAGCTACT
This sequence comes from Agriotes lineatus, assembly GCA_940337035.1. NCBI lineage: Eukaryota > Metazoa > Arthropoda > Insecta > Coleoptera > Elateridae > Agriotes > Agriotes lineatus. The sequence continues at coordinate 330,127 of CALNHX010000275.1, forward strand.
TAGAGTTCGATTATGGGAAGCTTTGTTAAAGAATATGGACTACTATATCTAGATTAAGAATGAAATCGGTTAATTTTTAAAATAATTGAAGAATAACTTTTTTCTATATCTAATCTTAGGCAGGTAATAGAATACGTTTTACTTGTATGCCTTCCAGGTGCTTCTGCTCTATTGAAATGCGTTTGCGATGATGAATATTATATGATCTGTTTAGTCTTTAATGTAATCTATAGATACTGAATTAATCTTTTTGAAAAAATTATATCTCAATGTTTTTATAAAAAATTTATATTTGCATAACACCTATGATTTTTTCAGTTAACTGATTAATGATAATAATCATTCATTTCTTTATATGTATATTTGGTATAAAAATCAACTTTTATTTGTATCAGTTACAACTGTTTTTGTAGTAAAGTTAGAAATTTCAATTTTGCTATTAAAAAAAGTGTTAATTTTGTTTGAGCAAACCTCTTTTTTTCTCACATGTCCCCTGAGTTAAAGCAATTTTGTCCAGTGTAAGTGGTAAAGAAATTAAAATACAAATCAAAACCGACAATTTTAAGTAGCAGTGAATTTTTCCAAATAAATTGAGAACTGCTAAAAGTTACTAAATTACGAGTTTACATCAGAAATCTTAAAATTGTTAGTAGTTCAAGTAAAGTAACGCAGAAAAGTGTACAATTATTATCGATGTTAGTAGAAATAAAATAAAAGTAGAAATGAGGTTAGAAATCAATTCGAAAAAATTGAAATAGTAATCAAAAGAAAAAGTTAGAAATTTAAATTTTGCTATTAAAAAAGTATTTTTTATCAACCATATCCCCTGAATTAAACCAATTTTGTCCAGTGTAAGTATTAAAAAAGTAAAATACATATTGAAACCGAAAGTTTTACGTAGCAGTGAACTTTGGAAATTTATTCAAAACTGCTAAAAATTACAAAATTACTACAAGGTTTCCTTAGAAATCTTAAAACTGAGTAGAAATTTCGCGTAAAGTAATAGAAAGTGTAAAATGTAAGTAGAAATAAAATACAAGTAGAAAAATAGAAGTGCAGGTGGAAATCAATTCGAGAACTTTGAATTAGTATCAAAAGTAAAATAAATTTCAGTTTTGCTGTTAAAAAGTATTAATTAGTATGTTTGCGCAAACCTCTATTTTTTCAGATATCTCTGGAAATAAACTAATTTTATCCACTGTAAGTGTGGAAGTAGTTTAAGTAGCACTGAATTTTCGGAATAAATTCAGAAATGCTAAAAGTTTCCAAATTACTATGAGTTTTCCACAGAAATCTGTAAACTGTTAGTAGAAATTTCAAGTAAAGTAACTGCGAAAAGTGTTCAATTCTCAATGTAAGTAGTAATAAATTAAAAGTAGAAAAGTAAAGATGAGATTAGAAACCAATTCGATAATTTTGAAATATACAGGGTGATTCGTAAGTATGGGCATTAAATGTAAGGGTAGTTAGAGGACATCAAACAGAACAACTTTTCATAATACACTCACTATACGTCAAAAATTAATAATAATTACACAAACAATTAAAATATGTAATTGCTTAAACTAATTGATGGTCACTGGATGAAGTTCTAGTTAGTTCTATAAATTTAAGTTCGCACATGTGGTTGCCATAAGACCGAATCTAGATAAAATGCAAGAGCAAAAAACACTTTTTTGGTTATTTCAATCACATTTGTTGCCTTAAGTTATTGTACTATTACTGATTTAGTTAGCAGTTTTTACCTGCACCAAACTATTGCGATTTTTTTTCAGTAGGCGACAACTTTTAGTGAAATGTTCTATTAAGGTCAGTATACACCCATTTAATTTAAGGACTATACTTATGAATCACCCTGTATAATCTCAAAATTAAAGTTAGAAATATCAATTTTGATATTAAAAATATATCAATTGTCTTTATGTTTTCTCACATATCTCTTGAAATAAACCAATTTTGTCCAGTGTAAGTGAAAAAAAATTAAAACCGCAATTGAAACCGAAAGTTTTTAGTAGCGAATTTTCGATATAAATCCAGAACTTCTGAGTTACCAAATTACTACGAGTTTTCCTCAGAAATCTTAAAACTGTTAGTAGAAATTTCGCGTAAAATAACTAAGAAAAGTAGAAATGAGGTTAGACATCAATCTGAAAACTTTGAAATAGTCTCCAAATTCGAGTTATTTTTAGAAATTCTGTAGTATACGCAAAGTAATTTAAGTGTCAAATTTTCAATTTAAGTAGAGAGTTTTAAATATAATTTAGCATTTCTGAAACAAAGTTATAGATTCTGTACGTTACAATATTACAGGAATTTAAAAAATATGGACATGTATAACGTGATTTAAAAAAATTCCATGCTAAGCTAGTGATAAATGATGAGAGTAAGTTAAATGTGCGTGCGGACTTTGTTCACTGGTATATTATAATGGTGTTTAAATGTCACCTGCAAAACATAAGCACCAACTTTCAGAATGAATGTTTATTAAAAATTAGGTACAACATAATAAATGTTGAATATATAACCGGAAACTTCTTTTGGTCCCATCAAGTACTCGTTATAAGACGTAATTATTGGTTGCCAGTTATTAATGTAAAAAAATAGTACAGTATTATTTACAACATGACTTTCCTTTGAACAGAAAACGTAAAATGGAAATCTAATGAATCCCATTATATACCTATAGGGTGTTATGGAAGTCCACGTAATAATTTTAACCACTGATAGAGCTTACCAAACTGAACAACTTTTCTATTTACCGTTTTTCATTTAATCCTATATTTTTTCAATCACTCATCTCCCCTTAATTTGATGAGCCGCTCGGTAAGCAAATATAAATTAAATGTGAACGACACATGTATACTAAAACTACAAAGTTCTTGCAAAAAAACATGCAGTCAATAACTTACCTAGCTTAATTGATAAGGTACGTTAGTGTCCGTTCAGATATCAACTAAACGTTTTATTAGTACCTATGCAATTTTTGTTGATTTGCATGTCAAAGATATGATTTTTATGTTTTGTGTCATTAAATTAAAATATTATTACATAGGCGAGCACCCATTTTTAGAGTAAAACTATTTTGAGTTTTAACTTAGTTTAGGCGTTTTCGAAAAAATGGGAAATAAAAAAGTTGTTAATTTTTATGAGATCTCCATGTGGCTAAATTTATTACGTGGACTTCCATAACACCCTGTACATGTCATATTTTCAGCAATGATTTTAGCCAACTATTTAACAATTTTACGTTCATATTCATTAACTTTTCTTTGCAAGGTATTCATTGGTTACTAAATTAATAAATAAATACGTGCATCGTAAAATTTAACAAATAATTCATTAAGTAATTAAACGTGTTATCTTTTTCTCTAGCCTCCCCTTATTCTAAAATTTAAAACAAATTGCCCCGAGCAAAAATGATTAAGTACGTCTTGTTCATCAATTAATGGCCAAATTTTGATTCCAGTTCGAACAGAATCTTTTTTTAATCGGCAGTGAAGAACATCGAAATCGGCAGTGAAGTATATCCATTGTTTTTGACCTTTTGTAGGTGGCCGGGCGACAGATAAACGTCAACATAACCTACAAAAGTTGGTTAAAATGTAATTTCACGATTTCTCGATTTAAAAAAAAACATAAGGTACCCCTAGGCACTGAAGTTCCTCTTTATACCTCATTTATCATCCCCTACAAGCCTTAGCAACTAAATCCACATTCGTGACAAAAAGTTAAACTTCAGTGCCTTGGTCCACAAATTACTATTATCTACTAATTTAATTAGCATACATAATTTGTTAGCCTACATGGGAGGTCGCCATTTTACAAGGATAATTCCGCTCTTCAGTGTGTACACTGGGATTTCCAACACCAAGCAGCATAAAAACTAAAAAAATTGTAAAGGGCACGGAACTTCCCTCGCATCGATGGCGTCACATTACTGTTCGCGATGACTGCGGTGCGCGTTGATCGCTGCACATTTCTGTCCTGTTCACCCTGATCTGTTTATTTTCGTCAATATTAATAGTATGAGCTATGTGCAAACTATTGCGTTTATATAACTAATAGTTATTGAGTTAAAAGAAAAATAGACAACATTTAATTTTTTTAAGGGGTTCACCCTGATCTGTTGGGTCCAAAATATACTTATTTTCGTCAATGGTAATAGCATGAGCTATGTGCAAACTATTGCTTTTATATAACTAATAGTTCCTGAGTTAAAAGAAAAATAGACAACATAATTTTTTTAAGATGTTCACCCTGTATATATTTGACGGAAAGTATATTCGGTTTCGATAAAGGTAGATATCGAAGCTAGGGATGGGCGCGTGACGTGAAAACAGTCGTGTCACGTCGTGTCACGGCGTGTCACGTCGTGAACGTGACTAATATTTGAAAATCAACGTGAGTGAAAATTTCCAAGGCGTGATTCACGTTTCACGTTAATTTCACGTTAAATATTTAGTAACGAATAAAAACTGCAGGGTGCAGCAACTTTTAAATTCATTAAATCACAAATTGTGCCAAACAAGTTACATTATGTGGTTTTATTTTTGGACCCTAATTATAAATCCTTAAAGTTCATACCTTCACATAAAAGAGAAGATTATAATGCAAATAAAACTATAGATGATAATGATGAAATACATAGCAAACGACTCAAAACTGGTACATCAGCATCAGATTCTTATCTTTCTACACTTAGAGATAGCTCTGACGATGACACATGTAATTAGGATGATGTCGAAACAGAACTAAATTAGTATGTAAAATTAAAATTCGGAAATTTAAATGACATTTTAGGATTTTGGAAAAACAGTGTAAATACGCCACTGTTAAAAAAACTTGAGAAATTTTAAACATACCGGCAAGTTCCGCTACAAGCGAAAGAGTATTTTCTACAGCTGGGCGAATTTTAGAAGAGCGCAAAATTCGACTTAACGCTGAAAATGTTGATTACATATTATTTTTAAATCAACATTTTAATGTTTAGATGTGTAGATGAACTTATTATTCTAATAAAAGTAATGGTTTGTTTTTTATACTCGGCTAACGCTGAAAATGTTAATTACGTTTTATTATTAAACCAAAATGTATTGTGTAGATGTGTAGATGAACCTATTTTTAGAAAAGTACCTAATGTTTGGTTTTGTTTACTCGACTTAACACTGAAAATGTTGATTACGTTTCATTTTTAAACCAATTTATTCTGTTCTTGTGTCGATGAACTTATTATTCTAATAAAAGTAATGTTTTTTTTGTATACTCGCCTTAACGCTGAAAATGTTGATCATTGTACGTAAAAGTACTTTCAACCTACGAATTAAGTGTTGCCTAGCAACATATACCTTCTGTACTCATACCAATAAAGAAAGCGTCAATTCCAATGACAGCTTTTAGTATTAAAAGTAATGTATTTGAAGACAGCTGCAAGAAATATATTTGCGAGAAATCAGTATTTATCCCTTGTCGAAGTTATTGTAGTAAATTTTCATTTTTTTCTTTTTATATCAATTATTAATTCTAATTGCAACATATCACGTAAATTATGTCAGGTGCAAAACATATTTTTAGTTCTCTTTAGGGCTTTTCATTGGTTTTAAATTTGAACATTCTGTTCTATATGAATTTAAATTTTGAAATAAAAGCTGCGTGTCACGTCGTGAGTAACGTGTCACGCCGTGAACGTGAGCGTGAACGTGCGTGAACGTGACTGTTTAAAGCCAGCGTGAAACGTGCGTGACGTGAACGAAAAATCACTCACGCGCCCATCTCTATATCGAACACTCATGTACAATATGATCTTCCTCCAACAGTTTTTGAGCTATAGGGCAGACGGAATTGAGAAAATGTGCTTTTCGTCATCTAAGGACCCTGAAACGTGAAGATCTGAAGAAATCTCAAAAGGTGATTTGTTTTTACGATTTAATAGATCTTCGCCTTAGACGAGAGAAGTAAAAAATGAATTTCCTCATTTGCTAGAAACTGAAGGTAACTCTGATATAACACCTGCACCCTATGTAATACATAATAATAATAAATATTTTAAACAGAGTTGCCTTACATAAATGTTATTGATTTTGTTATTCTACTATTCTTTTTAGAATTAAAATTTCAAAAATGTTAATAACCACTGACCTAGATCAACAACTATACAAATCTAATGTAGACTCCACTACAATTTTCCAATTCGGCGTTGGCAATCGTGGGATCTTAATACCTAACGTTCTCAAAGAAGAAAGACCGACTTCTTTTCGTCTAAAAGATGAAGGAAGTATTGTAATCGTGAAAAAATCACCTCCTAGATCTCTTTAAATCTTCACGTTTCAAGATCCCTAGCTGACGAAAAACATGTTTTTTGAATTCCGTCTGTCTGTCTGTCTGTTTGTCCGTTTGTCTGTCCATTGGCGGCATTAGCTCAGAAACTATTTGCTGGAGCAAGACAATATTTTGAATACGAATTATATGTCTACCTGGCTCGAAACCGAATATAGGTACTTTCGGTCAAATATATACAGGGTAAGCACCTTAAAGAAATGAAATGTTGTCTATTTTTGCATTAGCTCAAGAACTTTAGTAAAATTAAAGTAATGTTTTGCACGTAGATAAATCAAGTGTTTACCCTTGACAAAAAAAGGCACACTGTGAACCCCACAGATACAGGGTGAACATCCTGCACCGGTCATGTCGTCAGAGCGTTCTTTATAACACACTCGTAAGCGAATATAATACGATACGTGGACTATCGCGGGCGAGAGGTTAAAACGTCTGGCTAGCAATCGGATTTGGAGTTCGAATCCCACCAGATGCAAAGCTTCTTTTTTAATTTGCAAATTGATAGGATATTTCATTCTTAAACTGTACCTACATTAAAAATAATTTTTGCGTTAATAGTTATTTCGTCGCAGAATTTAAAACCAACTGCTATTTATAATTATAAATCATACAGGACATGATGCACACGTAGTATTGAAGGATGCTTGTCCATAGACATACCTCTAACCGCAAGACAGATTAGGTGCACAGATTATTTATCATTGTAAGTACATATGGTGCATGAGTAATATTTTGCCTTATGACAGCATTTTTCCAAAGTATATTTATAATTATTGTCTAATGTTAGCGTGGTTAATAATTCGGCGAAAAGACTCAAGGCGTCTTCAATGTTTGGTGGTTCCATGGGAAGATTGAAAATTATTCATTTCATTCTTATATTTATTTTGATTATAATATAACAAAAATGGATTAATTTGTTAATAATTTAAAAAGCTATTATTTTTATTATAAAAATCTGTTGTGAGTTGTGATATTATTAAACAATATTCCAAGAGCTCGTCGAGTTTCACTCCTAAGTATATTATTCTAACTAATTTTGTTTATGAGCTCGACGCGCTCACTTAACCCAAAAAAATAATCTGTTCATATCTTGGCTTACTGCAGTAATTATGAGTCAAAGCAGACTTTTAGGCCCGATCCACACTATCGGGCTACTCTCGGTTCGATCTCGCTCCGCTCAATTTTTTATACATTGTTAGCTATGGGCACGACCTGAGCTTGAGCGTTACCGATAGTGTGAATGTGCCCATTGCTAACAATGTATAAATATTTGAGCGGAGCGAGATCGAACCGAGAGCAGCCCTATAGTGTGGATCAAGCCTTAATATGCAGAGCAGCGGCAATTAAGAATTCAATTCGTTTAAATTATGTCAGTAAACGAAGCATGGCCAAGACGGAGAACATCGGTGCTATTGCGGAACAAAAAGCACACATTTTATTAAAATGTTCAGTACCTACGCAACATGATCTTTTAATTAAATTCTGCCTTTGATTAGCAATCATTAATGCTATGTTGTGCACCAAATGAAACTTTAATTGGGGTTGGCTGAATGCGCGGTAAACTACTTGACGTGAGCGCCAACGCAGCCATAGAATTACTGTTTAATTGAAATTTCCAGCTGAAAATAGCTTGAATCTGCAATTCCCGCGAGTACGAGAATTTTAAAAATAGAAATGGACTTTTATTGAATTACATTATACTTGCATATGCAGTCATCTAACGGTTTGTTTTTGAATAACTTCACCTGGAAGCACCAAATTTGAAAAGTTATAATTTTCACGAAATTTTGTAGAAATGACTACTTCATTAAATTACTAGTTCATTAGATGAATTTTGATAAAAATAGATTTCCTAGAACTTCAAGAATATAACACTGAATTTATACAATTCACCAGATTCAATATGCTGTAAATACGAGGATGATTCACGCAAGCGGAAATGTGGTAGAACAATGCTTTTTTAGTTTTCATCTTAATTATCTGTGTACTTTCTTAGTCAAATGTGGTAAAAACTAATCCGAGGAACACAATAATTATCAAAACTACAATTAGGTGATCCTGCATATGATTGACTTGTAAAATAATTATTTTCTATACCACAATGCAACATGGTACATACTATAGAGGGTGTCAACAAACAAACACTTATAGGTTATACTGAAGTAATGATATTCCCCAAGTATTTAAAAAATCGGCAGGTACGTTTTCGAGTAATAATTTATTAAAGTTTTTCGCAAATAACTACACACGCCACTGGGACGTAAAATAAATTGAGATAATTATACAACTTTCAAGGATGACTGTTACAATCTAAGTTTCTTATCACAAGAAAAGAAACTGGGCAGGTGTTTTGTGATTAAATGTACTATTTTAAAAATGGATTTGTCAATCAGTCTCGTTGTGCCTTTGATGTATACGGGTTTAATAACATTAAAAAATGATCCCTTTACGAACACCGACAGGGTTGATTAATGTGTGTAGATAAGTGATCTGATAAAAATAATATTTCTGCCGGACTGGTAAGTAATTTTATCAGTAATTTAACGAGGCGGGCGGGACGGTCATAAGTGTTGTTGGAAGATTGGGGGTTTTAATAAATATTATACTCGTACATATATAAAAACAAAATATAAGCCACGAATATGGGTTATAGTACATACCTTATACCGTGCTAGATATTTTTTCTACAATGCATTTTGGGATACCCTGTATATCGATTGTTGCTGTCCATAAGGTGTAGTCAATATAAATACACTGTGGCAGTATAATTTTAAAGCCAGACTGAGTCATTTAGGTATATTAACAGGTAATAATACTGTAACAATGAGCACCGTAGCTCACTTGAAGCATAAATTTGTCTTTACGAGTTTCCCAGAAGTATATTTAAATACAAGCGCGCAATTCTCTGAAGGCAATATAATTTAATACCGAACATATTAAAGATTCAAGTAACGTAGTAAAGTATTATAACCAATGCAAATCGAGCAGTCGCCGATTGTACAAAACAAAACTTAAAAAAGTAAGCTATGAATAAAAGCGGCCCATGCAAATTTTCATAAAACTTGCAACAAGAACTGATTTACTGGATTATTCCGTGATTTACAGGCTGCATTTTATGTTCCATTTCGCGGGTTTTATTGGCAGTTAAACTATTTTAGTCCTGGGATATTTCATTCATGCTTGCACATCAATACCATTTCGTTTACTCAAAGTGTGTGTTTTAGCAGCAGGAAAGTAAAAGTGTTTTCCTTCAAGTTCATTCATTCGTTCAATGCGGTTTTATTGCGTCTGCGAACTTAATAGCAATCTTAAGGACTTTCTTCCTAAGGAATTATCAACCCAGCTATTGCACTAAAACTGACTAAAATTATATTCCTTCATTTCCAATTGGCCATTAATCCGTAGAGCATTATCAAATTTCCAATTAAAATGTTAATTAAAATTCTCTGTATTTTTATAGGGGTTCTGTGCAGTTCTTTTTTCATGAACTTGATTTGGAATTTCACGGCATACAGTGGCGTATCGGCATATGGGACCGGGGATGCATAAGCAAAGTAGATTTGAATATTTCGTTCATAATTATATATGTAAAAATATTACTCTATAGCTAATGAAACTAAAACAGTCAAACATTCAGTAACGTGAATTACATTTATTCCGATAGAAAAAACGGCGCAATCGGTAGGATTCCAACCTGCAGCCCCAGAAGGAATCCGATTTTTAGTTAAATGCCTTACTCGGCTGGAAATGCTATCTGATGTACATACTTATTGTTGCATTATGACGATTGTACCGAACGGTGACGAAGTTAGCTGGATCGGCTCAAGAAAAGGAGGTGGGAGTATTAGGAGACAACGAAAGAGATGAAACTAAGTGGACTACAATATAGCAACTATCATAATCATATCCGTCAAGGGTTAGGTCCTAGGAATGTTTGTATTTCCCTTCACCTCTTTCTAGGTCTGCCTAGATATCCTTTTAGAAATATATTTCTTCAGGGATCCTATACATAATATGCTGTTTCCATCGTTCTCCATATTCAAGTATTTTGGTTCGTAGTGAAAATATTTCCAAATCTCTTCTTAAATTTTCATTTCGGCCGTCTGAATGTATGCAAATATTCTTCTCCGTAAGTACTCAACATAATTGGGTTTCTACTATTGTTTCGTTCTTGGCAAAAATTATTGTTCCTCGCACAAATTCGAATCTGTTCAGCTTATATCTTCCATCTAGATCTTGATCGTATGATCGGATTCGATTCACAGTCAGGTCAAAAATACTGGCTGAACTAAAGTTAGCGCCCACGAGCTCGCTCTAATAACCCATACGAACTAAGTAGCTAGAAAGAGAGAAGTATAATTGTACAAATGTTTCAGTAGTCAGTACTGCGAAAGGCCACCTGTAAAATAAGATTGAATCCAAGTTTATCTGTTGTAGAACAATATTTTTCAGTACGACGCGACGTTAGCTGTTATTGGCTCTTTTCCATGGAATGCCATTACGTTAGTTTTGTGGGTAGATATTTGTCATATTCTTTAAATATGGTGTCTTGTCTCATGTTCATCCTTTTTTCTAGCCTGATCATCACCGAATAGTATCCTATTTATTCACTGTACGTGTCCCTATGTTCGTCTTTTCGAGCCTTAATTTCCCTTCTTCTTCTTCTTATATTTGATTTTAACCCTGTTTCTTCCATTGACTCTTTTTTCTTACGCGTTGTCTTGTGATGTTGACTTCCAATTCTCGTACCAACGTTTGTGTAGTCTTCATTGAAGCCGTTTTGTGTTAGGTGTCTGCGACTGAACTTTTTTCGCTAACCTTTCTTCTCCCATCCTTTCAACATGGTCTCTCCAGTGTCTTCTTCTCGATCTAGTCCATCTGACCACATCTTGCACTTCACACACAGCTGTGAAATGTATAAGTGCATGAATGCAATATACAGGCTGCCTATTGTATTACGTAACAACCAGGTAGGTAACACATTTAACAAACTCATGATTTTTCACAGATAACTATTAATATTATCAATAATTTTCTAAATTTGCAAATGGGTCGTTTCATCCCGCATGCCTAGACTTTGTCCTTGACAGAGAAACAAAATTAAGATGTACCTGTGAAAATCATGAACGTGTTAAATGTGTTGCCTACCTAGTTGTTACACTACTATTATATGTTATTAAGTTACATGCTCTTCGTTTTTGTATGGGTTGTGGAATACCGATTACAATATATAGAAACTCGAAAAATAATATTACTTTCTGGGGATGAGTAATGCATATAACCTAAAAATGTTAGCTTTGGAAACACATTTTCTACAGATTAATTGCAAATATGGCTACAAAGTCTCAACAACGGGGCATCTACATTTTTTTGAATTTGAAACGATGACTAATCAGGAACAGTTTATAGAATTTATGAAGCGATCAGATAACAGTAGTCTATTACAGAACAAGAACAAAAAATAGTACACCTTTTTAATATATCAATAACAAAAAATCTTTAACAACACTCTTGTTCCATACGATATCAAAATAGCTATTTACGATACAAGTGCTACAAGTGACTGTTTACAGCACAAGAAATAAAAATTATTAAACGAAGCCATAGGCTGAGTTTCATAACATGTCGAGTGCAATAACACTTTTGGCACGAGTGCGCATACAATATTTTTACGACCTCAAATTTACTGTTATTAATCCATAAATAACGATTTATCAGAGGTTAACATCGTTGACAGTTATAGTAATTTATGTCATAATACAAAAATCGTAGTGGATAAGTAACCGGTACCGGTGACTCTTTTTGTAGCCGGTAGTTGTCAAAATTAATTATCAAAAGCAATTGGTGCACATTTTGCTATATTCATTACATGATGCTTTAATTATATAAAACTTTACCGGTTTCAGGATATGAAGCCTTTGTTTACATATTCAAAAGTAGGCTGGTAACTGTATCTGTACGGTAATGAAGACTATTACCGTACACGGCAACCATTACCATACTGAAACAAATGTACTTATCTGTACGGTAATATTCCTTTACCGTATATAGCAACCATTATCATACTGCAGCCGATAAACTATTGAACAAACCACGTATGCTATGAATTACAATATTCCTAGACATGTTAGTAGCTATTACCCCGAAAGAAAGAAGTATAATAACATTATAACCTCACTTCGACAGTTTAAAATACGTAACTTGAAAATCAGCTGTTTTAGCACGCTGATCTATAATATGCCATTTTTAGTTCGACAAGCTATTGGTAAAAGGCCTACTCTTAGTAGCGGTCGTAGAAAAAGATTATTGAGAGACTTGTCAAAAAAAAATCAAAATATGTATACTCGTAAAGTACAATCTTGTTATTGTAAAAACTAAACAGTCATTTAGTAACTTGAAGAATGAACAACTTGTAATATATTTAAAAAAATTAGACAGTTCTTTGTGTTTCATTCACCAGCAACATTTTTTGATTTTACAGTTTTCAGTTATGTTATCTGAGTGATGTGAAAAAAGAAAAAAAAACGCCAAAACATATAAAACAGATACACCAATGATGCAATGAATAGATAAGATTAGAAATTGTACTTCTAATAACCGCTACATGTATGATAATAAATTTGAATAGAATACAAAAACAAATATTTGTGTGTTTTTATCTAAAGCCCTTCAGCTTTAAATGCTATCAGACAATTTTTTCAACGAATTTCACGATTCCTTAAAATTTAAAAACCCCCGCTGTATTTATTTTCTTTCTTTTTTAACTGCGTGTTATTTGCTGTTGTTTAATGCAGTCTAAAATCAGCTATTTCAGTAACAAGTTTTAGTAATCATATATTTTATGAATATAAATTCATATAATACATGTTACAGGTTGCAGGCCGATGCCTTTTCAACGTTTGTTAATATTCTAATATAAACAATAATTTTCCTATTCCTAAGAACTGCTCAGCGCTGAATTCAAATAAAATTGCGACACTTTGTGGTTTCCTGAGTTTACCTTGATAACAGTTGTTTTTATCATTATTCAAGTTCGTTGACTGCTAAAGAGTTTAATAGTTTTTTAAATAAAAGTTACTTGGTACAAACTGCTGTTTCTTAAAATTATAATTAACATTCTCAAGATTAATGTAACCATGTGCATACTCTGCTATAAAAATATATAGGTATAAACAATACAGAGTTCAGAGAAAGGTGTGCATGAATGAAAAACATTAAATAAATAAATATTACATTGGTATGGTAAACTGATACAGTTTTTAGACATTTCAATACTCAGAGAATAAGATTAGGTATATTTAAATTTTCCGCACATGGCATACTAGAACTGAAGGTTTGTACTAGTAACTATGGCAAAAACTATACCATAAAATCGGTGGTCTCTTTGTTTGCATGTATCTTTGTTTGCTATCTCCTCCGAAGATACTGGACCCATTAAATTGTATGTTAGCTTAAAATTTTTCAAATTTTTTTAGACTTAGATCGTAGGCCGGTTTTTATTTTCAAAAGAAGTACGAAAAAGTAATTAGAAAGCTAAGCGTAGCTCGGGTGATTCACTATACATATACCATTATAGCAGCGCCTTATTTAACGAAGCATCGTGGGTCAGTGGTAGAATGCTCGCCTGCCACGCGGGCGTCCCGGGTTCGATTTCCGACCGGTTCATCCTTTTTTAATTTATATTAATAAACCTCTCTTAAGTTAGCGAACCGAAGCGTAGCTCGGGTGAATTACTAGTATAAATATAAAATGTCAGGAAGAAATTTCATTTACCGTGTTCACTTAACTACAAGTAAATGAATTTCAATTTTGTATCTTATTGTTACTATTTAAATAGTGCAGTTTGCTTTCCTATTTTTATCATTTCTATTTTAGGCCGCTATTATCGATTAAGGGTGAGGGCGATATGGAATCTCCTCGAACCAACACGAGTACCCAGTAAAATTGCCGATATGAAGCGATCTCTCTAATGCTTTAATATGACCATTAGGCGTGAACAGTGTACAGTTATCGACAAAAATACTATCATAATTGACGGTGTAGGGGAAAAGTATTATGAAATATTAAGACGAAGTTTTTCCTAACTAAGCTTACTTATCAAACAATTGATCGAAAATAATACAGATAAATGTGTTACCCTTTGGGGTAATAATTTTGAATGACTATCGACAATTGTACAAATTTTATATACATAATGTCCATAATGATGGTTCGTCTTTATAATTAGCGTTCATGTAGGTAAACAGCTAGATTATTATAAATTTTATGACTACCCTACAGTTGCTATATTGCGCTATTGTCAGTTTGCCTTTACACGGGTATATTTCAAACGTGAAAAGTAATTTAGTAAAATAGAAAAAATGGATATACAGACTAATACAAGGGAATAACAATACTTATAGCATGGTCCACATTTAAATTACAAAATAAAATATAGTACACCAGCTTCATTTTGAGAAGAACATACGTCACCATGCGCAGTAGTTATATGTATTTTCTTGGTACGCCACTGAGATTTTACAGCCACAAATATTATTGAATGTTGTTTTAAAAACAGTAACATATCGACAGCGGTGGGGCATTATCGAAGAATTGCAGATTTAAACAAAATAATTCAAAAAAGCATATGAAACGGTTTTTTTATTTTTCGGTTTCTATAACCTCAGTGTTTTAAACATATTCACTGCTGATCTAAATGTTGCAAGTCCGATATTTGGTGGCACTGCCGTTTTTAATAATAAAAAAATACCTGACAGTATGCCATCCTTCAGAGATACAAATCCGTGAGTCACATGTTGCTATGATGTGTAGCATGTAAGTTAGGTTTAGAACACAGTCGGTGTCTAAGGTACTGGTACTCCACATGCCTATACTACGGTTCATGAACAGATTCAGTAATAAAATTACTGGGACGGGATTTTAAGTGCAGTACAATTTGCAAAAAAACAATTTTTACATACACAAAAAACTCGGAACAGAAAAGTAATTGTTTTATGTATAATAGTATGGCTGATCGACACCAATTTAGACGTAATGGCAAACTCTCGGTCAGTTGAGCTGCGTACAGGGTACATCTTATCAATGGCAATATTCTATTCAAAGGTGCCCTTAGGATTCCGCCATTCTTGAACCGGGCCAAACAGACATGGCGTCACTCTCTCGTGAATTTTGAGGTGGTGTCATTCCCAAAATGACTGCTTTAAAAGTAGCCCTTATTGACATAAACTCGAATTTGATCTTATTTTGCGGTTGACTATTCGCAGTACGCACCACTGCTCTCTTTCTAGTTTCTCAGTTCGTATATCTTATCTTAGTTCAGTCGGTAATTTTTACCTCATTTTGAACTTCGTACTCGCAGAATAAGATCGAATTCGAGTTTGTGCATTAATCCATTAACGTATAGAATATCGAAGTTCAAATTTGGCGTCGCCCCATAAAGTTATAAGAAATATTTAAGCAATTTCATGCCCCGAAACTGACAATTTTTAGAGAATTTAAATTTAAAACGGGTTATTAAATTTCTAGATAAAATTGAAATGCAAAGTACGAAATTGGATAACAAAACGCGATGCATTATGGGGAATGAGGCGTCAGCTGTCAGTTGTCATTCAGGGTCTCCGGAATCCCGTATTTTAAAAAACACTTACAACTTATCAAATTAAAACGTGAAGAAATCAACGTAGCACTGAAAAGTACTGTCTTTAAAATACATATTAAAATAAAACTCCAGAGGTAGCACGGAAATTAACCCGTGAATAGAGAAGCACTCGAATAACAGCCGATAGCTTACGCTCCATTCCCCATAACGTATCGCCTTTAGGCATGCGATTCCATACTTTGAATTTCAATTTCATCGAAAAATTTAATGAAACCGTTTTAAATTTAAATTGTTTAAAACTATGAAATTACAAATTATACAATTTCCGTTTCTGGGCATGAGACTTTTTAAATATTTCTTGTAAGTTTATAGGGCGACGACACACTTGATCTTCGATATTCTTACACCTTAATGAATATGCCGATAAAAGCTAAGTTTTTAAAAGCAGTAATTTTAAAAATGACACCACTTTAAAAATTCGCGTTAGAAATACGCTACAGTGTTCTACTTGTGTTCTTTTCTTCTCTCTACAAAATCGGACAAATCAAAGTTTCAAACGCATTAGCCGCGGGCTCTCCCGGATCTCATTAGCTGGAATCCCGAGCAAAATACAAAATAATGCGAGATTTATTTTAGATGTTAAAATTACAAGTTACTTATTGTTTATTTTGGTCTAGATTCTAGAGTGGGCCAGCTTTTGGTTTTCTAGATGCCAGGATAGGCCGGGCCCACCTGGGAATCCCGGAAAAAAAGGAAAAGGAAAAAAATGCACGGAATTAAAGCCCCCGGAAAAAAGTCATCCGGAAAAAAACCCCAAAATATTCCACAAGAGGTAATCCAGCAGCTGATTGGTTCAATGGGACGGCGTATACAGGCTTTAATAAGAGCTAGAGGAGGCAACACAAGGTATTAAAAGAACATCAGGGTTATATTTTGTGATTCATGTTTTATAAATTTTTGTTTCACTCCATTATTTTGCAAGTGTAACCTTTAAATATTGTTATTGTTAATCATGTTAAATAAATAAACAGAAATGTCTCACATTTCGCTTACCTTGGTTCTCCACATTCCTTTTAATGAATTCAACTAAAACATTGACTCTAGATAGCGCAGAAGTAATGCAATAACAAAAATTGTAGAAACTATTAGGTGGACCGTTTTTTTGCACCTGAGTTTAATTAAGAAAACAATTATTCATCTAAATTTATTCTCTGATGAATATTGCGGCTTATGGCCCTTAAAAAATCGGGAATATTTCGGGTTCCTTGGGCGTAGTCCTGGCATAGAGATTGTAATCTGGCTTGTAAATACTCATATTGCCGAAGCCTTTTCCTGGCAGTTGGCATACCAGTTTCATTTTGAAATATCTTATTTCATTTTTAAGCCGTTCGCCCTGTATATGATGGGAATAAATATGCCCTTCTTCGTCAAGGGTAAAAATCTGAGTTATGTGCAAAATATTTAACTAATAGTTCTTAAGCTAAAGCAAAAGAGGCAGAATGTAATTTTTTTAAGATGCTCACCCTATGTATATTTAACGGGAATTTTCTCGGTTTTGAGCCAACTCCAATGGTTTTGTGGCCGGTGACTTTTTTCCGAGTCCGAGTGACTTTCTATCCGGTGATTTTTTGCCGAGTGATTTTTTTGCCGAGGACTTTTTTCGTAGGAACTTCTTTTCCGGTGACTTTTTTCCAAGTGATTTTTTTCCGGGGGATTTAATTCTATGACTTTTTTCCTGTGACTTTTTTCTGCTACCCCCCACCTGGCCACCCCCATTACTACGCCGATGAGTATAGACGGTATTGCCGATAAGTTGCCAACAAATCTTGATGTGTGTTTCATTGAACAATTAATTGAGTAAATTTAAAAAAAAACAGGGTGTTTCATAAGTATGGTTATTAAATTTAAGGGTAGTTAGAGGACATAGAACTCTTACTGATTTAGCCAGTGGTTTTAAAAAGTCTGCACCAGCCCTAATACAATTTTTTTCCGTAAGCGATTCATTTTTAGTGCAATATACTTCGACTCAGGTCAGTATACACCCATTTAATTTAAGGACCATACTTATGAATCACCCTGTGCTGGTAAACACAAAGGCTACACAATTCTGTAAGATTTCATTAATGTTTACTGTAGTTTTGGTGACATTTGAACTTACGAAAATTCTATGTCAACTTATCTAATTGATCAAAATTATTTTAATAAATTGTATAATATTATAGCAGAGTCAAATTAGAGAATTTGTACACCTGTCGCGTTAAATATTTAAATAAACAATTATAAGCCATCTTCGGGTGCACCCTGGATAGGTGGCTAGCTCTTTCACAACGGCAATAACTAAGAAAGAAGTAAATAATTTGAGTATCTGACTTATATAGTAACGAACTTCAATTTACTTAAAATTCCCTGTATATTAATTATCATGTGTGTTGCAATTCTCTATAAAAACCTTTTAAATATTTTTAAACAGTAAGGTTTTAAACCGTATAAGCTGCTGTCTAGTAAAAACTATTTTTAAGTGCCAACGAACAGCTTTCGCTTAATTAACCCCCTTAAGCTGTATATAATTGCTCGCCACTTGTCGCTTCCATAAACCTATCAAGAATAAATAAGTCAAAGCACCACAGACAACCTGCTCGCACTCAGGAATACCACAATGCAGACTTTCCCACAGTATATTTCATTTAAGCTTATATAACTTAATAGACAACCCCTGCACCGCAGTAAAGTGTGGGTTAAAAGTGCTTCTGCTGGTGAAAGACATGCAAAAACTACGAGAGTTAAGTACATATGGTATCTCTTCTTCTTGATCATTGGCAGTGGTGCACTTTTATGCGCCTAATTTATTTCTAAGAATGCATTTGAAGGAAATTATTTAATTGAGGTCGATTGACGACAAATAAAGCTTTGATTGTGTATTAAAATCTTAAAATAATCGTCGAGTACCCCGATTTAATGAGTGATCAAATTACCAGAAGATTTATGCACTGACATCGTTATGATTATGAGTACTTAATTATTATGACTTTTATGTGCTATATTGACGCAATTTCTACTTTAAAAACTAAGAACGCTATTTTATTCACTAGATAGCAAATGGTAATCAAGAACTAACTATAGTTGCCAGAAGAAAACGTTTTTCTATATGCTACTCAATCTACGTATATCTTTACCTATGTGCAATTACTACCATTGTGTTTATATGTATGCTTCTAATCGCATATTAATCATCACTTTTTTGGCTATCGTGGCGTTATTGCAAAATAAACACAAATCGTCTGGGTTTTTGCAGCGATGACAAGCACAAAAGTATGATTTCTGGTTTTCAAAGCAGGTTTTCAGAATTCCAGTTGTAAAAATAAAGCAAAGTGCACCTTGTATATTTAACACTGCAAACGCCCAGACAATGTTTAAAATTATATTGTTTTAAATATAGATACGAGCTTGATTTAAGTTCATTGAGCAAACATTATAGTTACTCGCCATAAATTTCCATCTAATATCTTTTTATGGATTTTTTTTGCATAATACGTCTTTAATGAATATTCTTCCCAGTAATTATGCTTTACATACAGGCTTAACAGAATTGCCATTATACATGTTTTTAAAATAATGTAAATATGTAATTACCATTATCAAGATTTCAAACTTTTCTGGAATGGAACAATTGCATCTACTTAAATCACTCTGCAATAACTAGTAAACTTGTTTGACATTCCAATTGCATTCAAATTCTATGCCAGCATAAATCACACCGAGAATGGTTTGTTCACTCTAGTAACATCTGTTTATTGCACTAGCATGGTTAGAGCCACATAAATTCTAGCATAATTCAAAATTTTGAGTTATTGTAGCACATAAATAATATTTAACGGAAAGCAATTGTTTTTAGCTAATATACGAGTATATTTAAGTTTCTAGTTTTTTCATAACATTATTGTGTATCTCCCTAAAAACTAATAATAAAACTCTATAGTTTAGATGGATAAAAGGTTAGTACACGTCTTTAGTAATACGTATAAACAGATAATCAACAGTATTATCAGTTATAAAAGAATAATGTATATTGGAAGTTCATACTCAAGGATATACTGGGTTTGACAGCATTACGGTACAACAACTACGTTTTTCACATGGCATTTGGTATGGTGTGTTTGGAAGAACACACATAACATTATGGCTTGTTTTCAATATCATTTCCGGTTTAACCGAACGCAACCATTCAAGAGTTTATCTAATTCCTCTTCTATATCATTTTAGAGCAACTGTAGATCACAAATGAAACATATATACTTTGGTGTATTTTTCAAGTAATAGTTCTAAAACCATATTTGAGGTCTACCATAACCCTGTTGTATTTAAGTATATGGTTTGTTCGATGTAAAATAATTTTTTGTCGGCATAGGTTGACCAGTTTTATACTGGATTTATGAACTAATAATTATATTAAAATTTGGACAATTAATCTAGACTCTAGACAATGGTAGCAATATATTATGCAGACTTGTGTTACTGGCGATGTTTGGCATTCGGTTATTTATTCTTGAATGCTTGTTCTCGAAGCCGCGTATTTGAATTGAATTAATTACAGTCGCAATGAGAAATACTAAAACCATTAGCAAAACTTAATTACAACGTGAAACTTGATCTTTTCACAAAGTCGTTCCGGCGGTTGCCACAAACATTTCCCCTTTTGGTAAGAGCAAGCCCTAACGGAATTCCATATAAAATTGTTTAAAGATAAACGTTGCTCCAAAAATATCTCGAGCGTGTATGGTTGATTTAGGCGCAGTTTAAACATGCGTGAGTCGTTATGGATGTTCGTTATCAGTCGCTCCCGTTTGTTTATTATTGCGTGGTGAGTTTGTGTATTTGCTCATGAAAATTCAAAGCAAACAGCACGTTGCGACAATACAGTCTTTGGCAATACATTAGGCTTGCCAGACTGGCATCTGCTGTAATTGGCAATTTTGTGAAAAGCCTTGACAATCCTGAAGCGATGACCAAAAAGGGAGGAAAAAGTATTTCAACAAAAGCCGAAGCAAGAGGACCCTAATGTAATAACTGAATATTTTAGCAGCTAGCAAAATTAGTTTGCACTTCAAGAACGGTTACTATACTTGGCATCAAGTGGCTTCGAAATATTCATTTTAGAAGCTTAACTTACGAAATGCATAGATTTGGGGAGCTCTTCATCGCAGGATTTTTGACGACAGTTCAATAAGATTTTATTATACGTACTGTCAATGTTAGTTGTTATCAAGCAAGCATAACAGAATTAGTCATTGTTTAAAAAATGAGCTAACTGTGATTACTGGTGATGAATGCTAAAAACGAACCGAAAATAAATGTTTAGGAATATACAAACCTGATTAGTATACATTCAGGTGTTCTAGACACTATCACACTGATCACGCCCTACTGACGATGACATTTCATCTGATAATGAAGATTCTAATAAAGAAACTAGCAGCGACATAGGTTCACTATGCTGGGTAGTTTCCACTATTTTTTAAGGAAAATTGTATTTTCAACTAAAAATTGCCCATGCGACATGAGAGTCATTGGATAACTTCAAATTCCATGTGAATATTTCAACGAATTTTTGGAAGATTTTTTTCTTTTAAATTTGGATCAATAAAAATAGCGAAATACTGTTTTACTAAATAAAGATAAAGATGTGATGAAGGAATAGAGTTAATGAAAAATGCAGGTACCATGCTCAAAAGTTGCTAAATGCTAAATATTCTATAAAACAAAAGGTTGGTCTTTTAGGGCTAATTGCAGTACTATCTAAATATGGAATAGACCGAAAAACTTGACCAAAGAAGAAAGAAGAAGAAACGTTTGAGAAATTTGTACTGAGAGGCGTAAGGTTCCCCAGACGAAAGGATCACTTTGAAAGTAAAAGAATGAAATAAAGAAAAGGGTAGGTAATCATCCATCCCTAAAGAAACCGAAGTAATTAAACTAGCTTGGATTCTATGTGGAAAATGTTATTGTGTACATGGGTGGTTAAGAAGAGCTTTAATAAGTCAGTTAAAATTTAACTCTTATTTAAAGATTTAAAAAAAAATAGAGGAGTGCAACGGAGGATCAGTAAAATTTAAAGTAAATCTAAGAACAATCTGATAACAAGAAAATATGTCGTTTGGAAGCGAGGTTAGAAACAGAGGATTATTTAAAAGTAGCGTTGCAGCAGCGCGCATTTTAGTGCTGTTGCCGTTGCCACACTTAACTTTTCGTCTTCAAAAGTACAGAAATAAAGTACTTGCCCGAAAACCAAAAAAACGAAGAAAGACAAAGCAAACAGTGTTCCGAATATAAAGGAGATTATAAAAATCTGATACACGCACACAACGTCCTTTTACAGTGGTCTTATAATTAGTCAAAAATTAATTTTAACTTATCTACTACATTATATAAAAAAAAAACAAAAGAAACCATTTTAGAAGCATTCAACTGGAAAATCACCTATCTTACATCAATAGACATTAAAAATGTAATAAAAATGTAACGTTTGAAAAAATCGTATCAGCCGTTTTTGAGAAAATAAAAAAAAATGAAAAATCACAAGGGTAGACACCATACTTCCGGTTATGCAATTTTCTCCACAAGATTGCTGTCACATCTAGATAGTACACAAAACTTTTATATGCAGTTTGAACGTCATATCTCTTTCTGTTTTTGAGATATTCTGTTCACACACAGACAGACAGATCAATGAACAAAAACATGTTTTTTGGGTTCAGGGTAGTTTTGGGGCGAATCCAATACTACTTTTATTATAAAAAGAAGTAAAAAGACAGAGACAGATAAGATAGTCCTTTGGATTTCGAGAAGTGGGAAGTGGAAAAAAAATCTAGAATACCAGGAACCCTGAAAAGAAGGGAACATCAACATAAAAACAACCCAAGCAGAGAGCCAGCAAAAAGAAAGCTCCAGTAAAGAGATGGAAGTTATTATGTCTAAAGAAATTAGATGAAATGAAAAACGAACTAAAAGTGGAATTTAATAAAAAAACCAAGAATTCATGGTAGAATTCAGCAAGGTGAAAGAGGAGTTGGAAAACGAAGAACAATTGAAATCTGAAACAGAGGCACTTGAAGGAAAATTGGATAACCAAAAAAATAAAAAAGAGGTTATATGTAATAATTAAAGAATTACATAACCAAGAAGATATAAAAGAAAGCGTTGAAAAATTGATGCAAAATAAATTCCAGATTGAACCTAAAATACGAGACGCGTTTAAAGTGGGAAAAGATGAGAAAAAACAAGTCATAATCGTAAAAATGGGAAACTGGGAGGGGAAAATGCAAGTTATGAAAGGAAAAACGAAATTAAAGGAATCCAGAATAATAATAGAAAGTAATCTGACAGAAATGGAAATTCAAGACAAATTAAAATAAATCGCAAATCGAGAAAGTAAAGAAATCGCATTCAAATACGGTACCAGAAATTATAAGAAAAGAATTATGAGAATGTTTTATAATAAAATAAGTCAACAAACAGAATTATCAGTCCATGCAGATCATTGTTAAAGACATGAAAGAAGATATAATAACAGGGGAGAAACGTGTAGCACAGAGAGGGAGGGAATATTATAAGAAAATTATAGACGAAGTAGAATAAGTTGGATATATGGGAGATTAGCATGAAGTTTATTCACCAGAAAATGTTGTAAGCAAACCTACATTAGAATAAATTAAAAGAATAAAGAAACTTCATAAAAGCACATGAAATTCAAGTAGAATTGTTGAAGCATGGGGGAACGACATAGGCGGAACTAGGAGGCGCTCGGTAGTGCTTAGCACACCCTGAATTTAAGTTAGCACCCTCTGAGCCTGAGCTCAGCATACGGTATGTAAAATGTGGTGTTGATTTTACAATGAGCTGTGGTGCGATGACGATTTTTGTTTCATTACCAACAGTTAGTTGACATGTCATACGTTTAGTTTTTTTAATATAGCATTTATCCAATTTCTCCCAACAATTTTAATATTTAGGTGTTTGTAAAGTAGTTAATAATTTTTGTATATCGTACGGCTTGTGATATGAAGCCTGATATCAAAAGTTTCCAGGTTGTGCGAGCGCTTCTGACATACTCTAATGACTGCTACCGAAATGACACCTGAGACCGACGGCTTAACGTGCTCTCCGATGCATGGCTGATTGTGATTTTACTACCACTATAGTTTATAATGATTAGCACAGACCTGGTAGTGTATTTTGGATATTTTATTTTTCAAAGTTTTACCCGTACTGCAGAACGTTTTTAATATGACGTTTATTATTCCTCTTAACGTCAATAGTATTAGCAGGTTGTGCAAAAGTATTGCTTTCGACCTCAAACATTTTATATAAATTTACAATTTTTATAAATTTTACCAATCACAACCAACCCAAAGTTGTATAAAAGGTCTCATAAAACTATATAACTTTTGTTAAGACAGCCATACAACCATATTAGCGTTAAAGAGTAGTCGGAAAATTAAAGAAAAGTGGAGTATGTCACATCAGATGGATTTAAACATTATAACTGAAAAACGGCACGATCTATCAGGATAATTTCTTCGCCAGTTTGTGTGGATTATTAATGTACAGAATTGAATAATTTTTTCATTTGTATACGAACTACTATTTAAAAACGTCCAGCAACGGCATAGCTACCCAGTCATGGTATTAAAGCTACTCGCCGCTGGACTGCCGAACCTGACGTAGCGAGATCGAGTCTCCATCCCGGCAAGATTTTTTTAACAGTTATCGAAAGCTGCGGATAAAAAATTGTATCTCTTGTCACCTTTACATCTGAAATCTCACATTATTAGAGCTCTTTACTAACTATATTGATAAATCACAGACTCGATTTTAAACTGATTTCCTTCGTCATACATATGGTGCGATCATGTGTATAACATAATATGATAACGGCCGAAAGCACCGGTTTAACAGATTACGAAAACGAAAACCACTCCATGCCATCCCTAGTTTTATGAAGTATCGATAAGGGGTTTGCACCGTCTCATCTTGTTTCTACTCAAAATGCTCGATACTCGAAACGATAGACAAGCGTTGACCGTATTAACTTCTTCGTTTGATAAATACTAGTGATATGATGCAACGCTATCCTAAAAATGACCTCAATGCTTCGAAAGTAGTTGTTTAAGACCGAAACATGTTTTTTCGTGGACTGTCATCGAAAGTAAATTTGTCTGTCATTTGACAACTTTTTTTTTAAGTGAAATGAAATAATAGGATTATTTTCGCCTTAATAATATGCCCAGTAACCGCTTTTGCATGATTGCTGGTTTCGGCTGCGCCTGAACCAGTAATACTCATGCACAAGCGGCAAAAATCCACTTTCAGCTCTTAACACACAACATATTATTATGTTATTTGTATATATAAGTTTTGGTACTAATTTCAACTTGTTTCTGTATGTTAGATCTTGCGATTCAAGTTCAGTATCGATACACTTCTCTACATACAGTTTAGAGCTGGAAATTTTCAAGATGTTAATCTTGATCATTTTTCACTGTTTTGTGCAAATTACACACGGACCTATACGTTATCTTTTTACGAAATTTTGAAATTCCTGAGATCTGAAATAGAGGTCACTTGTCCAAGCAGAATGAAATAGTTAATAATTGTTTTGGAGCTTCAGCACCCACAAATTTTGGACCCTAGTTCCGCCTCTGGGTAACGATGCTGAAAACTAAAATTTTAGATCTTCTGACTCAAATATGGATAACGGGTAAGATGCCGAGGGAATGGATAAGCCCTAATAATCCCCTTATGTAAGAAGAAAGGTTCATATCGTTACTATAAATGTAACCTACAAAATATTGGCGCCGCTAATAAATGATAGATTGAAGAAGATAGTAGACATGGAAATTGGAGAATATCAAACATGTTTCAAAGGTCAGTGATCTATAACTGATCACTTGTACACTTTGAAAATAATCCAAGAATAAACAAGAATGAAAGGGTTACAAATTTATGCGCTGTTCATTGACAACAAACAAGCACATGATAGTGTCAATAGAAATCAACTAGTAAAGACGCTGAAAGAAATGCAAGTTATAGAATGTTTAACAAGATTAGTAAGAGTGACACGAATGAATATAGGGAGCAAGGTCAAAATCAGTGGTATAACATCCGAAAAAGATCTTCTTCTTCCTCTTTAGTATATAGGCTGAGTGCGGTTTTATAAGCAATCTTCACCCGCTAGCCTAAGCCATTGATAGAAAGAATGCCATTTTGAAGGGGTCATACCACCAAAGGTATGATGGACGATGGTGAAATAGTTAAAGTACAAAAAGGACTTCGTCAGGGTAATCCAATGTCCCCAATGCTCCTTAACAATGCGTTAGAATACATTATTAGAAAGAGTACAATAAAACAATAATATATTTAACAGTGCGAATCAAGTTTTAGCATATGCGGATGACTTCACTATCTTAACCAAAACAAGAGAAGGACTTAGAAACATGTTCTAAAAGCTAGAGAGAGAAGCAAAAATACTTGAATTAGAGATCAACAAACAAATGAACAAATATATGCTTCTCAACCCCAAACATTTGAATAGTTGCCCACTGGCAACATGTATGGTGGGTGAAAGAAGAAGATGGTTGGAGAAGAACACATGAAGACCATAAAATAAGGAAGACTTCGGTGGTTAGCTCACATGTCAAGGATGAAGCAGAATAGAGTTTCACACTTGATCATCAGAGTGGAACCCCAGGCGAAAACAGAAGAATAAGACCTCCAAAAACTTGGCTTGAATCAGTTCGAGAAGATCTAGCAGAAATGGGTATCGCAGATAGGTGGGAAGTATTGGCAAGGAACAGAAATGAATTGATGAAAGTTATAGCTAGTGGCTTCTTGTGCTGCTTTTATTATTTACATCAATTCTATGTGGTGAGAAGCGGTACGATGGCTACGATAAAGAAGTAAAAATCCAAAGACTCCTCTTTCATGTAGGTTCTATTACAATTGATTGTTCCAAATGTTCAATATTTATCTTTGAGGATAAATTAAAACTGTTTTGTTGAATTCCACAGAAATGGATTAGTTGTGTCCATGTTAAGTGTTTAGCACAATGTCGGTATAAAAATAAAGTCTTTGGTTTATTTTTGCTGTTCTTAATTATTGTTGTTTATATTTATTAAGGTATTTCCGATAGTGTGTAACAGTGGTGGCTTTTCAGGTATCCACCAAGAAACGTAATTTTAACATCTTGGAGACCACTGAATATTTTGCAAAAACGATTAGAAACAATTAAAATGCATTTTAACTCTAGAAATCATAAACTGTAAAAAGGGCGCCATTGCATCTTGTTCAGAAGTATAAGGGCTAAATACCTACCGTCGAAACGCTTGGCTCTGGTGTCCAGCACTGAGGAGAGTCTGTAGAGCGAATCCTTCAGGAACTTGTCTAGTTGGAGGCGGCTGTTGCCCGCCAGCCTGCCTTCCAGGACAGGGCCGCAACAGGAGGCGGCGCCACACACGTTGCCTGCAACAAAACCAGAGTCAGAATTGCAGACGACGTTCTAAGAAGAAGAAGAAGAGTTCTTCT
Source organism: Agriotes lineatus (assembly GCA_940337035.1). Lineage (NCBI taxonomy): Eukaryota > Metazoa > Arthropoda > Insecta > Coleoptera > Elateridae > Agriotes > Agriotes lineatus. The sequence continues at coordinate 357,635 of CALNHX010000275.1, forward strand.
AAGCTTGCGCCAGGAGGGTGACCACGATGTAGAGGAATTCGTAAATCACACTCGGCCATCGGTTTGCGGTCCGCGGTGCATTCTTCGGAGAAAAGTCATTGAAATTAAGTTTAGCAAGGACGGAATTTGAGTTCAATAAATTCTGAATCACGGCAAAGGCGCTCAGGTATGTGTCTGGTCCGAACCTGTTGAGTCGGGTCCCAGCTCGTCTGAATTGAGTATGACGGCCAATAATCCCGGATTATCTCCCATTAATGATTTTTCAGCAGTTGCGCCGCGGGAGTGGGCAGCGGACATGCAAATGTCGTGGGATTTGGCCTGCCCCCCGGCAGTTCCTTTGCCGCCTCCGACTTGTTAAAAGGCTGATAGAAATGTTAATTCCGACATGGCAGGTAAATTCAGGTTTTGACTTGTTTACTTAAGGTTTACGGTTTTAAAAAGGCCATAGAAAAGGGGTTTGTTGCAATTTCCGGTTACCATTGTTCAATTGTTGCCATAATAACCGAAAGCTCTTTCTTTTGACGAATAGAGTTGGGGAAAGGTGGGATAAAAAACCGTCAAATGACTAACACTATTTTGCTTTTATCTGGTACAATGAAGTGATTCAGTTAAGTGGTTAGGCAGTAATTGGTCCATTTCGTGCTGGCTGTTAATTAACATATTATCGATTCATAATGCAAGATAATTAAGCATTTAAATTAACTGAAAGTCATATCGAATAACACGTTATTCATTATCTATTGACTTATTCCGTTAGTTCGTATTATACACATCAAATCGTTCACAAGCTGTCAGTTTGATTGCTATACGTATATCTAAATTCAATTAAATTCAGTCTGGGGTGTCGCAGAAATCACACATAGGCCCTGTTTTGTTCACAATTTGTTTACGCGATATTAATAACATTTTTCAGTTTTGCGAAACATAATTGCAGGCTGATGACTTCACAATTTATCGCTCTATTAAATCATTATTTGATTGTTCTGAAGTCCAAGATAATTTATACAGGGTGTTATGGAAATGAGTGCAAATATTGTAACCAGTGATAGAGCTCACCAAAATGAATAACTTTTCTATTTATAGTTTTTCATTTAATCGCATATTTTTTCAATCATTTATCTCCCCTAAATTTGACGAGCCGCTTGGAGAGCAAATCTAAGTTAAAGGTGAACGACACAAGTATATTAAAACTGCAAAGTTCTTGCACAAAAAACATGCGGTCAATAACTTACCTACCTCAATTGATAAAGTACGTTGGTGACCAAATGTGAACTAAAAGTTTTATCAGTACCTTTGCAGTTTTTGTTGGTTTGCATATCAAAGAAATGTTTTTTTGTGTTTTGTGCCATTAAATTAAAAATTATTCCATAGGCGGGTATGCATTTTTAGAGTAAAATTGTTTTGAATTTTAACTCAGTTCTGAGGGCGTTTTCGAAAAAATGATAAATGGAAAAGTTGTTCATTTTGAGAGTTCTATTACGGGTTAAAATATTTGCACTCATTTCCATAACACCCTGTATACTGAAATTTCAAAACTACTGCTTAAGAAATAAAATAAAATTAAATATTGACAAATGTCATCATATAAGCTTTAAGCGATAAAGAGCCTTTGTGTTATTATATGAACCTCCAAATTTTTTTACAAATTTCAAAACACTGGTGTTTGTATACTGTATATAGTATACTGTAATGCACTATATGAGTAGAGGGGTACAGAAAAAATATAAAAAACGAACCGACGAAAAATAGGAGAAATAGTATACTATTTAGCTGCTAACCTCGAATGTGACATAGACTTACAGTGCCACCAACAATACACTTCAGTACTGCCAAACGTAAAACGAATCGCCGTTGTTACGCAGAGAAGTGTTGCTAATGAGAAAAGTACTACATTTCTTAACGATTTTGAATGTAGAAACGTACCTAGTACATTACCAAATTAAATGCGATAAAGTAAATTCTATCATTGATTGTGTCCAAATTATGCAATATATAAATTTCAATATTCTTCCTCGTATTTTACGATTTCCGTCGTTTTTAAAGATGGTATATTCTTAATAACTCTCCTACTTATCTTAAGATGTGCAGTATAATGATTTATTTTCGAGGATTGACATATTTCACTGGAAATTTAAGAAAATGTATATTCCAATAGGTAAATTGACTATTAATAATTTGTCGTAATGCATTTAGGTGTGGATATTTTATTACGTTCGTCATGTATAACTAATACTTATATGAAAATAAATAAATATGTGAATGCCAATGAACCAGATAGATAGGTACTAAATTTAAAAGCCAACGATTCCTATAAAACTGAATTTATAACAAATTTTTTCGAAAGAAAATTATTAAAATTGTAACTTTTTTGACAAACAAAATGTAGAAAACTAATAAATGAATTCATAGATAAAGTACCAGAATCAAATTAATTATTTCTCACTTAGGGTGAAACCGAAAGTACCTACAACTTAATGTTTTTCTAAATAGCGTTATATAACCTTAATTTCATATGGCTTTTCTCTCTTAAGTAATATATATTTTGATGATTAAAAACCATGACGATTATGGTCCATTACAGAGCATTTTGAAGAAACTTTGACATTTTTAATCAATTACAAAGTATATTATTTTGTGTCGCTTTTAGAGATGACCATCAAAAGGATTTTTGGCAGATGCCCCATGGAAGCTATTTTTACCAATTTGGTGTACATGACAAGACAACTGTAACATGGGCATTATCAGCCCCGCTGCTGTCCTTGAATCTAATAATAATAATAATAATAATAATAATAATAGAAGGCAGCGTTAGCATATTTTTAACCTAACTTATAAGTTTTCCGTAAGTTTCAAACGTAGAATGATTATCTAGTAAATCTTCAATATTCAAACATAGTATCATAAAAACAGTAGATTTCTACTTCATTCCTCATCATCTTTTGATTGTCCACCTCATTCGCAGCGCCCCTGCTTCTGGAAGACAGGGGCAATTTCAGTAGTTAATAAACAGTAGACAGTTCAATAATAAATACAAGATAATAAACTAAATTAACCTAAGTGTATATTTTGATTAGTTTCAATGCAACCACAATATTTAAATACGAAATTTCCTAATATACATGTTGTATGTTAAATGTGTCTTAACATTCGAGGACGCGATCATGTTAAACACTGTTTAACATTTCAATGAACAATATAATCATATACAGTAAAACCTCTCCCTAACGGACATCCATGGAAAACCTCAAAACTGTCTGTTGTAGAGAGTCATTGGTCATACCTCTGAACATAGACAATTTATATAGCTTATCACGGTTATGCATATTCCTGCTCACTTTTTTATGGAAAAAAATGGCAGTGGTACTAAATTAAAGAGAATAATTTATTGGATAATGTTAATTGTGCATAAAAATTATATTTTAAAATTTAGATATTCCCCTCACTTATATTTGGGAATATGTAAATTTTAAAATTAATATTCTTATGCACAATTAACATTATCCAATAAGTGTTTAATACTATACGACGCGGAAAATTATTCTCTTTAATTTAGAACCACCACAATTTTTTTCCATAAAAATGGTGAGCAGGAATATGCATAACCGTGATAAACCATTTAAATGGCCTATGTTCAGAGGTATGACCAACCACCCGGTATATTCCATACAGTTCTGTATAAAACATTCTATTGTATAGAGGTGTCCACTATTGAGAGAAGGTTTCACTGTATTCTTAAAAAAAAAGATCAGGCTAGACTCCATGAAGGAGTATGTTTTAAAATACCTCTATACAGGATGAACAAAATTAAGTTAGTTCCCGTTAGTACTGTAGTTATGAAGTCGTTTAAATTAACAAACGTGTAGATTTTTTTCCGCTTATTACGATGGCGAAACCAGAAAAACAATTGAACATCCAGTTCAGGTAATCGATGTAATAGTTATTTAACCAACAAGTGTGTTAATCGCCCATTAACAAACTAGTTGATTACAAAATTTTTTCGTTGACCACAAAATCTTTTTTTGTGGTGAAAAAATTTGTAAAATTGCAGTATTACTAATTTTGTTGTGAATATTAATATAAAATAATTATATCAAGTACTCTAATTTGATTAATACAACTATCCTCCATGCAAAATATCATCAAAACGTCAAAATCACAAAAACATTTAATTAATGAAAAAGAGTGTATTAATCAAAAACAGTGTATTAATGGCTCTATTAATACATCCTTTTTTAAAAAACATTTAATTAATGAAAAAGAGTGTATTAATCAAAAACAGTGTATTAATGACATCTATTAATCCATTCTTTTTTAGGAAAAATAATTCATTAATATTGAAATTAATAAGCGGTCAGCGAAAAAATCAATTTGCATCTGCAGGGATCTCATTTCATTATACATATTTAGTCATTCTAGCTCTTTTCTCGTTTCATCCAGTGACTTATCATATTTTCTGCTCTATTCTGTTGGTTATTACTATCCTTCAGTAGTTCCTCAAAATATTATCAAAATCTCTTTAGTTTGTCTTCCTTGTGTCGTACTAAATTTCTTCCTTTGTTTCTGCAATACATTATTGATCTTGTGGTTGTTTCTTTGATCTTCTTCACTTCTTGGTAGACATCTCTGATTTCGTTATTGATTTAATTTTCTTCTAGTATTCTAAGCCCTTTTCTATCCTCTTTCGTTTCTCTTTCCTGCATATTTGCTTTGCTAGCTTCATTTTTCTTAAATTGTTTCTTTTTTTCTGTTTTGGACATAATGATTTTCAGTATTTCTCGATTTCGGTTTTCTTTCGCCACCCTACACTCTTCGTCATTCTTCTCTTTTACCCAACCATCGCTGTGCTTTTTCCACTGTTTGCAATTGTAACCATTCTCTTTCTATATCTTCAACTTGTTTGGCTCTTTCCAGTTGTCTGTTTATTTCCCTGTTAAAATTATTTTGTTTTCTTTCAATTGTAAAAGGTTATATCTTCTTAGACACTCTTGTAGTTTTCCTTTTCTTTGGTAGTGTTTTGTTTATTGTTACTATAACTAGAAGGTGGCCACAGACCTCATTTGTCCCTCTGTAATTTCTGACAGTTTTACGTGCATTTGCAGGCTTTTTCTCTAGTAGTACGTAATTTATCTTGTTTTCCGTTCTACCGTCAGACGAAATCCATGTCACTTTATAATTATTCTTGCGAGCGCAGTTTTTAACTCAATCACCCATATAAACTCAATAACCTTTTCCGATTTTCATTGAATTCCAAGTGTTTATTTTTCCCAACTGTGGTGTTCTTATACACTTCGCCTCCTTCTATCTTTGCGTTAAAGTGCCCCACTATTATTTTGGTAGCTTATTTTGATTTCTCCAAATTTTTCATGAAATTCACTTTTGCTTCTACTTCTTTATCTTCAGTTGGCATGTGAACATTGACGACACTAATTTTCCTCTTATTTTTAAGGTACAGAACCTCTCTGAGAATGCTTGAAAACCTACTGCAGCTTCGTTTGCCACTTCATTCATCATAAATCCCACCCTAAAATGTCTATTTTCATTGCCGCTATTAAACGAATTATATCCGTGTATATTTGATATTTTAATAATAAACATTACAATAATGTTAACCCATTAGATGGTGTTGAAATAATCCAGTTAAATTTGTTAATACAAGCATGAATACTGTATTTTCATTCGCCATTTTCTAGAACCCCATTTTGAAAATATGGTTCAATTAAGAAAATCTTGTGCTCTTATAAGAACACTATTTTAATAAACACGCCTTGTCTCAACAAGTTTCAAATTAACATCACTTAACTGCAAGGTGTGAACTAATCTCAGACACTAATTTTGATTTCTATAGGCGCATCACACTGTAGGAAGTTAATGCTGATTATTTAAAGACGACATCTTTATTGATGCAAGGCAGCGAAACGTCCACATCCACCCGTACTTATTTTCGTATTTTATAATAATACATTCAATTTTATAGTGTACTGACATACTGGATGGATATAGCAGTCAATTTACTATTCTATCGACATTCTCGTCATCTGTATTGTAACCTGCTAATAACAATTCAGCTCGTGCTTATGCCTAACATTTGTACTACCTGCACAGATTGTGTCGTGACGGTTTTATTGTTCTCCAAATTTGAAAGTTCGAAGCATTAAGATTTAAAACAAATCGTCACATCCTTTTGCTCACCAATAATAATGTTGCTGTTAGTTGCTACTCTTCCATTTTTTGAAAGTATGTATCTATCGCATTCCTTTGATGGGGATCAACAAACTGATGTATCGGACGTGTCAGTGTCCATGTCACAATCGTCAGCCCTGGATGCTTAGAGCGACAGTTGGAATTCTGGTTCATGTTAAAATACTCAGCTGCTTTGCACAGATCTTCATTATACCGTTTATTACATTCAGGAAGTTCTTCAGATCTGTAGATTAGGCAGGTACATTTTAATTTAATGGTTTTTGTAGAGTCAAATTAAAAGATAAACCAGAATGGCGATGTCTTTCGTCGCCCGAAAAGCTGAATGTCGTTAATCAACATAATTTGCAACTTAAATAGGATAATGTCAGCGTGGACACCTAACTTTCGGGCTGTAACTAGTTTCACGGTCTACTTAGTCCACAACAAACAAACTGATGACTTCATCCTGATATATTTTGAATATTGTTGCCGCGTAGGCACTCGTTTAATTGTTGGCATAAATTAAGCCCCTGGTCTGCTGCAGTCCCCGTTTTGGGATAACCAGATAAGACAATAACTTCATCGCTTAATGTTAATTCTGACAAATTTGAATAAAATGGATTCCAAAAGGTTTACTTTATTACCAAATCCATGTAAGTTTTTATTACTCCACCGTAATACAGTCGTGACCTTAGGCCGTCGAAAACCGGAACGCTAATGGAAATTTATGTATCTTTAATAGCGCGATTAGTTTTCGAAATTGTTTGAAATTCTGGTTGGAGGACTTCTAATGAAAATCATCGTCGTCAAGCACTACCAAGCAACCGATAGTTGCAAATTGAAGAGATAATGGAAACTGCGCCTGTGGGAACTATGTAACATTTCACATTGATTTCGGTTTTCGAAACTATTGCGAAAGCTCTCAGCTCACCTGTAACCTTTTGGCTAGGGACCTAGATATCGAAACATCCAGATGGATCAAGATAGTGAGCATTGCATTTTGTTTATGAAAACATCTGCATTAAGTTTACTTGTATCAAGTAAAAAGAAAAATAAGATGGCATTTACACAACAACAAGTGTATTAATCATAACAGTCAATTAAAACTGCTTTTATTTAGTGTTTTGTATCTTTTTACGAAAATAGTTCAAGATCAAGATGTAATTTAGTTCTCTCTGACAAATGGTAGTTCATTTGCTTCAATGGGTATCTATCAAGTTATGACAAACTTCAATTTGTTCACGCCATGCTGCGATGAGTTTTTTTAAAACACGATATAATTTATATTATATATATTTTATTATATTATATAAAAATTTTTTTAAATTTTGGTACTCAGCCAACGGCCGTTAGTTAGGCCAATTATAGGCGTCGCTGTACATTTTATGGGGACTTCCAACCCCACTGTCATGATGTTATTATGACATCCGGGACCAACTATTTCCATGACAGCCGTATCACGAGGCGCCGAAAGAAGCAGCCATGGAACTCCCATCCAAGTTCTGACCAGAAAGAGCGTTGCTTAACTTTACTGATCAAACGTGGCCGCTTGTTCAAGCTACACCACCCGGGACCTGGCAATAATATGTACCTTATTTCTGAATTTCAAATTATTTTGCGCAAATCATACAATATTTTTGATTGTTATCGTTGCACTGAAGTTCAAAATGCAATTGCTATAGTGCCATTTAGATACAAATATAGTAGATGACTATAATGACGATATTAGCTATCTCGCGGATGAATAAAATATACAAATCTATAGTTCATTTCCTAGAAGGCATAGGCAAAGCAAAGAAAAAAATAAAACCGGTAAATTATAATAGGTAATAAATAATTGAGCAATTTGATGTGTAAACTATTGCCCAGTTACGTATATAAATGTCAAAATTTCATTATGCAATTAGCGTAATCTAATTGTTTATAGCATTTCACTGCAGCGGTAGAAGTTATGAGATAAAAACCGAATTTATTCAATGCCAGCTGAAGAACAAGAACTCAGCTCTCCAGCGTAACGTCAGCACAGTTCGAATTGGCCAATGATGGAATTTTATCGAGCCTCTTATCTGAAAACGGAGTCTCAATCATTACTCAATTCGACCTACATGTGCTGACGTCACGCTGAGGAGCTGAGGCCTTGTTCTTCAGCTGGTATTAATTTATTCCTGGCAGTTGTCTTTAAAAAATGAGCCTTAGATCCCTTGTGGCAGTAAGGAAGTAATGCAATCTGTGTCGGTTACATTATCTAATCGACAATATAAATGTATGCTATGCTATCTGACTGAATTTTTGAATAGATAATAAATGCATTTAACCTAAGGCAGCTTAAACAAACTCCTAAATGAGCTGTAGTGCTTTCTTATATTGAAAAAATTATGATACTAACAAGACAAAGTAAGATACTGCAACGTTTAGCCCTCCTCAATTTATCTTTTTTAATCCTGTAATGAATTCTGGTCATTTACGACTTTCATTAATTTCGGAAAGGCTCAAACGTTTATTAATTTTCCTACCTCGGGAAACTCAGTCAAAGAAAAATGTTCACCAATTCTAAAATGTATACCGCCAGGAAAACCCAATATAATTACCAACGATATATTATTGTTAACTATAATTACAAAATAATCGATAATTTACAAACTGAATTGTATGTTAATAAAAATAACAAATTCTTCTGGAGATGGGCTCCTTCGGTTTCCTGTCGAACTGCAACCCAATTCGCACCTACGGGTCAGTGGTGGTAGTATTCGACCTGGAGTGAAGTATACATTTCGGCCGTGTATGTCAAACGCCCACGACGCGGCCTCCACATAAGCGATTTGTTTACACTTAGTGCTCTGCAAATATTCGCAGAAATTAAGGAGATTTAGAAGATAACTACGACTCCAGGAGTGCTTGAGGGTTGCTGCGGTTTGTGGTGGTGCTTCTGGAGGACAATGCGTTGTTCCCGGAGTAATTGGGCCGTGAGTTTTCTCAGGTGAAATATGCTCGTTTTTAGCGGGCAAATTGAATTGACCGCTCCGGTCTTTGCGTGCAGTAGGAACCTCCATGTTTGGGCTCAAGTGACTGGTTTCGCCTTTGGGCTACAGGAAGACGTCGTTGGACGTATATTGCTGTCCCTTAATTAATTGCGGCAGCTACTTTGTTCGCGCCGCTTTCAGGCAGAGCGTACAGAATGGTTTCTACAGGTCAGGTTATAAATTATAATATTCTCGTCGCCTACGACAGTGCTGCGGTCGGGGGCGTTGAATTAGCAGGAAATGCCTTAGGAGACCTATATATGGTAGTCACATGCTACCGTAGAGATCGGTGTTAGGGAAATACCTTACGAGACTGCTAGACGCAAGTCACATGCTAAGGTACAGGTCGGTGTTATGGAAATACCTTAGGAAACCGATAGACGCGAGTCACATGATAAGGTAGGGAAGGGATGGAAAAAGGTAAGCCTAAAGACTCTAGACGGACGGACAGGATCAGAATCTAGGCCCAAGAGGGCTTACGGGGAAAAGCTCTTCTGGGTTAGAGAAGTTGCCGGTCAGGTTCGCTGAACTCAATTGACTTAAATGGTCGAGAAACCTGCTTATATACTCTCCGGGCGGCTTTATTGGTACAGCGGCTGTGGGTTCCCATGGAGTGGGAAACGACCAGTCGTTTATTCAGGGCGACTTCGCGCATAGCGGGTGCCTTCGCGTTATTGTAAAACCGAGCGCCGGATAGATGTAACGTTCGATTACACGGTGTACAAATTTAATACATTTTTAAAGTTTAATTAAAATTTGCTGCAGAACCTAGCGTTACAATACAGCGTATTTATTTCCCAACTACACCTGATTGATGGTGGAATTCAGTCGAGATATCTACTACATCTAAACAATAAAAAAAGGCAAAATGTATTATTTTAATCTACAATTAAAATAAAGTTGAACATAGATTATATCTCTGAAAGTTTTTTTTCTGTGTTCTGAATTTTCATAGTTGATAAAGGCTTCGCAGTGATATAATCTGAAATGTCTACGTGCTGTCCAGTGCATTTGTATTCATCTGGCATTTCCGCATTAAGACTTGTTGTAAAAGAACATTTTTGTACGATATAATGTTTTGTACAAATATATAAATTACTTTAAAAAATTTAGTGTTAAGTATTTCATCATGGTTTACTACTATTGGATATAAGTTACAGCTGAGAAGTGTTAATAATATTGTAGGTATAATCAGCTGTAGATGGAAACATTGCAAAAGCGAAATATTGTCTTTCATGCGAGATGGTTGTGCTGGTGGATCAAAGAAAATCCTACCGCTAGCCACCTTACTCAGATTTTACCTAATTTTTGAAATACATATTTTCAACTCCTTTCTGTATGGACTACCTAATACTTTTTTATTTGAACACGCTGTTCCATCTGTTCCATCTTCTTTCCTACTAATGAGGTTTTTGGGAAATATTATTTGGCCTTCATTATTATCAAGCCAATATTCCAACCCCATGATCAAAGCAGATCTACTCAATGAAGTGTTTCCTTTGGAATGGTTTCTGTTTACTTCTTAAGTTCTTCTAAAGCCATTGTTTTCTGCGAATATACCATATTTCTTAAATAGCCTCAGGTAAAAGGTACAATAATTGGCTAACTAAAGTTGACGTAGCGCAGAAATAACCATAACCTAAAATCTAAATATTTCTGTTTTTTCATTTGGAAGTAACATTATATGGTCTTGAAGTAATAGTTAAAGTTATGCTTTATTAGTGGAAAATTCTAAACTGGAGACTTTTTTTAAACTCAACGTTCTATTTTGCCCATCGTTAAACTGCCCAAAACGTACTCTCGCATTTCTGAGTTGTTTTCACGAAGAAATATAGAGCTTGCAGTCTGAAACTCAGTGTAGTATATATGTATGTAATCTAATTGGTAACACATGAGAAATGTGTTTATGTATAATAATAATATAATAATCAAATCGAAAATGTCTACATGTTTCTATAAAAAATACTGTCACATCGATCAAATGCCAATTATTATTTCTTTTTGCTGATTAATAATCAATTTAAAATGATTAAAAACGTATATACAATTAACACTTCGAATGCAGAACATATTTTCTTCAGACTGGACTAATTCTCATTAAACTGAAAACGTTTTTATACCGAGATATTTCAGATTTGCAGGTCTACTTTCGACCTTATTTTTAGAATAGCTGTGAAAACACATGTTCCTCTAAATAAGCTATTTTTCTTAGGAGTGAATTTGGCGCAGAAATTGTGATGACTCATGCTTGCTTCCCAAATTTGTTTTTTCCGTGTTTGCACTACCTCGGTACTCACTCGCAAGCATTGTTCCACATATAGTAGATTAAAGTATTAAAAATGTAAATCGTTTCCGTCACACAACGCTGGCCACCTACTTCGTTAACGCAGAAAGTTTAAAACCGTTTGGTGCTGAAAGTGAATGTTATTTGCATAATATAATTTATTTGTTTTATAACTTAATAAACGCCTGAAGTACTTTTCCAACTTTTGTTAACATGAAAATTTTAAATATTAAAATCCGTTATATGTTTAATTTATGAAGCAACCGCAATTTCACAGCCAATTTAGTATAACATAATAAATAATTAATTTGTTGAAACTCACAAAGAATAAAAACAACTACAATTTTGATAAAAATGCTAACGTTTGCAATATCAGCGCCTCTTGTGGCGCCTGGGAAAACATCCTTCCTTATTATTTATTGCCTTTTATTAAACTCTAACTGACTTTGTATTCAATTTATGAAACATGATTTACAGACGATTGGTGCACACAGTGCATTGAAATGTGGTAAATGTAAATTATTCATGCTATAGACAAACATGACACAATTTATGTATTTTGCGGTTAGGCCTACCGACATAAACAGCCCTGAATCGCATTCATCAAAATGGTTAACATTCCGCATTTTTAACTTCCAAGTCGTAAAGTGGATACTATTTCGTAAACCAATTAAATCTGAAATCGCAAGTATGCAGCCATTTATTAAACAGACATTGTGGTTAGGATGTCAATGTTGCAACATATTATGAACTACGTCTGCTTATCTAAACTACAAAGTAATTTTTGCTCAAATAAATGACTATTGCATTTATAGCAATTGTCACATGAGCAAAAGCAATTGCGTGTTTTAAAGAGATAGATTATCTGTTTTTTAAAAATCAGATTCTTTTGTAAGCATATGTATTATCTACCTACCGGTGCAGAGGCCGGTACTTTGAAAGCTAGCACCTGGCGGTGCAGTGCTAAACTTGCCCCGGTTTTGGATTACAAAGATGGAGCGCGCCTTTTGAGCTTGCGTAGCAATCATTGTGTTAGGTGTGTGTGTGCTGGTGATGTGTTGACTTTGTTACTCTATCTCTTAGGTCTGTGGTTCCGAGTAGAGCACAGCTAATTTGGTGCCGAACTATGAATGGTCTCACCGAACTCGATACCGATCGCCAAGACTGCGAAAAAATTCCCCCCCACCGTGGGATTCGAACCGAGGACTTTTTTAATGCAAACCGAACGCTCTATCGATATTAGATGACAACTAAGTATACTTTGAAACAGTATCATCCACAGAAATTATTAATTGTCATGCATTTTACTAATAACAGCTATTATATTATGTAAAGGTTGAGCCATTTGAATAATTTTTAACCTTCATTTTACCTGTGACGGAGGGGAAACAAAGAAAATACAAAAAAAAACTTTAAAAATATCCCATTATCTGAATGAATCTCGCTAAAGGTAATCATACATCGAATAATGAGATAACTGTAAAGTTATAGGCAGGAATTATACGTTAGTGCAATTTTTAATAAGGTCCACTTGTAATACAGCAATTTTTAACTCCATAACGATAATTGTACGCGTTTAAATAGAGTCGATTGATTGTAAATATTAAATAATTTTTGAAAAAGTGAAACCTTTTATCTCACTAACAAAAAAGATAAACGCATTTTTTAAATTACCCTATTGGATTTTTAATTATTCAGATAGATCTTCGATTACAAGATGAAATATTTACGCTTATTGACATAAAACAATTTCTTTTTTTAAAATGACAAGTGATCAGGCACCCCCACATTCTGCTCATTGGCTACAGATTTCTTTCCCCTTTTAAAATAAAGTAAAACTTGTAATACACTTGCGTATTTTTTCGAAAAAATGTGAAAACATTTATCTAAACTAAGCCCTCAAGGAAAACTGTAATACCTAGAGAGCGTGTTCCCAGGTGGCGGATAGGGGAATCCCTCCCAGATATTGGTGGTTGTTGGGATATGAGATATCACCCTCAAACTAACCAAGGTATTAGCAGCTTCTGTACTTAGATTAAGCGTCCGCATCCAGAGAGTATGCTGAGAAAAACTACAGAACGCAACGGGAAATCACGATGGTATATTTTCCCATGAGAATCAATTGGATCACAATACGTATGACAGAAGAAGATCTGAACACCTGCGAAAAAACTTAGAATAAAACTTTGCTAATTTAATTTAGATAATTTCCATTTACAAGGGCTTCTAGAATTATAAAAGTTTTACCAGAAAAAAAAACAATTTGATAGGTGTTGGCATATGGAGAATGTCAGAGAACACACGAAGTCTGAAATTTGTAAACAACCTGTAAATTGTTTGAGGTGTCTAGATTAATAACGATTAATAAAGTAAACTTCCGCGTAATTAATTCGGTTTTTTCTTAAAAATCTCTTTAAGGTACACTTTAAATCATTGAAAAGAGAGAGTTATAATGGTTATCAAATGCGCAGGATAGAATCGTATCTTGCAATTTAAAAACAATAAAGTGTTATTCGTTGCGCTAAAGTCAAATAAATACAGTGAGCGTCAAAACACTTTGGTCATTTTCAACGTGTAATAAGAAATTCCTTAATTACACAATTACGACTGAACGCAGAACTTGGATTTTTTGTTTAGAATTGGCTCATTATTTCACCATTTGCTTATCCAATACTAAATAGTGCTTGTCGAAGTATAATTCGTAACTTTAAAGTGACGACGAAATTTACGTTTTTTCAGTAGTTGCATTGCATTTGCAAAATGTTTGTTCCATACAACAAAACGCAATGCTGCAAACTCTGTTTTGCAAACTGTTAAACATTGAAACGAAACTTCAAGGGCCCTATTTCCGAATAATTATCAGGGGTTCTGTAAGTAAAGTGTATACATTTTTATTACTTATGATAATGATCAATGCTTGTTGACGCTCACTGTATAGATATTGGCATTGGAAGAACTAAATCTTAAACAACTTATATTTGAAATATTTTTTTATACAGGGTGCCCCTAAATTCGTGCTAAAAAATAAACACGGGTAGGTTATGCTGAAATATTAAAAAAATTGGCAGGTAAGTTTTCCAGTAAGAATTTATTAAAGTTTTTCGTAAATAAACACACAGGCATTAGTATGTAAAATAAAGTGAGATAATTACGCAACCTCCAAGGACGAATTGGTTCACATCAGAGTTTCTTATCGCAAGAAAAGAAATGTAGCAGGTGCTTTGTGATTACGTGCACTATTTTAAAATGAATTTATCAATCAATCTCGTGGTGTATTTGACCAGTACGTGTTAATAAAGTTAAAACACCGAGAGGGTTGCTTTGATTTTGTGTAACATTGTAATCTCTATCAAGGTTTGTAAGAATTCAATGGCAGACATTCTTGTTTGGAAATGGTAGATCTACAATTCAGAGACGGTCCTGGCCTTGTGTTTATCAAGGGGAACATTTAGAACATTTTTGTAAGACTACACATTAATGTGTGTAGATGAGCGATTTAATAACAAAAATACTTCTGCCGGAGCTGTGTGTAATTTTATTAGTAATTTTAGGCCGGTGAGAGTGGGACAGTTATAGGCGTCGACGTCGTTGTAAAACTGGTTTTTGGAGTTTCCAAATAAATATTATACCTGCATTAAAAAATAAAAACTAAAAATATACTTTATATCATACTAGATATTTTTCTACCTTGAATTTTGGGACACCCTGTATATCATACAAAATTTGCGATTTATTACTTACTTTAAGTGCAATTGAAATCCGCCTTGATATTAACGCCACTTTAGTGTTATTTCGATTATTTTTTAATCGGATTAATTTCTTTCGTTTTAATTAATCGTTTTGTGTAGCCGCGGTAGCCGCTGATTAAAAGCAAGGTATTTGTGCTAAATATATTAGTTTGTGTTATAAAACTACGATTTTACTAGCTGTCAATTGTAAAAAATAATTAAATGTGTATTAAATCTGTTGCTACTAGCAGGTTTTCCAAATTTAGCGAAGACTTTTTACTAATAACAGAGTAAATATATGATATGATATGTAATTATATATTCTTTGCTTTTAGTAATACTATCGTTGTTTATTATAAACTATTTTGAATACTGTATTACTTTGTTTTCTAAAAACATATATCATTACAATATTTTATCATTTCCAATGTAATGTCTAGAATACTTACAATAAGACATTAAAAAAAGGTAAAAATAAGTTGAAAACGCTGTATAGTTTATGTAGAGAAGCTTTCTTACTAATCCCAACACTTTCAACTGTCCATACAAATATCATATAAACATAAACATTACAATGAATTACTGACATAGTGAAAGCATGCCATTTGGAGATGGTTTACTAACTTTATTTTTATGACTCTATATAATATATATCTATCATTGTAAAGGAAGACTGTACTGAACTTATAATTAAACGAAACAGTAATTACGTAATAGCAAATGTTAATCTCTGGTTACCTAAACTGTCTACAATAAAATGATCCATAGCATAACGAACTTAATAAATTGCAATGAACACTTTTACAGCCTCTAAAATTGTGATAGCAATTAATAACATTTAAAGCATTGCAAATATTATTTTACAAAATATTCTATAAATGTGCTAGTTTAATTTTTGCAAATTGTATGAATAGTATTGACTATGAGTTGATAATTTGTAAAAATAGTGTTAGCTTTGAGTGAAACATAAAATGTAATCAAAGCAGGCTTAGAAATAATGAATAACAATGTAATATGAATGTAAACAAAAGAAAAGAAGAGGGACGCGCAGCCAATCTGTGAGGTGTGTTATTTTGGCTGAGGGTTTATTTAATTCATTGCACCCCTATGGGAGTTTTAAAAAGTATTGAGAAGTACGTCAAGTGGTAGCTGTGTTGCTGTGGCAGTTGGAGCAATAGTAAGGTTAGTATGATCCTGGAAGGGGGTAGGAGGCAGCAATATTCGTGCTGAGCAGTGCGGAGCCCTAGGACTGAGGCAAAGACGGAGGTGTAAGCAGTTTTGGAGCATTGTAGGCTGCGGAGTGCGTTCGAAGGCAGCGGGCTTCTTACAGCAGGCCAAACGAGAGAAAGAGGAGCCCCTGTCCGTCGTGAGATTTACTGTGGCTAAGAATGGTGTCATATTTCGCATCAGCGAAGCCAAAAAAAGTCGGAAAGTTATCCTAAAAATAAAATGTGGTGAAACTTTTAAAGTGGCGTCAGTTTTTGCACATTTCCGGCATTTCCGCTTGGTGAGTGTTTTGTTGTGGCGTCTATTTACTTACGTTTGTTAAATCACCTAGGCAACGCACTCTTACGTAATCACTGATGTAATTATTAAAACAAAGTCAAGTTGTTTTGAAAAACTGTGAGGTTGGATCGCTATGTTTGTAAAGTTGTTCCCTTCTAATTTTGTAGCGGTCCCATTGGATAAACAAGCGGTGGTTACTCCCTATAATTATAAATTCAATCAGATTTGCTAGGGTTTAAAAGCTCAACCCTTTGAGATGATAAGAGTCATGTATTTAAATAATAATAATGCCAATATCAAATAAAAACACACTTAAGAACCACTGCAATATATAATATTCAAGTAAGAGTAACAACAAAACATTTGCTCAAATAATTAAAGCTTTAATGTGGAATCCATAGACATAATTAAAGCAAACTCTGAAGAGGTGAAACGTGAGTGTCTGAAATTCCGCTTGGAATACCAAAAGTGCAATAAAAAAGGTGCTGTAAAAATTTTGTCAGTTCTAACATTCAACTACTTAGTTTATATGTGTACTAGATTTCGTAACGGTAAATTACGGCTCTCACTTACAAGTGGTTGAAATGTACACAGTAGGTTAAACACACAAAAAATAGTAAACACGATGGAATTACCAGCAACTCCTGCCGATAGGTTATGAAAGAGTTCGTCTATTCTAGCTTTCTATCACAATAGTTGAATAGTAGCGGCAAACAATATAATCTCGAGACCACCAAATCAAATAGAGCCCTAATAGAGCAACTTATTGAAATTCACAGGCAAACAAAGAGATTCGGCATGCCACTCACGCATTTATTCACACATTATACTCTAGGCCGTAATTCAAACACACTAACATACTGTAATCTGCTGGAAATAGCCGGCAAACGTTCTCATTATTGGCCGCCCACAAAAAAGAAATGAGGCAGTAAGATCACTCTTACCTGCAAATGTGGAACACACAAAGAGATTTGAGCTATTTCAGCCATGAATAGAACTTTCGGCATGCGTGTATCTCGGCGAGATAAAATTGCTACAGCATAATACACGAGATATGCAGTTCGACCGGTTAAAAGCATCCGTTTAACTGTAATGCCCGTAAATCTTCAAAATGGAATTTCAGGCAGAATGTTTTAGAAGCAATCTCTATCAGATTCAGTATTTTCCGTATAAATTCTTTCATCTCAAATTTCAGGCGAATTATGCTGCGATTTACGACTGGGAGAGAAAACCTTGAAAACTACTAATGCAAAAAGCTGCAAATTAAGTGGGCTTTTTTCACCTTATACGACAAAGGAGTCGGGTTATCACACTACATTAAATGTATGGCGATGTTAAAAATGATAAATGAATATCGAATAAAATTTCCACTTAGCAAATGGTGTAATAATTAAAAATAAATTATTTATCGCACATGTTCGTCTTATCATTCTATTGTATCTTTTCTTAAACAGAATGTTGAAGATTGTTTATGTTCACAACGTATGTAGAGTGACCTGACTCAACAAAGAATATATATACGTCATCATATTACATATTGTTAAAACACCAGTGGCGTACAAATCCGTTCATTTCAGATTTTCAATTTTCATCTTCGCGGCCATTCCATGTATCATCTTCCAATTCCTTCTTTATCATGTCCTTGTCTATAACTTCACTCATTTCTTCTTCATTTAAGACTGATTAAGATTCCATCTTTGTATGTATTATCGATAACCTCATTTTACCTTGCGGTGTAGAGGCTGGTGCTTTATGCGCTTGCATCTGGCGGTATAATTCTCAACTTGCCCCGGATTTGTTATACAAAGTTGGAGCGCGCCTTTTGTGCTTACGTAGCAACCATTATGTGAGGGGTGCGTCATGGTGATGTGTTGACTTTAGGTCTGTGGTTCTTAGTAGAGCACAGTTATTTTGGTGCCCAACTGTGAATGGTCTCACTGAGCTCGATTCCAATCGCCAAGTCTGCGGAAAAATTCCGGCCCCCGCGGGATTCGAATCAAGAACTTGCTTAACGCAAGCCAACTAGGCTACGCGACTTCTTCCATGTTTGACCATACCAAATTAACTAGTTATTTATAACAAGCAATCCAGTGAGACAAATGTCTCATTTAAAAAACAAAAAAGACCCTTTTTCAAATAGAACGCGTATTAAATAAAAACTGTACCCAGACCTGGAAGGTGTCAAAGTGGTGCCTAACCGATCGACGTTTTAAGGCGCAGAGGGTCGCAGCTCCGTTTGGCTGCTGACACATTTTTATTTAATACGCGTTCCATTTGAAAAACGGTCTTTTTTGTGATTTCTCGAAAACCGGAAGTGTCACGTGACTGAAATTCGGTTCCTGAGCTGACATGACCATTCCAAACATATAACTTTCATAACTTTTTTCTCTATCTCTTACGGTTTGGCTGCTGAAACAGCGTCCCGGACGGACGGAAATCACATGATTTCTCGAAAACCGGAAGTGTCACGTGACTGAAATTCGGTTCCTGACCTGACATGACCATTCCAAACATATAACTTTCATAACTTTTTTCTCTATCTCTTACGGTTTGGCTGCTGAAACGGACGGACAGACAAGTCTACAGCGTCCCGGACGGACGGACAGACAAGTCTATTAGATAAAGGATGTCATCCGAAATTAGTATGTGGAATTACAACCATTTCCCTTATACGTGCATTTAGTGTTCTCTTTCTTCTGGGTTCTTCTCCAAACACTCATATCAGTTATTGTTCTTGGTATTCTATCAGCGGCCATGCTTCGGGATTGTATGCTGTCATATTTTTACAATAGTATTGTACATTCGCTTTTTCTCTTTTACAACACTCCCACTTGCTTTTTCACAGTATTTCTTTTTTTTTTATTATAGCTTCAAGTGCCATAGAACTTTCACTTTCAAATCTTTTTATTCGTTACTTTTTTGTTTTCTCCGTCATTCAGAATTAGATCGTGTTGTTGTCCCCATACACACATATATTTCTCTATATATATATTCACTTTCAATCCCCATTTCATGTACTTTACAATGAGCTTTAGCTCGATATAGTTTTGTTTTTTTAATTTGTATAATGTGATATCAGCGAGTGCTATCCTCATAGCTTTGTATTCCTACTGCTAATATTTTAGAACCTCTTCTAGATGTATTTTAATCAACATATAATGTAGTTGGATTCAAAGCATTATACAAGCTTCTCGAAGTAACCTTAAACGTGAATTATAAAAATCATAACAACAAAAAGTCAAGAAATCTGTTTAAACGTTCCAGAATACAATTCTCTACGTCAGTAGACTCATCCAAACATATTTCAACCTACTGCGCATTGTGGCGTAATGTTCTATAAATGAAGCCATTGTATATACTATACAAATAAAGTCTAACAAACTGGAAGTCTTTTTATGTACTTACACCTTAATTTGCTTAGATATGAATCCCAAAACTGGTCTTGCAGAAGAGTACTATAAAAACATTGTATATTCTATCTATTAGTCCTTTATATTATTTAAAGTACAGGATGATTCGTAAATATGGTCATTAAATTAAATTGGTGTATACTGACCTCACTAAAAATTAATTGCTTACGGTAAAGCAATCACATCAAGGTCATGTGCACACTTTTGCAACCACTGGATAAATCAGATGAGAGTACATTAACCTAATAGACTAAAACTAAATGTCATTTAAATACCCAAACCAACTCTGAAATTTATTCAAATTCGGTCTTATCGCAAACACCTATGCAAACTTAAGTTCCGTTCCAGTGACCATCAATCAGTTTAAGCAATTAAAGGTTTTAATTTTTTGTGGGATTATTATTAGTTGTTTTGATGTATAGTTTATTCTACAAAGTTGCTCTGTTTGATGTCCACGAACTATCCTTAAATTTAGTGACCATACTTCAAACCTTCTTTGTAATTTGTGACAGGGAACTGAGATATTAATTTATGTATACATACGGTAAAACTTCAACTTGCAAATTTGTAAACAACCCTTTCTGATTTAAAAGAATGATGACTTCAGACCTAAGAGATAGAGTAACAAGGTCAACACATCACCAAGACACACACCTCACACAATGGTTTCTGTGCAAGCACAAAAGGCGGGCTCCAACTTTGTAACCCGAATTCGGGGCAAGTTGAGCATTGTACCGCCAGACGCAAGCGTATAAAGCACCAACTTCTACACCGCAAGGTAAAATGAGGTTAGCGATAATACATACATGAATTATGACTTAATTTTCAAGGAGCTATAATTTCTATGCAACAGATTTATTGCAAAGGGATTTCAAATATAACTACAACCGCTATTGCTTAAATTCAGCAAGACCTTTAAACAAAAATTATATTGTTTAATTCAAAACCTTACACATTTTACTTTTTAAAATTAGATTATACTTTCCGAGTTTTATATCTAAAATATCTTATTTGAATAAGATTTTAATATATCGGTTTGTCTTTCTTTTATGTTTGTTTAGGAATTTAATTCCACAATCTCCGTCAAACGTAAACTCGTTTGCTCAGTTTGCGAAGCTTTTGTCCAATGAATAATGGAATTACAGTTCACAGAGACACATTTTGGGAAATTTCGTCTGGCTCTGATATACTCCTATAGTATTTTATAAGGCAAAGAAAGGTAGAAAGCCCTAAAACGGAAATATTTGTGAATTGAAATTACCTGTATAAAATTTATGACTACACTTTGGACCCCCAATAAATATTCGTTTTAAACTTGCTTCCGAAATAACGGTTTCCATCTCCATTCATCCTTGTTGAAACTACTGACAATCCTCCTGTAATTTTTGCGTTGTAGGATTTCAAACAATTAAAATTATTTTTCTTGTAAGATTTTAATTTTTCAACAAACAAATTCTAAAATTAAAAACGGGCTATAAGTGGAGGTTAAATTAAATTTAGCCAATTCAAATCAATAGAATGTGTTCAGATTCCTTCCACATTCCAGTGAGGTTTAATAATAGGCTTAACGTTTACCCCAATTAGCCTTCGTCAGCCTTCTATAACCAGTGTTTGGAAAATATCTGACAAATATAGGGACCCCTGCTGGGGCACGAGGCCAAAGGCGCTGCGAAACAAACACTATTTAGTCCTTTTGTCTGATACAGTTCTAAAACACGTCAAAACCCAAATCCTTTCTTATAGTGTAAAAGGGGAATACTTCAGTGTGAGCTAAATAACAATTATTAAAGTGTATAAAAATAATGTAAATTTATATTTTAATATAAAATTTAATGAAAGCGTAAAGGTACTATATTGATTTAGGATATTTGATCTTTTTTCTATAAAATTATATAAATTACATATTTAAAAAAAAGTTTAATAAATGCAGTTTATATTCATAGGAATAGCATATTAAATATGTAAACTTACACTGCCACCATTTTTCATTTTACATTTACTAAATTAAGTTAAATATAAGATAACAATTGCAAAAATTAGAAGGTCCTCGACAAAAGTTGTAGAAAATCAGTACAAGATTTATTTGTATGATATGAACAGAATCTTGATCAACATTTCTTGTAGCCGTTATAAACTGATCCTTTAAATATGGAAACCTGCAATGCTATTTTGTTTATATTCAATAGGTTTAAATTAATTTGAACGTTATTTTGAAAGAACTAGTACATATTCGAATTCAAAAGTACAAATATCAATTTGCTTCAACATCATTAATTTAGAGTAACAATCTTTTAGCTACGAGCAATGTTTTTTCTTCTCCAATTTATTTTAATTTTTAATATTTTCTATATTCAATACCCAGTATTCGTAATACATATTAACTATTATAAATAGATAAATACAGTATATTAAAAGAATCTAGAACGAAAAACCCCCAGACAAGAAACCCCGGACAAAAACCTATGGATAAACAACCTCCCCGAAAAAACCACAGCCCCTCACCCCGGATAAAAGCTCCACCACATAAAAAAGCCCCGCACTAAAAAACGCGTAAAAGAATTAATAATTTTGTGGGGTCTGTGGAGATTAATTATTGTTATTATTACTAATAAGTTATGTAATAACTATCATCGGTGTTGACATGATTTTTATCAATCTTTTATTCTTCGGGGGAAGTCTTGTTATGCGCCAATGCTCTAATTTAGTTTGTTTTCCTTTATCTCTAATAATACAAGAGACTACTATTTAATCCCATTGAAAATGGGACACCCTGTACACATAATATGGTGGAGGTTTACATAAGGGAGGTTTTTGTCCGGGGGTTTTTTGTCCGGGGGTTTTTTGTCCGGGGGTTGTTTGTCCAAGGGGTTTTCGTCCGGTTACGATATTAAAGCCTGGCAAAGCTAGCAAAGATTGAATTGTGGTCAAGTTGCAGAATTTAATTTAAGTTACTATTCTAAAAATTAGCTTTAACTAGCCCTCTTAGTTTTTAAAGCAAATAAAAAACATGAGAATTTGTTAACTTTTTACTTTGATGTCTTTATTTGCAAAATCTTTAAAAACTGTCTCAAGTAAACTATATTATAATTATCATTCATTACTGATACAAGAATGCATAAAAATGAGACATGTAAAGTGGGGCATTTATTTAATATAATACACATACAGAAAATTCACAACCTAATGTTATTATCTACGGCAATTAAAAAGTTTTCTAAATCATGTTCGCCTTGCGCCGTTCCTGTCGAAATGCACAACGTTGCCTAATTTAACAACTTTTCAACGCTAATATTTCAAAAACTATTCGTCCAAGACCAAATAATAATTATAATTTTTGGTCAATTTTTGACATACAATTGCGTACTGTAAATATTCTCCGCACGTTTTATACACCCTGTATAATTTTGGCTCTTGGAATACTTGTTTCAGGCGGGTTTGCAAAATTTGATATGTCGGTCTTTTATTCTTTAGAGAAAGCCAATTTAGTTTAGTCTGTCGCCAATTTCCAATTATTAATTATCATTCCGTATTCATGCAAGAATCCATTTGCAATTTTTAGAAAATGGTAATCACCTGCCTTCTTACTGGACAACTATGACTGATAACAAACGCTATAATACAAAGATACCTGCTAATGTATTTTGTATTAAATAAATGCTCTACTTTTTACATGTGTCATTTTGATCTGCATTCTTGCATCAGTGGTAATTATAATTACAATTAACAACTCATTATTATTAATAAAAATAATAATCTCTCACGGACCCCACATGATTTGCGGGTGTTTTCTTTATGATGGGGGTTTTTAGTCCGGGAGTTTTTTGTCAGGGGGTTTTTAGTCCGGGGGTTTTTTATCCGGAGGTTTTTTAGTCCGGGGGTTCTTTGTCCGGGGGGTCTTGGTCTTATGTCCGGGGTTTTTTGTCCAGGGGTTTTTTGTCCTAGATTCTCTCCTTCACATCTTTGTTTTGCAGTTTTGTATGCACGGAAATACCACGTTTAATCGATCAGAATGTACTAATTTACTTATACAAAAATAATATGTCCACACTGAGATGTAGGGAGACTAAGGAGACCACACGTAAAAGATGGAAATATCAAGAGTAAAGAGTCGTAACAGGCATTATCGCAATACTTAAAAAAAGAAAAAGAAGAATGAAGTTTTTTAGTGAATAGATGCCCCCCCCTTCTTGAAGTTCGATCTGAATACGCCACTGGATGTAATCCTTGCTTTTGTTAAGTCTTCCCCACGATAATTTCCAGTTCGCAAAAAAATCGTGCTGAGCTTTCGCCATGGCAGCCCATTCATAAATTTCGAGTCGTCCTGCACTCACGACAGGTTAACCCAAGGTAGGATTTGAATGTCGGGGAGCCCATTCTTGGCGTCGCGTCGCCGCAAATTCCACGACGGGATTTAGTCATCGGGTCGTTCTAAGCTGCCGATTGCAGCAGGACAACCGCCGTCGATGTGGCAGTTGGGGGTCCTTTCAGAATACCTATATTTGTAATTACAGGTAGAACGAGCCACCCACGCCCTTCTTTTGCTGGGGCTGTACGGCAGCGAGCGGTGACTTGAAAAGCTCGCATATTTCTGGGCTTTCTCGCTCGCACTCTCGCTTTTTCTGTCTGGTGCATGCCGAGGGCCCGTTACCAGCGTCTCCGTCCAGCTGCATAATCCTCATCCGCGCCTCTTCGTTGTACCTGGGTGTCCTTGTCTGCGGGCCTGCTCTCTGTCGCCGAGAAGTGCATGACCGCTCATCGTGGGAGAGAATGCGGCCCCAAATATTTAAGGAATGCGAAATGTTTTTAACGCTACCTAATTAGTTATCAGCTCCACAACAGGGGCGGCGAGTACATGGGCACTTGCACCCATGGGTGCAACGCTCCCAAACCATGAATTGGGTGACATCTATATACAATTTTCAGACACCATGCGATTTAGCTTCATAATGTAACTAACATATACAAGAAAAGTTTTCGAAAAAGTTGTGACAATGTAGTACTAAAAACATATTGAGCATGATTGGTTGTAAGCATACTTAAATCCATTGTCTTCGATGGCATGCAATTTCGTTTAACCCGTCCCATCATGTTCCGGACGATGAGATTGTTTACTACCCAAATTCGTAACTGTTCTACATTTTCGGCTTCCATGATCATAAACCTTTCCATAATTCACTAATCATTACTGCATCGTGCCTGTAGGGCATTTGGAGGCTTATCATTTTTGAGTACAAAAGGGATGGTGAGATCTTCAAACCCAGCGGCGTTCCTTAATTTTTCAAGGCGCGACCTAATTTAAAGTAACTGTCTTGGTATCGCGATCCATAAGACAAAAATTGATGCACAATAACAGAGAAAACAATAACATTAACTATAAAGTAAAAGAAAATGATAATGCATATTATAGACTAGAACTAGAATCATATACCACGTGTGGTCATACCTTTGAACATTGACAATTTCACGGTGATGACTATTCCTGCTCATCATTGTTATGGAAAAAATTACAATGACAATTAAAGGGGATAATTTTCCACGTCTAATTCTATAATGTTACTTTTGCAAAAAAAAATAATATAAATATGTAGATACATATCTTAAAAACCGGAATCAGTAGCTTAGTGATTAAGTAATTTTGACTACTGATCTAAGGGCTGCGAGTTCGATTCCCGGTCCCGGTGAGGTTTTTAAAAATAAAAAAATGTGGATGAAAGTCTCTACAGAGTGTCATCATTCGGAAGTGATGTAGAGCCGTGGGTCCCGTGTTGTTACTCCCGATGCGTAGCATGTAAAAGATCCCTTGTTAAGGTGGGCAAAGTCGGCAAAATTGTAAGTATGACTTTGAAATATGACCGTAGCAGTTGGTGTTTAAGGTACCTGGTACTCCGCATGTCTAGATCTTGTCCATTACAAACAAATAGCCAGTTGGCAACCGATTTAAATTATGTCCCTTAAAATGAATGCAGTTTATTCTAACGAGGACAGAGTATTCACCATTAAACCTTTTTTTACCGGTAATTTACTCCGAGTAGGTCGCTTATTCTACAAACAATTTGAAGATCAATTGTAACAATACAAACATATTAACACAAATTCAAAATTACACCAAGTGTAGCAGCTGAAAAATGTCATATAAGTGTATATGTTTATTGGTACTACTGAGAGTATACCTACTATTGTAGGTAGGGGAGACTTAGGAGGGTTGACACGTTAGGAGCCTTGATATATGTTTAAATTTACCTCTTAAATTTGTTGATATCGGTTATGGTTGGCAACACTAGTACACTGATGTATGGTGAATCATTTGATGTTAATATATATAATGTGGGTGCAAGATCAATAGCTCGTGAGTGCATTGTCAATCCTGGATCGGTATTAAAAATACTCGAACATAAATTCCATCCATGAAATGTTTGTAATAGACGACGAAACTTTGCGAGTATTCTGCGAAGATATGCAAGAAAGATCAAACCAAAATTGCAACAGTCTGCTAAACTGCAGAATTCAAGGCCAACTCCCCCCCCCCCCATAGTTCTGCAGTTTCGCCGACCTTTCTTTCAAATAGCTGTTTTACGGATGAATCGGCTATTACTCTAAACAATGAATCTAATATCCAAAATAATAGATATTGGTGTCAGGAAAATCTCAGGATTAATTTTATCACCAGAAAATAGTACCCTCAAAAAATGTATATGTTTGGGCTGGGATTTTTTTATAATAGAACCATTGGGCCTTTTGAAATAGTAGGAAATTTAAATTCGCAATCATATTAGGACTTATTAATAACGAAGATTGGAAGAAGCAGCACATGAAAGTTAGAAAGTATGGTTTCAGCACGATGGTTTCCAAATCGTTGGATTGGTCGCGTTAGACTTCCATAACTATTAATAAGCTTTTTGTGCACTTTTTTGTCCTAGCCAGCAACAATACATTCACTAGTTTCAAAAGCCACAAAACTGGGCGTATTTTTAGATTTACTATGCGAAACAAAAACACTGGGACAGTTAGTATGGTCTATTGTGAATGTGACTGCCTTAATATGTGCAGTTGCTAGGTATTCCTAACTTAACCGTCAATTTGTTTAGACGTTGCTATGAATCAAAATTGTTATAATAAATGTAATTGTTTAAAGCCTTCTTGAAGAGTTGTCCCAGTTTTTTTATCTTGCATAGTACAAACAGCGTGAGTTGTATCACTAAACGAGGATTGCAGTACAGTACAGTACCATTTTGCTCAAAATTGCGAATTTTCATAGAACATTTTCGTATAGGAACAATGTGCCGTAGCAATATGTTAAATTGTTGTCGAAACATCTTTTAGTCTAGGTAATGGGCTCCTTGGGAATGGACACTTTACCACCACAACACATTGATATATGGGACATCTTCCACCAAACACCAACGTTAGGAGTAAGTAATACCGATGTGGCTATAATTATACAGAGTTTTGCAAAAATTGCGAATTAACTTAAAGTTGCGTTATTAAGGGGCACTTCTTGAGTAGAAAACAAAATGTGTTACATCTATCGTACTTTGTATTATATAAGCAAGTTTAAATTGTAACAATAACCTTATATAAAAACTCATATACGATATCATGTTGGCATGATCTTTTGCCTTTTGCAAATTTTCTAATTTCTAATCTTGTGTCATCGACCCAGCTTTGTTTCTTTCCATTTTTCTATACTCTTCTATTGTATGGGTTAAAGCTTCTATCCCTAATTCTGTTCCTATTTATATCTGTGGTTTTCCTTCTGTACATACAAAATTTTAAACAAATCGTTTTACACATTTTAGAATGGCTTCTTCTGTAACATTCTTTTGTAGTGTCCTTTTATGGTCCCATCCATCATGTTGAATCTTTCTATCCTTTATCTAATAGACGTGTCTGTCTGGGACGCTGTTTTATCCGGGACGCTGTTTCAGCAGCCAAACCGTAAGAGATAGAGAAAAAAGTTATGAAAGTTATATGTTTGGAATGGTCATGTCAGGTCAGGAACCGAATTTCAGTCACGTGACACTTCCGGTTTTCGAGAAATCACAAAAAGACCGTTTTTCAAATAGAACGCGTATTAAATAAAAATTGTTTCGGCCGCCCAACGTAGCTGCGACCCTCTGCGCCTTAAATCCTCGATCGGTTAGGCAACCACTTTGACACCTTCCAGATCCGGGTGGTTGCCTTACCGATCGAGGTTTGAAGGCGCGTTAAATGAGACATTTGTCCCACTGGACTGCTAGTCTTATATCATATGTATTTCGTCAGCCTACCTTGATCGCAAAGAAAAGTTTTTAAACATTCGCATTTTTAATCAATCATAATAGGCGGGCATGCAAAGGTGGAAATCATCCAAATAGATAGTTTAAGTCCCGTTAGGGCTCTGCACAATTTCAAATCGTTATGATTAAAAATATAAAAGATACGTAGGTGTCTTCATTTCGTGAAACACACTGTATATGCATATTAAAAAATATATACTGCAATCTTGTCTTAATTATCCATGAATTTTTGCTTGGTTACTGCTCTTGTTGTTGCAAATTGATATATATACTTATATGATCCTTGATATATGCATTAAATTATGTACTTTGATTCGCGATACCTGTCTTCTTGTAAATTTGGAATGGCTTCTCTGTGTTTACATGGTCTAATGCTTCGATACATATGAATTTCTTTTAAAATTTATAATGCTTTTTAATTAATTGTGTTAAAACGAACGCGTCATTTGCTGAGCACTCCATCCATTCCTGAAACATGATTTTCTTCTCCAATAACAGCTGCTAGTGTTCATGTCGTATCACCGTTTTTCTAGAATACACTTTGTAAGCCGTTTTTACACAGTTCAACCTTACCATGCGCGTCAGCATCTTGTGGAAGGTGCAATGCATGCCGCAGAAAACAGACACCTCTACAATGCGCAAATTGTAATGTGTATATTTGTAAAGAACACTCTCTTCAATAGGTGAATATTTCATATACCAGCAATATATGATTTTAGCGTCAGAAATAATGACATACTATTATTGGTTAAACCGTGCGCTAGACTAGTTCTGTATTGAAAGTAACTCACATCGAGTAAGTAAGGTACGTGGCATAAAAATGAAGTTTACAAACGATTATAATTATATTATGGCATATAAAAATTAACGTACCACGTTTCTTTGTCATAACTTCACGCCTTGGGAACCCCCCGGCGCCTGGTACATAATGGAGGTTTGAACAGCTGTTCCATTAGTCAGCTCTGCGACTGGCAGTCGAGACACTCGAATCCACACTCAATATTGATCAAGCTCTATGAAAATTATAACCTGACCAACCTTATAACAGTGATATACAAAGCAAAAGCTAAGAAAATTCACGAAGAGAATTATTTAGCAATTTGTATAAAACTAATGAACCATAGACTACCGTACATTTAAAAAATAGGTGATTTAAACCTTGAAGTAAAGAAAAAAGATGCATCTGGTAAGTATGAACAAATGGGTTGGTAGATGAAATAAATAAATATTTTTTCAAGTTAGATGTAGAAAATATGACACACACAGTTTACAATTAATCAGTATACACCAAAACGGTTCGTGATATCATGACATTATTAAAACATTACAAGATACCACCTGGTCTCTAGACGAAACAATTACATAATAATTATTATGCTAATATTTAAAACATAAAAGATGTGTGTTAACGAAGTTATTTACATTTCTATTCTTCTTCATCGACTACAACTTATTGTTCTCCCTCTTAAATTAATAAACAAGACACCATAGAACAATCAAAATATATTACTGGGGATATCAACAAGCTGTCATTAGAAATTTTGACGAAAATAAGGGATTAAGGTGTAAACGAAACTCAAATTTGTGAACATTTAGACTTAGAGGAAGAACATATCAGAGATATATACTTCACTCTTTTAAAGGCTATTAAATAGTGTTGCGTGTATTTCACAATTTGTTAAGTGTGAGGTACACTAGAGTGGAATAAAGTCAGAAAATAGAGCACTTTGTTGTACAACGCACTGTTAACATATGTAAAATAAATAAAAATTATAAAAAATAGAAAGGTGTCTATCTGTAAAAACGCTGCAAGTATACCACATAACACTGGTACACGATATTGCTTTGGATTTTGTATGTTTTACTCTTAATTACTCACAGTTGCTATGTTTAATAAAAATATAAAAGTTAATACTGGAAATGACATTTCAATATGCAGTATTGAACATAAAATTGAAGTTTAGCCCAAAAATGTTGAAACTTCCAATATATTTATTTATTCTGATTGACTATTTTAAACTTTCTTGAATATGTTTATATTATGATTTGGTGGAATGTTTAATGTGTATGTACTTCTGTATCACCTTGACTTTTTATCGCTCGCAATTCAAACACGGTTCCTTTTTCATGATCGATCGATCGATCGTCCGTATCTTATACCAGTTTCCTTATCATATCAACCATATCGGACATATCTTCCGGTTATATATTATGGAACTGCTTTTTATATTATAAAGTGCATAGACTAAATGAAACGTATAAATGCGGAGAAAGAATATTTTATTGTTCAGGGTAGTTAGATTATAAGAATATTTCAATTGCGCAATAGAATGCAACACACCTACTATATAAAACGCTAAAGTGCATATGACACATACAATGAGTATAAGAAACGTCAAATCTAAACCGATATTAATATAACTACGATATTTGGCTACCAAAATAACTTTTTATCGCAATTAATCGTCCTCGCTTACATCTCCACTCCCATTTTTTTTTCTACGAGGGTTCTAGCTTGGTAACTAGTTTTTGAATGTTCGCAGAACTTCTATTTTGCCGTATTTTGAACAATATTGTCGAGATACGCCTAAAGTCGGGGTAACTGGCAATCCTTTTAGTTAAAATACACTTGGACACGAAGACTAAAGCTACTGTTGCGAGATTAATAAAAACACTTAAGTACAAATACTTGCATTTATTTGTCTGGCGTTTACAAAACTGTACTTACTGTGGAAAAATAAGTTATGTGTATATTGTTACGATTTCCGTTCATTAATGAAATGAACTATACGCGGTTGTAGGAATAGACTGTACTTTAGTTAGCTATAAGCCATTTGTATCATAAATATTTTAAGGTAGAATTTCGTAGGCAAAATGGTATATTAAAATTACAACAAGCGAATATTTAGCCGATGTTTAAAAACGTGCCTTTCTCTGGGAAGCTGGAGATATTTCAATCTCACGAATAGATTAGAATACATTTATGCAGGCTTTACTTCGTAAGTGCCACTTTAATGCACTCGGTGCAATAAAATTCTTGTTGCACTAAGCTAGCAATTTATTAAAAATTTTTGTATTTTTTATCATTGTTGCGCTATTGCAGAAAAACATTTTTATACAACACGAACAAAAGTGTTACGGCACTTAACATTTTTATTGCACTCCGCCAGTAATATATTAAACATTTTTGTATTTTTTTATTGTTTAGAGTGCAAAACGTGCTTCTTTATTGCACTCCGCCAGAAATGTATACAAATTTTTGTATTTTTTTATCATTGTTGCAGTGTTGTATTGCATACGACACGTGCAAGTGTTACGACACTTGACGTTTTGTCCAACGCAACCTATAGGCCCCGTTGAACGATTTATACGTCGCGTGCAATAATAGCCCATTTTTTGCACTTGTATAAATAACTGTTTACATAGCAATACAAGTCAGTAGTCTTCTCCACGTACATTTATTTAAATTGGCGACATGTTTGGAAACCAGACTGGATTCATCTTCGGGCCAGAATGATCATTGGTAGTAAAAACCACGTGTTACATTTGTAGGTTAAATTAAATTGAGCTTAGGTTGAAACGTTGAAGACGAGGTAGCCATAAAATTCACAAAACACCACATTGGAGAAGAAAAATTAATTAACTAGCAAACTACGTTATAAAGATCGTTATCATGGGTAATACATCACAATATAAAAATTAAAATTAAAGCTCGTAAAATAGATACTAACGTTGAAGACGTTAGCACTAAAAATTCTTATAATTTTATTGCTACCTCGTCTT